>OY728167.1:830622181-831242203 GCA_963277665.1 Viscum album
AACTCATGTATCTAGAACTGACACTTCGAGATATTTCCACAATGATGATGCTCTCATAGAAAATCAAGGACCATCATTAGATGTAGATACCCGAAGCTTAACGTACATGGACATTACATTACTTTTGCGGAATACATAGTACATAACCAAAAACACACACACAAGGACCGTAATAGTTTAGTGTCTTTGGAAACTCGGAATAAAATCTTCTAATCGTGGTGAAAGATCTTCAACATCTCCCATAAAGATCTCCCTTATTTTACATAAAACCTTTCTTTATATCATGGGGAAAAGAAAACATAAAAGGGTGAGCTCAAATTCTCAGTAAGGGTAAACAAAATAAACATCAATCACATCATATTCATAAGAACATAACATTTTGGAAATCTTAACCTGAAAAAAAAAATCATAATTTCATAACATGGGATAAATCATGGCAGTGAAATGTAATCACAATAATCATAACTTAAAACATGAAACTTTGTGGCATACACACATAATCATAGAGGATCATTTCTTATTAGTCAGACACGTTGCGAAGACTATCTTAGTGGACAAAGTTCATTTCTGAACTGAGTTCACTCGTCGTTTCAGTCCTGTTTCACTGAACCGGTTTAACCTTCCGTTCCAACCATGTTTATCTCATGAGATATTAAATCTTTACCCAATTCATTGAAGGGAGATATAGGTCCCACCCATCTCATAATTATACCATTCTTATGTGTGCCACAAAATCATAAATCATACATCATTTCATAACCCATGTAATAAAAATGGGAATCTTAAACATCATGACATCATAAAACAATTCATATAAGATAAAGGAATTCATAAAAATAATCTGATCACAACATAATCAAATTAGTGTAATAATAGGGATAAAAATAGAACCCTTTATTATCTTAGATGGAAAATAATTTTGATAAAACACTTGAACTCCATTCTTGAGGAAAATATCATTTCTATTTCAAAAACACTTTTCTTTTATTAACATGTCATACAATTATAAACTAAAAGAAGTTGATTAAAAATGAACTTGAAAACTTGTAAAGGAAGATTCTTGGAAATAATGTTTTAAAAATCCATTCATGCCGTATAAGTTAAAAAAACATTCTTCGTACTTTTGTCAGAAAAGTCAAAAAGTACCTCGTACGAAAAACGAAAAAAGATTCCTTTCATATTTTTTTATTAAAAAATCACCGAAGGGTAAAATTTGATATAAACTATTGTATAAGAATATAAATATTACATATTGAGGAATCATGGATGTGGATGATAAAATACACCCCAGTAAATACCAAAGAATAAACAATCTTGGACAAAAATGAGATTGTGATATTTCTCTTACCTTAGGTCCAATTTGCTTCATAAGTGTCTGAACCTCCTGTATAAAGATTTAAATAATGTCATTGACTTATTCCAAAATCATAAGCATTTTTATGATATCATATATGGTTCACATATGACTTTATTTTACCCGATCTTTTGTAAATTCCATGTAAAAGAGTATTTTGGGTAAAATCGTTTCATTTGTCGTCTGTGTTTTGACTTGTAATTATTTGTATGATTACTTAGATCATGATTACTTATTTCCAGAATATAAAACATGATTTATATATAATATATATTCAGAATATACATATATATAATAAATCAGTAAATGGAAAGAAATACACCGTTCATGGAGACGGTAGGCTGTACGTACGCATGAACGCTGTTTTTGTTTCCTTATTGAGTTGAATGGAATTATGTAGATGACATACATATATATACACATAAATCCAGCATAATTATTATGTCATATATTTCATTGTTACTTATTATATGTACTTTATAATCATTCATGAATGGTTAAAGTGGAGAATGAATCTCATCGCGTCGTGGAGACGGTAGTCCGTACGTACGCACGAGTGATGATATCGTTCACATGATTGTGGGACTGTATTGGAGTGTATGTATACTATTTCAGAATCAATATCACTTTAACATAATCATATATAGTTATTATTTACACCATTATACCCATCCAAGTAAGGTGGTGGTGGAAAATAGATTTCACCATGGCGTGGTGACGGTCCGTACGTACGCACGCGCAGTGATTTCATTTTCTGTAGGATGGATAGATGGTGAAATAGGGTTGTTTCATACTTATAATAACATATCCGTATATGAGTGATACTGATGTTATTACTTCATAATGAAACAACCTAATAAGAAGAAGTGGAAGAAGAAATAAAGGTGAAAGAATCGGTAATGGACATTACCTCTTCTTTGAAAAGCCTCTTTGAGATCTCCTTTTAGGGCACTAAAATTGGTCTTTTAGGATGACCAGAACCTCTAGGATGTTTCTAGGGAAGTGGAGAAGAGAATTTGGCAGGGGTTGGCCGAGCATGAAGGCTCAAAGTTGTGTGAGGAAGAGAGGGAGGAGGTGCCCTTTTATAAGGGAGGAGAGGGGCTCCTTTGGAAAACTAAAAATATTATTTTATTATAAAGTCATATTCGGTTTTAAATAGCTCCAAATTGATTTATTTCGAATCTAAGGTGGTGATGGATCGAAATCCTCTCATACAATATAATTTATACAAGTTTAGGTTCCTATTTTAACCTTATCATTTAGATTTAACATTAAGTTAAATAATTTTACTTTTACTGTGTCTTCTTGTGTTCTTACACTATAAGGTTAATATAATTACAATAACAATCCAAACGAACCCCAAGTTGTTTATTATTAATATATATAACCTTATATAAGTCATTTGGTCGAACCATAGATTTTTAGGAATAAAATAACAATTAATAATATAATATTTGTTTTAAAAACTATTTTATGTCAATTTTGACACTATTTAGTAATTGATTTTTGTGAAAATCATAACAGAATTATTAGTTAGAAAAAAGTTAATTAAATCCATAATAACATGTCCTATTAACCTATAAAATTAGTGTAATTCATAAAAAGTCTCAAATTACATTTATTTGGGTATTTATAACATCAATTATGTCAATATTTCATTAATAATATAATTACTTCATCATCTTTGTGTCAAACTAAATTAAATTATGTAAAGTCTAAAAATTAAAAATAAAATATCCTTATATAGTAAATCTTATTATCTTTCTAATGAATATTTATAGTCAAATTTATCGTATGTATAACCCTATATTAAAAATCATTTTCTTATTAAACGTTTATTTTAACTATTTTAACCCTTCTTTAAATAAATTAATAATTAATGTCCTAATCTAATCCAAGTGGGCCTAAATGGTCATATTTTTTTCCTAAGGTTGTTTTTGTTCGAATTAAACTTATCCAATAGAATTATGACATGTGTTAGGGTAATAATAATATCATTTTAACCCTTAATTACCCTATTTACTTTTAACCGTGGTAAAAAAAAGTAAAAAGTTATTGTTCACCAAAAATTATTTTCATCTCATTGAACCACATTTTACTCACTGACATCAACTGTGTCTCTCGAATTTTTGAAATTCCACTCACAGAAGCGGTAAAATTAAGTTTTATGAAAAATTCATTTTTTTAAACTACCACATAGTGGTTTCACTATTCATAAAAAAATGTAAGTTTCCAGAAAAATACAAAAAATTAGGCCTAAGATATATTTGATATTATGAACTCAAAAATGATGTCTATTTTACCAAATTCAAAACATATCAGTTACATTAACTAATTTAAAAATTAATTCCCGTCGTCAAAACAAATGGCGTGTTTTTAAGAGATAATAACTATCAAAAGATTGACACTTGTTTATAACTGGTTTAAATGTGAAATTACATCCAATGACCAACATTTTATTAAATTGTAAAAATATATTCTAAATATAATTTAAAATCACTCAAATTAATAATTTATAACTATTAATTATTTCGATTAAAAAAGATGTTTTTAATTAAAATTTAGTAATTTTGACTATTCATCAGAATATGAATGTTATCCGAAAAGTACCAAAATTTCACCTTAGGCTAAATTCGATACTCCGAATCCAAAAATGAAGTCCATTTTGAGAGATAAAATTTCTAAAATTTTAAAAGGTGGTTATTACTATTCATAACGGCTAGTTTTAATAATATTTTAATAGCATATCGTTGTTTAGTGAAACTCGGTATTGCGTACTACACACGCTATCGAGGAAGGTCACAATTGCGTGTAATGAAAGGAAAGTCAAGGATGCGTGTTGAGCAAGCTCCTTTTGGTGTAGCGTACAACACAAGACATTAATGAAATTAAAAATAATATTTTTCATAAAATCTCGGGGTGTTACATTCTACCCCCCTTAAAATTAATTTTTCCCTCGAAATTCATCGGGGTTATAAATGGTTTACTATTCCAAAGTTTCTTTAATAGAAACCCACATCGTAAAAAGGAATACCAAAACCAATCTTTAAAAACAAAAGTATGAAACGTAACGGTTACCTAAATAAACTAATCACTGGGTTTCCACATAGGTGAAAATATGGATATGGAAGAGAAATCTAACCATCTTGTTCTGATGGAGAGTGGTAGAGAACATGGCTATGGAAAATCCAGCAATCAAAAAGCCATAAATTTGTGACGATCTAAGTTAGCATCTGATTCATCACATATAAGAGCACTAGGATAACATTTTTGGTTTTCAAGATCGTTTCCCTAATGTTGATGAAATTGGAATTAGAAGAAATACTTTCGTGATTTCAGTATAGTCTCACCGTTAGTCATTCTTTGGACAATTTCCACTTCTTCTCTTAAAGAAATGAAGTTGAATTTGTCATTCGTGATGTGTTAGTAGATCATGTGATAGAATGATGGGTCATTCCATCTGTCTCAAGCAAAAGGTTAGAAAAGTTATCAAAAAATACATAAGTCCATCTATAGTGAGATTAATGATATATGGTTCCTAAAATGGACTTATACTTCATATATCATACTGCTTAATATAATAAAACTTGTTTCTACTAAACAGGGACTTCCTGTAGGCCAGTGGTAGGCGATAAAGGCCAGTCGCACTTCGGTTGTGGGTTCGATTCCCACGGCCTTGTCCGACGCGATGGGTTGTCGCCTGTCCTGCAGGTTGTCCTTTTTCTAAAACTATATAATATCAAAAGTTCTATCCTTAAACAATACTAACTTATGTCCAACATAATCCATTCCAATCTTTAGGCTTATCTAAAATACTTCGGTCTAATCTCATAATATAAAGAAAATGATTACTTGAAATGTCATCGACTAAGCATGTGAATACCATCATTTATCCCCCATATATCTTGTTGGTCACATTCCAATCATGTGAATACCTTAATCATGTATTCTCTTGAAAAATTAATACCCATTAAACCTTAGTGAAAACATGAATGCTGTCAAAAGTTAACTCTTTCTACATTCCAAAATCCAAAAATTCTATATACTCAATCCATTACATAACCTTCTCCTTATATCAGTCATGAGCTCATGAATACTATCAAACATTTAATTTTCTCCGTATCCCTTAATTATGCACATATGATCTATATTCCAAAAATATCTGAATATCCTTTAATGGATACTGGTACCATTAATCATACACTTTCAAAACTCAAGGAAAGACAACAGTGTAACAATCCTTAGATGTCTCTTTATTCCATAGTACCATGAGATTACTTATACAACATTACACTTGATAAACATGTAATCATTCCACTACCTTCTTAAACCATTGATTGAGCTTCAACAATTCTTTCAACTCACATATCATTTGTAGTCTCTTCATCATCATCAACATAAATACTACTCATACGGCCATACTGATTCTCTTCATGAGACTTTCCCTTAGGGCATTGGTTTTCCTAATGCTCGTACATTCCACATTTAAAACATTTGACCATTGTTGATGTCGTAGCAATACCATTATCCTCATCCATAGTGTTAACTGAACCTTTTCCTTTGCACTTACTGGCTTTGTGTCCTTCTTTTCCACACCCAAAGCATCTTCCAGTTCCCTTGAAACATTCTCCTCGATGCCTCTTCCCACACGATTTACATAGGGGAAATTGAACTTTCTTTCCTCTATGATCATCATGAAACTCCATCTTTCTCTTATTAGCCGAGTCAGGAAACTTACCAAATTTGAGTTTATTGATCATATTATGAGATTGCTGATTCGACATAATAATGACGGTTGGACTTCAAAATCCCATTTGATTTGGTTTCTCATGAAGAATATCATTCCATTGTCCATAATATCCTCCATTATCGTGAATCATCTTATTTCCAGTCATTTTCTAAAACCCAAAAAGAATAGTATTAGAGGAAAAAATCATAATAAAGGGGGAGTAACTTCAATATCTAACATCTTTTGTTAAATTCTAAGATCGTTACCATAGTTCTAGGACTATATCCTATACGTATACTTATCCTTAGGGGCATCCCTAGACATACCTTAGAAATATCTCTAGGGATCTCACTAACGTTTTCGCATCCTAGATTCCAAAGGTTGACTAAACCTTTCCTCTGATACCAACTGTAGAGACACGAAGCTTAACGTACATGGACATTACATTACTTTTGCGGAATACTTAGTACATAACCAAAAACACACACACAAGGACCGTAATAGTTTAGTGTCTTTGGAAACTCGGAATAAAATCTTCTAATCGTGGTGAAAGATCTTCAACATCTCCCATAAAGATCACCCTTTTTTTTACCTAAAACCTTTCTTTATATCCTGGGGAAAAGAAAACATAAAAGGGTGAGCTCAAATGCTCAGTAAGGGTAAACAAAAGAAATATAAATCACATCATATTCATAAGAACATAACATTTTGGAAATCTTAACCTGCAAAAGAAATCATAATTTCATAACATGGGATAAATCATGGCAGTGAAGTGTAATCACAATAATCATAACTTAAAACATTAAACTTTGTGGAATACACACATAATCATAGAGGATCATTTCTTATTAGTCAAGACTCATTTCCAAGACTATCTTAGTGGACAAAGTCCATTTATGAACTGAGTTCACTCCTCGTTTCAGTCCTGTTTCACTGAACCGGTTTAACCTTCCGTTCCAGCCATGTCTATCTCATGAGATATAAAATCTTTACCCAATGCATTGGAGGGAGATATAGGTCCCACTCATCTCATAATGATACCATTCTTATGTGTGCCACAAAATCATAAATCATACATCATTTCATAACCCATGTAATAAAAATGGGAATCTTAAACATCGTGACATCATAAAAAATTCATATAAGATAAAGGAATTCATAAAAATAATCTCATCACAACATAATCAAATCAATGTAATAATAGGGATAAAAACAGAACCCTTTATTATCTTAGATGGAAAATAATTTTGATAAAACACTTGAACTCCATTCTTGAGGAAAATATCATTTCTATTTCAAAAACACTTTTCCTTTCTTAATATGTCATACAATTATAAACTAAAAGAAGTTGATTAAAAATAAACTTGAAAACTTGTAAAGGAAGATTCTTGGAAATAATGTTTTAAAAATCCATTCATGTCGTATAAGTTAAAAAAAACATTCTTCATACTTTTTTCGGAAAAGTCAAAAAGTACCTCGTACGAAAAACGACAATAGATTCCTTTCATATCTTTTATTAAAAAATCACCGAAGGGTAAAATTTGATATAAACTATTGTAGAAGGAGATAAATATTACATATTGAGGAAACATGGATGTGGATGATAAAATACACCCTAGTAAATACCAAAGAATAAACAATCTCGGATAAAAATGAGATTGTGATATTTCACTTACCTTAGGTCCGATTTGCTTCGTAAGTGTCCGAACCTCCTGTATAATGATTTAAATAATGTCATTGACTTATTCCAGAATCATACTCATTTTTATGATATCATATATGGTTCACTTATGACTTTATTTTACCCGTTCTTTTGTAAATTCCATGTTAAAGAGCGTTTTGGGTAAAATCGTTTCATTTGTCGTCCGTGTTTTGACTTGTAATTATTCGTATGATTACATAGATCATGATTACTTAATTCCAGAATATAAAACATTATTTATATATAATATATATTCAGAATATACATATATATAATAAATCAGTAAATAGTAAGAAATACACCGTTCATGGAGACGGTAGGCTGTACGTACGCATGAATGTTCTTTTCGTTTCCTTATTGAGTTGAATGGAATTAAGTAGATGACATACATATATATACACATAAATCCAGCATCATTATTATGTCACATATTTCATGATTACTTATTATATTTAGTTTATAATCACTCATGAATGGTTAAAGTGGAGAATGAATCTCATCGCGTCGTGGAGACGGTAGTCCGTACGTACGCACGAGCGATGATATCATTCCATTGATTGTGGGACTGTATTGGAGTGTATGTATACTATTTCAGAATCAATATCACTTTAAAATAATCATATATAGTTATTATTTACACCATTATACCCATCCAAGTAAGGTGGTGGTGGAAAATAGATTTCACCATGGCGTGGAGACGGTATTCTGTACGTACGCACGCGCAGTGATTTCGTTTTCCGTAGGATGGATAGATGGTGAAATAGGGTTGTTTCATAATTATAATAACATATAATTATATTAGTGATACTGATGTTATTACTTCATAATGAAACAACCTAATAAGAAGAAGTGGAAGAAGAAATAAAGTTGAAAGAATCGGTAACAGACATTACCTCTTCTTTGAAGCGCCTCTTTGAGATCTCATTTTTGTGCACTAAAATTGGTCTTTGAGGAAGACCAGAACCTCTAGAATGTTTCTAGGGAAGTGGAGAAGATAATTTTTTAGGGTTTGGCCGAGCTTGAAGGCTCAAAGTTGTGTGAGGAAGAGAGGGAGGAGGTGCCCTTTTATAAGGGAGGAGAGGGGCACCTTTGGAAAACTAACAATATTATTTTATTATAAAGTCATATTCGGTTTTAAATAGCTCAAAATTGATTTATTTAGAAGCTAAGGTGGAGATGGATCGAAATCCTCTCATCCAATAGAATTTAGACAAGTTTAGGTTCCTATTTTAACCTTATCATTTAGATTTAACATTAAGTTAAATAATTTTACTTTTACCGTGTCTTCTTGTGTTCTTACACTATAAGGTTAATAAACTTACTATAACAAGCCAAAAGAACCCCAAGATGTTTATTATTAATATATATAACCTTATATAAGTCATTTGGCCGAATCTTAGATTTTTAGGAATAAAATAACAATTAATAATATAATATTCGTTTTAAAAACTATTTTATGTCAATTTTGACACTATTTAGTAATTGATATTTGTGAAAATCATAACAGAATGATTAGTTCGAAAAAAGTTAATTAAATAAATACTAACATGTCATATTAACCTAGAAAATTAGGGTAAGTCATAAAAAGTCTCAAATTACATTTATTTGGGTATTTATAACATCAATTATGTCAATATTTCATTAATAAGATAATTACTGCATCATCTTTGTGTCGTAAATAAATTAAATTATTTAAGGTCTAAAAATTACAAATAAAATATCCTTATATAGGAAATCGTATTAGATTTCTAATGAATATTTATAGTCGAATTTATCTTATGTATAACCCTATATTAAAAATCATTTTCTTATTAAACATTGATTTTAACTATTTTAACCATTCTTTAAATAAATTAATAATTAATGTCCTAATCTAATCCAAGTGGGCCTAAATGGTCATATTTTATTCCTAAGGTTGTTTTTGGTCGAATTACACTTATCCAATAGAAGTAGGACATGTTTTAGGGTAATAATAATATCATTTTTACCCTTAATTACCCTATTTACTTTTAACCGTGGTAAACAAAAAGTAAAAAGTTATTGTTCACCAAAAATTATTTTCATCTCATTGAACCACATTTTACTTACTGAAATCAACCGTGTCTCTTGGATTTTTGAAATTCCACTCACAGAAGCGGTAAAATTAAGTTTTATGAAAAATTCATTTTTCTAAACTACCACTTAGTGGTTTCACTATTCATCAAAAAATGAAAGTTTCCAGAAAAATACCAAAAATTAGGCCTAAGCTATATTTGATATTATGAACTCAAAAATGATGTATATTTTACCAAATTCAAAACATATCAGTTACATTAAATAATTTAAAAATTAATTCCCGTCGTCAAAACAAATGGCGTGTTTTTAAGAGATAATAACTATCAAAAGATTAACACTTGTTTATAACTGGTTTAAATGTGAAATTACATCCAATGACCAACATTGTATTAAATTATATATATATATTCTAAATATACTTTAAAACCACTCAAATTAATAATTTTTCACTATTAATTATTTCGATGAAAAAAGTTGTTTTTAATTAAAATTTAGTAATTTTCACTATTCATCAGAATATGAAAGTTATCCAAAAAGTACCAAAATTTCACCTTAGGCTAAATTCGATACTCCGAATCCAAAAATGAAGTCCATTTTTGGAGATAAAATTTTTAAAATTTTAAAAGGTGGTTATTACTATTCATAACGGCTAGTTTTAATAATATTTTAATAGCATATCGTTGTTTAGTGAAACTCGGTATTGCATACTACACACGCTATCGAGGAAGGTCATGATTGCGTGTAATGCAAGGCAAGTCAATGATGCGTGTTGATCAAGCTCCTTTTGGTGTAGCGTACAACACAAGACATTATTGAAATTTAAAAGAATATTTTTCATAAAATCTCGGGGTGTTACATTATATGCTATGTGTGCTCCTCCTCTTACACCGAGTAAATGAGTATGTCGTCGATGAAGACAACAACAAACCAGTCCAATTATGGATGGAAGACCAAGTACATCAAGTAACTGAAAGCGGTGCGGGAATTTTTTACACTGAATTTAATCAATAAGAACTCGTAATGTTAATAGCAACAAAAAATGGCCACCTTTGGAATATCAGACTCGAAATCCCATAGCTGGTGGTAGTCAGATTTAAGATTGATCTTGGAGAACCATCTGACACCTTGCAACTAGTTGAAGAGGTCATCGATCCTTGAAAAGGGGTACTTTTTATCTATTGAGGCCTAATTTAGGCTAAGATAATCTACACATAGCCTCTATCTAACATCTTTAAAAATAGAACTAGAGCTTCCCATGGAGACACACATGGTAAGATGAAACACTTATCGTGAGGGTCCTCCAACTGTAAATGTAGATCCAAAAGCTTAGTTGGTTCCATCCTATATTCCAATGAATATATCGGGACAGTCGCAGGTTGAAAATCAATGAAGAACCCCAACAGTCACCTTCGAGGTAGTCTCGATAATTCTATAGGGAATATGTCCATGAAATCCTCTTTAACTAAATGAACCTAGGTTCCTGTGGATTAGGATTCACCAAGGGTCATGGTCTCCAAATGATTGGAAAAAGTTTGTTGTCTCATTCTCACAACACTTGCCTTCCCTACAATGATTCATCATTCACCAAGGAAGGTGAACCCCATTCTTCTATGCGTAGACATCGTACTAGCCTACGACGATAGTAAATTTGGGCTTGAGTCATGGAAGGCCAATCCATTCCCAAGAAGACATCATAAGGATCATTTTTGATGACTAGTAGGTCCCATGTGATCATTACCCCTCCAAAAAAATCTTGCACTGTAGACATATAAAAGATACAAAAGATGTGCTTCCCAAAGAAACCACGAGACAAAGCCGTTGGGATAGAACCTTTAATAGGAGCTCTAAATATTTTACCATGAGTTACAAGATAAAATAGTAAATGGATCCTGGGACTTATAATACTGAATCAAGAGTATAATCAACATAGATCATACCTAGAATAATCTTGGGTGCTAGAGGATCACAGATATCCATAGCATGCAGCAGTCTGCGGCCCCTGCCACTCACTCCCTGAGCCAGACCTAGGATTCCCAGTGGTGGTGGTGGGAGGATCACAAAGTGTTGTTCCCCATCAGCTGGTCCTCATGATCCTCCTTCTGCTCTACCAACACTACCTCCCTATGGACCTCCCTGATCACGGTACTGCCTCTGCCATGGTGGTCCAACTGCTGCCTTCCCAGGATACTCATATCGGTTAGTATCGCACTATGTGACCTCACCCATCACTCATAAAACACTCCACTATCAGAGATGACCCAGATCTATGTGTGGTCCTAGTGTTCCCATACCATGTGGCCATGTCTGATCCTTGAATGATCTTTTACACCAATTCCCTTCTACTGGGCGTCTTCCAACTTATGTGGACGTCTCCACTATAAAGAGATCACTGACTGGCCTAGCCAACTAGTTCCCTCTCCCATAGGAAATTCTCCATCACAGGTGCCCTCTGTAGCACCTCGAAATAGGTAAGGATGCACAGGGGCACTATACTAGCATAAATATCTCAACAGAGAACCTGTTAAAACATCTGTTCATGGAAGTGACCATCATGGATCATATCCAGGGAGAAGCATGTAAGATCATCAAACCTTGTTGCATATGTAGCCACTGTCATGAATCCCTGATACAACTGTAGAATATCCTAAAACTAAGTGTAAGAATGGGGGGAAGTACCCCTCATGAAATAGCTACTTGAAATCATCCCATGAGAGAGAAGACTTGTCATGCATCTTGGTAACTAAACTCCACCTGCAACCTTCCATCTCGAGAAAAAGGATGCCTTCCAAAGCCACTATCTAGTCTATCGGTGTCCTCATCAGACTGATGTTGTGGACCACTAGATCCAACTTGTCCTCTACCACCTAAGGGTCTTGCTCACAACAAAACATCAGTGGTCTTTGGCACTGGAAGTAGGAAGTTTTCTTAGCCTACGCTCTTCCGTAGCCTGTGCTACCGGTACTAAAAAATGCTCCAAAAGTAGGATTTCCACCACTGGAGCACACAGAGGAAGTGGATCGCATTATGGGCCCTATAATGAGGCCTCTTCACTCATAGGGTCACTATCACGAACCCGATCGAGTATCCTAGCTGGAAGGCATAGCAAAATAATCTTGAAACTTATCAAGGAGTTCCGTAGTCAAATGAGCATATGTATTTATATATATCTACAATAATGAGGAGATTAATCAAGAAGGATAGTCCAAGTCTAAATCTTATATGATGAATGTACCAATGTTCCCTAGGGGAGCAGAGGGAGTTGGAGTAGCCACCAAATCCGAAGTAGTAGAAGGGGGAGCCGAGGGAGACTATGGCACGTGAAGAATGTTATCAGATGTAATGGTCATTAATTCCTTTAGGTTGCACTAATATTATGTGTTATACCTGCACAGAGACACACCCCCATATAATAGATAACAAACATATTGTTTATGTGAATGATGAACTAGCATATCATCAAAAGATGATGGTTCATTTTTCATTTACCACATCTAATGGTGGCTATTAAGGTGAAAATTTTATTTATATATGATATAAATGATATTGATAATTTATTTATTATTTTTTAATTCTTTCATTAACCCTACCTCAATACATTCCATTTTGTGTAAATATGATATCATCGTTTGTGGAAGTGTGGACTACCCCCTCAAAGCAATGCAATTCATTCACACTATACATGGAATGTATAAAGGATGGTTTAAATTAATGATATGTATCATAAAAAACCATTATATGATATTCATGAAATAATCAAATTTCTGGAAATATAATATATATCATTTTCTTTATTACCCTTTCACACACACTTAAAAATTGAAAACGTCTTACATTGACATGTGGACTACTGCCTCATTAACACGTTGGGATTTATTTTACATCACAAGAATTATATATATATAAGTAAATATGATTAAATAATAATCTATTTATTATATAATGATCATTATGTATTTATATAATATTATTTACCATCTTTACTTAATAATCATTGAAAAACGGGCACGATACTCATGCAAACGTACGGGTTACCATCTCCATGATTGTAATATTGCTTCATTTTCTTAATAATAATTAATAATTAGTTTAAAAAGTATAATTTATCTATAAATATAGTTATTATTTCATTATTATTATTTTAGAGATGTTTTTCAATGATCCCTTTGACCATATTTGACCTACCAAATTGTTTTGATACATAAACTGAATTCAGTCAAAACACTCGATGTAAATTTAGTTGATTAAGAAAATGTATTAAACATGTTAATAAGTTAAATAAAATCAAGGATAAACATGAAAAATATTCTCATGAAGTAGATAAATAACATAATATTATTACACTCAAAGGTTAAAGGACATTCACCCGAAATAAAACACCAGGAAATAGATTTTATCTCAATTTTCACTCTATTGAGACTTATTTGTTGTTATGCGCATAGTTTCTTTTATATAGTGTATATAAATCCATTTGAATGTTTGATGATGAACATATTTATTTTCATTATATTATATGTTTAATTTAATGTTATACCTTTATGGAGATTATGATTCAAATGATACAAAGTGGTATGTGACTCTTTGGAATGTTTAAATATTATTCTCCTCAAGAACATTTTTAATGAATAGATTTACAATCTCAATTCATTTTATGGTAGTTAACATTATTTTGAACATTCAATTTATTTTTGTGAACCTAATATCATATAAATGAGGCACATACTAAATATTTTTCATATAAAATCATGATTCAATCATTCTACAATATATCTTTAGTTTCAATTTGAATTATTTCATCTAAGGGGATTCATGTTAAAAGTTAACATGTGGAAATGAAATTCATAACCCAATTCCTTTTTAATGGGTTATATTAATTCCTCATTATCGTTAATATTATATGATTCTATGTATGATGAATTTGACTATCTATTGATTTATTTCCTCTTCTATAAGTTGATTTAAAGTTGATACACATAATCTACTCAATGATTGATTCTCACTAAAATATTATAATGTTTTCAAGGGTTTACCTTACAAACTCATATTTTTCATGACTATTTACACTTAAATTTTCATCAGAGGAAATTATTGAATCATTGTCTAATAAACCCTTTAATTTTATTCTCCTCTGGTTATTCATGACCCTTGCCATGTAATAATACCGTTATCCCACTCTTTAGTACTCAAAATTATTTAGAAACTGTTATTAAGAAAACCCGACTTCATTTCACTCTTTAGACAGAGAATACTTTTCTTCTAAAAACACCATTTTCTAAAACTCTTTTCAAAAATGTTTCAAACATGATTTTTAAAAGAAATTTTAACCCTTTTTTAATACTACCAATGTTTAGGAATCTTCTTGTCAAATTCTAAACAAATAATTTTTCTAACCCTTTTATCGTGAAAAAGAAATGTTATTCTTACCCTGTATGAAAAGTACAGATTTACTTGCCATCATTTCAATGAAATTTTATTTTCTCATTTAAATGTTTACTTTTTAATGATAATGTTTTCAGAATTTATTTTCAAAGAAAATTTATTTCTAATTTTTTTCAAAATAAAGGATATTTTCCCATAAATGTTTTCTAAAAGATCTTTTTATTTATATTAATCTACGACAACAAACCTTTATTTTACTCCACATATGATATATTTTATTGATACCATCCTTAATCTTTTTATGGATGGTTTATGACTTATTTTTCCAAGGTTAGTATTCACATTCAGTTCCATAATTTATATGTTATTCCTCATGAAATATTCAACCTCTTATGATCATTAAACAATGAATTTCCCCTAAATTATCAATTTTTATTATCATGGATATTATTATAGGCTAAGCTATATACCATTTTATATAAGGTGTATAATTTGATATTTATTTGATTATTTGGGGAAATATTGATAATTCTATATTCATTATTCAATATAGATATTTGTTAAGACATATTATTTATTTCAACTATTCGAAATGAGTAATGATTTGGACAGGCTATGACTCATGGGGCCCGAACATTATATAGCCCCTCGATAAATCTATAGGTTGTAATGAGAAAAATAAGTTACACAAATTAAATGGGTTTCTATCTATAGTTTCAAAATGTCTTGTGAAAGGTTTTGAGGATATTGGTTTTCTTGTTCCTCATACATGAAATCCAATAAGAAAGCATTTCCATAATTTAGTTTTTGTTATTATTCATCCATGAGATTCTACATCGACATATATACGGTTAAATTTAATTTTATATTCTATGATTAAATGGAATGTGTTTATTTTATTACCTTTCCAGATTTATTTTTCTTTATCTAGTTATTTTAATGGCATGTGTTTTCATTAACCATTCCTTATTGTTTATTCATTAATTTTCAACCTATTGGTTATTTGGAATGTGTGTTTAGTTAATTACCTTGCTATAATTATTTTTCTCATTGATACCTTATTTCTTCCACTATGATTTCCCTTAATAACCATTTTAGTTCACCCTTTTTATGTTTCTATTCCCTAGGAATAAAAAATGAGTAATATGAAAGATATGATGGGATATAATAGATGGAATAAAGTCATACTCAAAGTTATATAGAAACAAATTATGTTGTAATTAGTGTATTAGTTTTTAATACAAGACTCATGTATGTATTTGGTTTACAAATACTACATGCATTTTGGGGTCGGGTAACTATAGATAATATGGGATTATTTCATGGATCATTTCCTAACAAGGCTATTAATGGATTATAAAAGATAAAAAATTATTAATTTAAGGTGGGTCAATGGATAATGGGATAAATAAAAACTATTTGAATTATATTAAATGTAATTTTGATTATTCATATCCTCGATAAGATGCAATGAATGTTATAGAAGAAAACATTCCAGAGTTTAACATGAAATATACAAAAGAATGAATGGAAAATATTAGGCTTAGTGGATGTCTCACGAATGAGATGATTGGTTTGGGATAATCACTCATAAAAATTCATATGAATAATTAAATCCATGAATGAAAACATCATAAGTTAAAATCTGGGCAAAATCTCTGAGAAATTTCATTTACAAAGATTAAATTGATCCTATAAATCACGATATATCAACTCCTAATCTACAAGATTATCTATACTAATTATTTTCCCCATTTTCTCATTCATATTTATTGAAAATTAAATTTAAGTTCATGGAATGATAATTATACTAGGATATTTATGTCTCTTAGTTCTGTTGATTGAAGAAAGAATCAAATGTGGGGTATGTAATTTATAGTTAAAGAATGTAATTTGATGTTTAGAATACATTTAAAACATATATTATTTAGACTCTTACTCCACTTTAAATTATTTATTAAATCATGGATATTTAGTTTCTACATACTGTAGATTCATGACATGTAAATTCCTTTCAAAATATGTAATTTTGTTTCAACCACTTCTTCTGATTCCTGCTACTTGCTTCATGTGCCTTCATCTTGGAAATAAAAAAAATATTAATCAAGTGAAAGTTCCAGCCCTATGAAATTATTCTAAAAAACCATAACAGTATTGAAATTAAAAAAAATATAATTAAATCCTAAGAAATAAACAAATCTAAATTCTCAAAAAGTGATAAAAATCGAGTTGCCACTTGGTAGCTGCTCTTTTTAACGGTTATTTAGATTGACTACACCAGAGTTAGCTGATTAGAGAGTTGTATAATTCTAAACATCTTGTGTTCATCCAATTTTTTACTTTGAAGACCTCCAAGATCTTCTTCCCTTATCCTCAATGGAATTAGAGTGGACCTCGGATGTGGTGACTAGAGTCTAAATAACATGAGTATGACTTACAAGATCAAAGATATGGTCAGGACACGGTAAAATTATTCTTTTTCAATGGATGGATTAATGTGTTTATTTTCATAAATTATTTCTTCATGTTTAGCCACAATCTATTTAACTTCTTCTATTCATGCTTGTTTAATTTTCTCATCTGTGTTGTGTGAGTAGGATTCAACTAGTTTTTCTTCTTCTTCCAATAGAGAACACATATTTTCAATTTTTTGATAAAAGTGGTAGTTGTTTGTTATTATTCCTCCTCCTCTTCTACTTCCATCAGCGGTGGTCCTTTTTTTTCATGGATATTTGTATAATCTAAGTATAAAATGTTCCTTTTTCATCTATATATTTTTCATGATACTATTTTATAAACATTCCCTTGAACAATTAATTTTCTGTAGCATGATCACCCTCTTCACCATTTTTTGAACCATGAAAATCAAGGGCCTTGTGGTTAGAATTTATATCATCACTAGAAGTGATACTTACCTTTATTTTGATGAAAACGATTCTTTGTTCATGATAATCCTTATAGAATTCTTAGTTTAATCTATTGGGTGTTCTGAATTCAATTCTAAGGTACACTTGAGGACACCTGTAGGGTTGATTTTTATTCATTTTATCTTCAGTGAGTAGTTGTGACATATAATCTAACAGGAAGATGAAAATCTACTTGGATTTTATTTTTATCAATAGTATTTACATCACAAAAAATTCCCATTGTGTTAAAATTTAATAAAAATAATAATAATAATCCTAAGATAAAATCAAAAAACAGAAAAGATGATAAATGAGTTTATTTAAACTATTCAACGAAAAAATTATCAGCTCCTATCCCTGAAAATGGTGCAAAAAATTATATCCCTACAGAGTATCCCAGTTCACACAGAACAAGCCCCAGAAGAGGATCAGAGCAACAAGAGTAGCATCCACCAGAAGCAGAGCTTACCGGATTGGAAGAATGAGAGGGTATGGCAGCTGCCATCGGTACCAGGCACCGTGAAGATTTTTACGGGGCATTTCTAGCCGATTAGAAATGCAAGGTGGGGAGCTAGGAGATCAATGATGCAGAAAGCTGGGGAGAGGCAATTCAAGTGGGCTGGGCCTACAGGTCATGTATTGGGCATGGTATGCCTCTGGGCCTTCGGGTCATGTATTGCGGGTTTGTTAGGCCTTGTGCCTTGGGCCTATAGGTCATGTACGGTTTCCCCTTCGACCCTTAAAAGGGGGATTATCCATAATAAAATAAAAAGAATGCCTTCGAGCCATTCGGGCTATGGACATCGTCAATTCCCGTTGGGTTACTGAATTTAGAAATTTATAAACATAAAACAAATAAATAACTACACTATTGGGTAGTATATTATTTGAAAGTCCATGTCAGAACCCACAAAGATAGGTTTGGGGAAGATATTAATTATATAAAGTAATATTAAACTATTTTATGAATTAAATCTACAATTTTATGGATAGAACATATGGTGATTGATTTTTATTTTTAAAAAATGGAAAAAGATGAATGAAAATTGTAAATCTAGGTTCACGATTGATAGGCATAAAAAATAATGCAAAAACAATCATGGGTGTTGGAACTGAGTTACGTGAATCCAATATTGATGGTATAAAACACCAAAATAACTAGTGTACCCCTTTCACTATGGTCATGATACTTTGGGTATTCAATGAATCAATAACTTGGAACCATGTATAAACATATAAGAAAATAAAAACCATGTTAATGGTGTGAATCATTCCCTAGTCAATGAGTTCGAATTATCACTCCCTCACCGATCACGTAATAGTCCTGGATGATATAGAAATAAAGAGATTTTAGAATTTAGGGTTGTGAAAAATACCCAAATGAATTGAATATAAGAAAAAATACATTAAAAAATTAATCCCCTATCATTATAGTTTCTTTTAACAAGGTATACCACCCCATTCAAGCTATGAGGGGTTAGGAAAATAAAGAACCGAATGCTTCATCATGATAGTGGAAGCCCCTGATCCCAACAGTGGTGGCATTGAATGAATTCTTGAGTGAAGACTTGGTCTATTATTTATAGTCTTTCCTAGAGAATAGGCAGCATTCAATATAATAATAAGGGAAGTAAACAATATCTATCATGTTCCTCGGGGTCAAATATTTTATATTCTTAATTAAAAATCCCTTCAAAGGCTCGTAACTAGGTCTATCAGGATATTACACGACGTTTAAATAATTACACGATGTGTAATATCTATATTTTCACTGCAGAAGAAGACATCATGAATTTTAGTGAACTCTTCCCAAAATATCATCACCTCAAAAGTAACATCATGTAAATGGAATATATGATGTGTAAATTCCATGTTTCATTTTTCCATATCTAATGAATCCATACAAATCCTTGGTCATGCCACTTCTCTTTGATCACAGGGCGAAGTGAATTTTTTCTAAAAAAATATCCTATTTCCATTCCATTATCAATTATAAGTCATATCCTTCAATTAAACATAAAACAAATCAAATCATTCTCAAATTATAAATAATATTAAATTAAGTAAACAAGTCAACACATTAAAATACTATAAAATATATGCATGAAATACAACTATCACATGAATGTTACTTCATTAAATGTATTACACTCCTTTTAGGTTAATCTCAAGAATAATCATTATTTCTTCCATTATAACATAAATATATGAGACACTAGGTCCATTTTTACAATGAACAATTTTATTTTAATAATCTTTATAAAAATAATTTTTTATTTTTTTTTGCAACTCTAGATTCGAAAATTTCAATAGCTTCTATGGGCATTATTCTATATGATTTATTGTTATTTTCCACAGTAAGAAGACTTATTTATGTATTTTATTTTTAGTTTTTGTTATATTATGAATAAAAACATTGAAAAATGGCAATCACCCCCATTATTGAAGATACAAAAAGGTTTGGTTGCATCCTCATCAACTTCATCACTCGAACAATTGTTATTTCATTTTTTTTCTTGAGATTAATCCCCCATCTCATTTAGGATTCATGAACTTATCTAAGGATTAGTAATCCAAAATGATCAACAGTAAATATAATGGGATGGATACTACTTTGAGTAGTTGAAGTAATGAAGGTGGATTTCCACAAGAGATGAGGGATGAGTCTCAATAAATATAATTTAAAAATAACTGTCAGGGAGATGATGTTTATGAGGATGACAATTGTTTTTATTTTTCATCTTTGTATGAAGTAATAGGATAAATCCTACCATAGTGGATTAAATCTTATCTTAAATTCAATTACTCATTTCCATCAAAGAATAGAAAAATTATTTGAAGGAATAAAATGTTGGGATCTCCTTATTAGAATTATCTACAACATTCACCATTAATAACTAATATATTATGTGTATTTATTTATTTATTATACCAAATGAGTATTTTATTAACCTAATAGGATGGATATGAATTAAAAATGGATTCACACTAATGATTTTAAAAAAGAGTATATAGATGGAGTTAAAGAGTTCATCAAGTTTGCAATAGAGCATGCATACAACCCTTATCAAATTATTTTTCCATTTTTATATCATTTTTATTCAAGAAATATTAGTCTAGAATAGTTGTAAGAACATTTGGTTGTCAAAGAATATATCATAGCTATAAATGTGGGTCTAAACATGGTAAAAACTCAATGTTCACACCGATTGGGATGATACTATAGTTGATGGATCATTTGATATGAATACCAATATAAATGATGATAGAGATCACATGGAAGATATAAAAATGGAAATTAAAGATAAACTTCATGATTATAAAAGGTTGTTTGAGAAGTAGAATAGTTTTGCTAAGAGACCACTATATATCAATTTTATAAAATAAAAAAATAATTCACCCGTATTAATGTTTTATAATTTCAAAGATGGAAGTAGATGGAGTGAAACTGGATTTATAGAACTACTTGGTCTCCAAAATGATATGCTTATAGATGAAAATGAAATTCCTGGTCTAATATATGATGATAAACGAATTCTTTGCTAAATTGGAATGATCTCAAAAATATACATGCCTATCCAAATGATGGAATATTGCTTCTTTAGGACCATGAATCACTCATAAGATACCTTAAGTATGGAATTGAATGATACATGAAAAATGAATCAAGTCCATCAAAAGATGTATGAAACATTCCTACCATTACATGATTTATAATACTATTTGGATTTCAAGAAACTATGAAGCAATTGACATGGCATAAATATAGTAATACTAAAAAAACATGGCTCTTCATGTTGGAAAATTATAACTTTCCACTATGGTTATGCATGAAGAGAAAATATATTATGTTGACTCTAAAAATATCTGGAACAACGAAACCCAGTAATGATATTGTTGTATATTTTCCTCCATTGATCAATGATCTGAAATTGATGTGGGATACAAGTGTTATAATGTATGATTCACATAGAGGTGTATAATTCTCATTGAGTTCCATATCATATGGGATGATAATTGTCTTTCCTCCTTTAAGAAATTTATTCAACTATAAAATTAAAATAATGTTGGGGTGTCCCATTGGGAAGAATGAAAACATTCAGTTTTGATGAAACATTCCTCAAAGGTAGGGTTTTTAGAACATTGAATTTTTTTATATTGACATCATAAATACTAATTCAAGATGGAAATATTCGATGGGAGTATTTAATAAGGCACTACACTATTTCCACTAATGGGTGATCAACTATTCAATAATGTTAAATATATTGATGATGTTTTTAGTAAACCATTTTTTAAAAACCATACAAAGATGGTTTGTAATCATAGATCAATTGTCTTTGAATTATCATATTATAATTGTTTGTATGTCCAATTTTTTTTGATGTCATCCATATATAAAAAAATGTATTTTATAGATTTATTGGAACATTACTAAAAATTAATGTGAAAATGAAAGATAACATCGAGGATAGTTTTTACATGGTTAACATGGGGATAAGGGAATATTTTGAACCAGTTAAGGTTAAATGGGATACTTTTCTTCCTCTCACTAGTATAAAAAGTTGTTTTCACATCATTTTCTAAATTTTAATGGAGGTTTTGACTAATTGTTTTTATGATAACATTGAAAGTGGTGCTTTCAATGTAATGTTTTATAAAATGATGTCAAAGAATAAAATGTTTACCTCTTAACATCGGTTTTTTTGACAAAATGCTATAGAAAGTCCAATTCCATATGGAATTTAATGTTAATTTTTAATAAATCCCGGTGCTAAAATTCCATACGGAAGGTTTTTGACGTCGGTTATTAACTAACCATTGTTAAAATAATATTTTTAAAGTTTGTTCATGAAAAACTGATGATAAAAATATTCATAGGGGTCTTTTAACAATAATTTTATAAAAACAAATGTCAAAAGTGATTTTCAATGTGGGTTCATGAAAAATAGATGTTAAAAGTCATCGTTCAAAACTTTTATTGTAATTTTTATCATGAACCATCATAAAAGTAAGTTTTTATGCCAATTATTTTAAAAAGGATATTATTAATGATTACCATATTTTATTTTATTTCCCAAGATTCGATTTGGATGATCTTGGAGCTGATACAGAGCTAGGAATCAAAAGTTATGGCTGTCAGATGATAGACTTCTCTATATTTTGAAAGATACAACTCATTTCATAGAAAACATGAGAAACATGAACTAAAACTTATAGAAACCAAATGAAAAAGATAAACATAACTCATCAAACCAATTTCAATTCATTTAGCGGTTTCCTTAAAATCGATATATTGTTTATTGAGATTTCTCTTATTTTTAGGGAAGAACTCAAGTATTAAAGAAAAAAACAATTGATAAGGATTTTTTCACCTCAGTTGGTGAATCTCATGCAGATATTTTGTCGATGTTACTAGAATATAATAACGATAAATCATTAAAAAAAATTACCAATATATTTAGTAATAAAGGATAATAATAATAAAGAAATTAATTTACTAGAATAATACCATGTTCAAATCATTATTTGAAGGTGTGTTGAATTTTTTTTTGATTAGAGATGTTGAAAATGTTGAATGAAATGGAATGTGGATTTATATATAGTAAAATAAAATATTTTCATGGTAGTTGTATAAAAATATAAGAGGTATTTTAAAATTGAAATTCATGTTCTAAAAAAATTAAATAACGATCCCGCGTATTTGAAATTTACTTTTAACACTGGGTAAATATATAATTGATGTTAAAAACATTCACGTATTGTGGTTGTAACATATGTTTTTTATAAAACTAATCTCAATGGTTATTTGACTCATTTTTGACATCATTTACTTAGTAAATGATGTCAAATGTAACTTTTAATATCAGTTTAAAAAAAACAGAGATTAAAAATGTTGACAAAGTATAGTTTATTTTCTCAAAAACATATTTGACTGGTTGTGGAGCTCAAATGGAGTTATGAATCAAAAGTTATAGCCATTCAACGTTATAATTATCAATGAGTTATCTTAGAGGATAACAACTTTTCATGGCTATAACATTTGATTAGTAAATCAATTTGAGCTCCAAGACTAGTAAAATTGAATCTTGGGAAATGATATAAAACTTGGTTATGATTTTGATCAATATTTTTTTGAAAAAAAAACATCAAAATTTTACTTTGAAATTTTTTATTAAAAAAATTGAAATTAAAAGTCTTCAATTAGGACTTTTACTGTTAGTTTTTTTCAATAACAAAAATTAAAAGTCAATATTGTTGTCACTTCTCTAAAAAAATGACCCTAAAATTGTTAAAAATGTGTTTTTATTTCTCAATCATCAATTTTACAGGTCATATAGCTTAATTGGATTTACAATTTGAATTTTATGGCCACTGAAAATTAGATGTCTCTAAGAGTTATCTTAGTGAAATTCAACTTTCAATGTTTATAATTTTTGATCTGTAAGTTTTTTTAGCTCCAAAACTAATAAAATGGAACCTTTGGAATTGCACTACAAATTTTTCAACATTTTATATGTTTTTTTTATGAATAACAAATGGAAAAATTACTTTTAATGTCCACTCTTGAAAAAAAACTTATGTTAAATGTATTCTATAAGGACTTTTAACATCGATTTTTCAATAACCAATGTTTAAAGTCACTTTTAACCACAGTTTTTCAAAAAACTATTTTTTAAAGTACTAACCATTTTTATATCATTTTAAAGATATGATTTTATTATTTTTGGACCCAAAATGGATTTATAGATGAAAATTTATGGATATCAAAAGATAAAATTGTATAATAAATATCTTAGAGAAGATCAAAGATGTTATTGAGGAACCAAAATTAAAAGACAATTTTGACATTAGTTATTTTGAAACTGATTTCATGGAAGACTTTTAGGTTTCTCATGAATAATTGACGTTAAAAAACTCATGTAAAAGTATATTTTTATACTAGTTTCTAGAATCTTAAACTATCTCTAGATAGAAAAAAAAATTAAATTTTACCTTTTCCTTAATAGTATGAACTTTTTAAGGGGTATTCATAAAATATCAATAATTTCTATCCAATGACTAATTTTAATTTATATGAACTAAAATATTATGACTATCATGTTTTGATGAAATATTTGATTCATTTTCCTTCTCTTTCATTTTGACTAAAAATGTAAAATATACCTTAACCTGAACCTACTTCTTTTTCAAATCAATATACTATAATATTATAGATTCGGTGAAGTTTTGAATCATGAATAAGGATATTTTTGTCATATTATGTGAATTAGAGATCTTCTTCCCTCCAATATTTTTTTATATAATGGTCTACCTTAATATTCACGTGGTTATAGAGGTTCAACTATGGGTCATATCCATTACAGATGGATTTACCACATTTAATGGTATATGAATATTTTTAAAGGGTATGTCAAGAATAAAAGTCGTCTAAAAGATTATATTTTATAATGATATATTATTGAAGAAGCTATTTATTGATGAACCAATTACCTATTAGATTTTGAAATCATCAGTATCCCAAATTCTCATCATAGAAGATGCCTTATGGGTAAAGAGTTATCTGAAATGGACATTGTTACAATTTCCTTCAAAGAGCGGGATAAATAACACATTTACATTTTAAAAAATATTAAATATATTGATCCATGTGTTGAATCCCACAAAACAATTCTTAGATTTTTTTAGTCCATCAAGGTATAAAGGATTGATGCAAAATAAACATAATCAATACTTTATAGTATTTTTTTGAAATCAAATTTTTATCGAGTTGTATGAAAATTAGAATTCAATTTCCCAAAAACATTGATGGTTATATAGGGGACCGAATGGAATGTTATATATTACACTAGTTTTGTAATCACTGGTTATGTGATCTATATAAAATAACTTCATGAATATAGTATGATGAAAAATAGCATAGTTATGCCTATGGAAGAAGCTATTCACATATTTGGTTCTAAGGATAGAAATAAAATTTATGCGAATATTCCGTATTTGGGTATTATCGATAGATATATAAGTTGGAGTATATAACATTTAATGTGATTATTTTATATTCCAAATGGGTTGAAAATAGAATTACAGTGAAATTTGATGAAATGGGTTTCGTGAAGGTGTATTTATGTATATTAGGGGAAAAAGATAATTCATCCATAATTACATCACGAGAAGTCCAATTATTTTCTATTTCATATCCAATAAACAAGAATTAGTCAATTTTCCTTATGGTGATGAGAACAATTGTTAGGTCAGATGGAAATTCAAGCGAGGATGGCCCATTCATTGGGAGATCATAACCAGTTCATGGTATCTCCATAATAGAAAATGTCTTGTATTTATATGGGATCATAATTAGGGTTTTATATTCTTGATATAGGATCCAAATCCCTAAAACCTTAAGAAAATAAAGATAGTTAATTAGAAGGTAAATTATTTTTAATCTACTATGTTTTCCCTTATAATATTTTGTATTCTATAATTCATTAATAAAATCTAAATTAATGGTTTGACTAATCATGCAGACAATGTCTTCTTCACATGATGACTTTGACAATCCTGGGGAAGAATAGACAATAATTAAGGAAACCCTTTTTGAATATGTAAAGGCCATTATACAATATACATTCTCTATTTTCCTAAAAATTATACAATGAAATTATGATTTAATTTTCCTTATTCATTGAATATTTCAATCATTTTAGAAGATATTTGTCCATATTTCATGCATTTCTTCACCATAACTTATATATATTTATTCTCACTAAAAAATATTTCACCCCTGTAAGGTTGGTATTTATTACGTTCATTCAAGTTCCCTCCACTAGCTTTGTAGGAAGAGAAATGACACTTACTCTACTCAATCATAGATAAAATCTTGATGTTTTCATAGTAAAATCATTGTTCATATAATTAATGTATTATTTCATATTTATGTTTTATTTATTTATTTTTAATATTACTCACATAATAATAGTTTTCTTATACAGGTGGATTCATTTGTTTGATGCAGTGTGGTTTGTTCAAAGCTTCTCATGCTTCTGAGCGATTGGACTTCGAGGCCACAACTGAGTTAATAAAAATAATGAAATGGATCAAAAATGTATACACCCATTACGAAACGGTGAATTCCAAAAACATATTTAATTAATTTTTTCAATATTATATCTAATAATAGTAAGTCAATTTCCATATCATTTTTCTCTAATACGTATTTATTTTTTTCATAGATATTTTTGGAATTCATATTTTTCTTTCACTATCTACAACTAGCCAAAAAAGAGATAACATGTTTATTTCTACTAATGTTACCAAGCATTCCATTTACTTTATTAATTAAATTTCCATCAAATAATCTTGGTTCGATGTTATTAGAAGAATAAACACTATTTTTGTTGAATACTAGAAGAGTAAAGGAATCTCATGGGCCTATTACCTCATGTGTTTTCACCACAAACTCAAGGGTCAGGGAAATCCATTCTGGGTACTTTTTAACTTCTATTTTCTATGAAAAAAACAAAGAACACTGAATAATATGTGTAACTATAATGGATTTTCCCATACCTTTTGGTTTTGGTGAAATATCATGATATAACGAGTATATGATCTTCTTCTACTCTTATGGATTTTAACAAGAAGAAAGGGTTTTTAGCGAAGATCATTCAATCAATATGTAGTGTTGGGAGTTTGACAAAGAAAGACAATGTAATTAGTGGTAACATTGGGAGTGCATATTGTTTTCATACATTAATAAAATAATACATATGTCATTTGGGACATGTATAAATCAGTCACACCTAAATCTGACACGCGATGTGACTGGAAGGACTCAATGTACATATTTTTTTTAAATTGACATTAATTTTAGTAAAAAAGACATCTTACATACTCAAAATTAACAAAATTAATTTTGATTGATTTTATACATTATTAAAATTATCCATAATTTTTTTGTGATGTGTAGTAATTATCCTCACCTCAATCTGATATATGATGTGCTCGGTATGACTCAAACAATCTGTTATTACTTTGAAATTGACATTTTAGTTTAAAAAGTGTTTCTTGATAAAAATTGAGAAAACATACTCATATTTCCTTTCCAATTTATAGAAAAAATTTATACATCATTATTTATGTATAGGAATCGGTCTCACATCAAACTGACAAATGATGTGACGGGTATGAGTCAAAATTTGTATTTCTAGTTTAAAATGATATTTTAGTAGAAAAACACATTTGACGTACTCTAAACTATGAAAATAAATTTGAATTATTTTGATACATTATGAAAATAATCCATAGGTCATTTTGGATGATCAAAAATCCACCTCATCAAATATAATGCATGGTTCCATAGATTTGACTCCAACTACATCATTGTATTTAAAATTAACAATAATTTTAGAAAAAAAGTCAGCAGACATACTCAAAATTGAGGAAATGAATTCATATTTTTTGATACATTATGAAAAAAATCTATAACTCAGTTTTTATATATAGTAATCATCCAAACCACAATTTGATATATGATGTTTTTGATATGATTCATAGTGTTCATTATTAGATTAAAATTGTCATTTAAATTCCAAAAGTTTCACTCATTGAAAATTAAGAAAACACACTCTAATTGTCTTGATAATTTAAGGCAATGATTCATAAGTAATTTTTGATGTGTATAAAGTAGTATAACATCAAACAGACACATGATGTGACTAGTATGACATAATGTGGTATTTCCAGTTTAAAATTTTATTTTAGTAAAAAAGACAAGTGACATACTCAAAACTAAGAAAACATATTTGGATTTTTTTTATAATTTTTAAAAATGATCCTTATCCCATTTGGAATGTGTAATAATAATCATCACATAAATATGAATCACAGTGTAATCTATATGACTCATAGTGCATCTTTTTATTTAAAACTATCATTAATTATAGTAAAAACGATAACTGTCAAACCCAGAACTGATACAATTAATTCAGATTATTTTCAATCTTTAGGAAAATGATACAAAAGTTTTTTGTGATTTGAAGGAATCAGACACTCCTTAATATGGTAAACTATGTTCCTAGTATGATTGAAAGGTACCATTATCAGTTTAAAATTGATATCTTAGATCAAAAAGTGTCACTCACTGAAAACTATGAAATCACACTCTTATTATTCTAATAATTTTGGAAAATGATTCATAAGTCATTTTTGACATGTATAAATTATTATCACATCAAACCGACACATGATGTGACTGGTATAACTCAAAGTGTTTGTTTCCAGTTTAAAATAACATTTTCATAAAAAATGTGACATACTCAAAACTAAGCAACATATTATTATTGTTTTTATACTTTAGGAAAATAATCTACAAGTCATTTAGAACCTATAAGAATCATCTGAACCTCAATCTGATCCACGGTGTGGCCGTTATGATTCCAAGTGCATCTTTTTATCTAAAAGTGACATTAATTTTAGTCAAAAAGACAACTAACATACTAAAAAATGATCAAACACATTCTAATTATTTTTATAATGAGGAAAATGATCCATAATTCATTTGTGATGTTTATAAATAATCTACACCTCATTATGATACAAAATTTTCTTAGTATCCCTCAATGTGATTGTTATTTATTTCAAATTGACATTTTAGTTCAAAACATCTCACTCCATGAAAACCCTAGAAAGCAAGATCAGATTGTCTTGATAATTTAGGATAATGATTAACAACTCATTTTAGATGTGTAGGAATTAGTCTCATATTAAACCAACACAAGATTTTACCGGTATTACTCAATGTGAATGTTTCTAATTTAAAATAACATTTTAGTAAAAAAGACAAGTGATATACTCAAAACTAAGAAAATGCATTCAAATTGTTTCATTGCTTTATGAAAATGATCCATAAATCATTTAGAATTCATATAAATAAGATTCACCTTAATACGATTCATAATGAATCTGGTAGGACTCCAAGGGCATCTTTTAAATATATATGAGTCATTTTATTTTAAAACACACATCACATTTCCAAAATTGAGAATAAAACCTAGATTATTTTCTTATCATTCTCTCTTCTATTACATAATGTATTTTCCATATCGTTTTTGTCTTATACTTATTTAGTTAATTTTTATATAGATAATTCTTTAAGTTGATCAAGAAATGGTGTGATATGAAAGAATCAATCACAACTCAATATGACACACATTTCTCCTAGTATAACTAAAAGTATAGTTTAAAATTAACACTTTAGATTTAATTTATTTATTTATATTATTACTAATATATAAGTTGTTTTTTGCAGGTGTATTCTTTTTTCCTGAGAAGGGGAGGATTTTTCAGAAATAGCATGAGTCTGGGAGAGAAGAAAAAAGAAAAGTAACATTGATGTTTTTGAATGTATGTAATTTTTTTTACATACTCATATAATTTTATTAACCAATGTTTGAAATGTATACAATATATTGTTTTTATTGTATTTTTTTGTAAATTTTATTTTATTTAAATTTTATATTGGACAATGATTTTGCTACTTTCTAGTGTTGTCTCTTATTCTGCAGTGTGCTGTTACACAATGCAGTATGCACTCTATCATCACTTATAAATCACTGATAAATGACTAGGTCTTTTAATCACGCTCCAGTAGTCGACACATCTCTAGCACTAAAAAATTCCTTTTAAATATTTTGAAGGATTTTTTTATTAGTGATTATTTATCAATAACTATGAATATATGAATATATTTTTATAAAAACAAAAAAAAACACACACGCAATTTAGTGATAGAGTGGGAATTGAATTTTTTGGATTGGACTCATGTGGAGAGGTTTTCTAGAAGGGTGAGGGGGTGAGTCCTCTGAGTGGTGACATGGAATATTGTAGGCTACTTACTCTGGGCCTTCAAGTCATGTTTTGGGATTCAGATCGTTGGGACTTAGGGCCATGTCGTTTTAAGTCCGTGTTCCATCTTATTGTATAGGGACTTCGATCCACTGGGCCTTCGATGCATGTTTAGGGATTCCTCTCAACCCCTGTTTAAAAGAGGATTTTATTTTCTTAATAAAATGGGGTGCTCCCTCACCCTGTTAAAAAAATGTGGGTATATATGTTTGTGTTTGTGTGTATGCATATATATATATATATATATATATATATCTGTGTGTGTGTGTGTTTAAATATATTTACACTAGTATAAAATTATGTTTAATTATATATTTATATTTATTTATATATATTTATATAAAATTATTTATATTTACATATATTTTTAGATATTTACATTTTTTATGTTTGTTCAAATAAATTTATATGTATATACATATATTTATATATATTATATTGACATATATGTGTGTGTGTCTGTATTTATATTTATTTCTTTTTGTATGTAATTATTTTTAATTATATATATGTGTGTGTGTGTGTACGTTGATATTAATTTTTGTAATTTTTGTGTAATTATATATATTTAACAGAAGCATAGTTGGGGTTTGGCTTAGTGGTAAGCACCCCGTAATCCAACATGAAAAATGGGGGTTCAAAACCCATTGGGCATAGGTACTATAGCATTACTATAATGACACTATACTAGCTGTGGAACTGTAGAAATGAGGGGAACTATAGCAGTGGCAGGTCACTGTAGCGGCGGAGGCTACTGTAGTAGTGGTAGGTACTGTGCATTACTGTAGCTAGCGGGTACTATAGCAGTATTATTCACAGAATGGGCCTTGGGCCAAAATATTGGGCCTACGGGCCATGTAATGGGCTAAATGCCCACTGGGCCTTCGGGCTATGTAATGGGTCTCCCTCTACCCATGTTAGAAAGAGGTCTTTGCTTTGCTTTAATAATAAATGAGGCTTCAACCCCAACCTTTTAAAAAATATATATATTTAACAAAGAAATTTATATTTTTGCATATATTTTTAAATTTATATATAATTACCTTTATATAAAGATTATATTTCATTATATATTTGTATGAATTTAAAAATTATGAATGTATGTGTATATACACATATATATTTATTTCTTTGTATGAATATATATAAGTATATTATAGCCTATTTAGCAATAAAATGAAGGACATGATGGAGTGGTAAATGTTTTATAGAATAACCAAGAGGTTAAAGCAATATTTTAAGGAATATAAATGCTCTTAAATAATGATAAATATATATAACCAATTTAAATAGAAATCATGGGATGCAATGATATTTTAAAAAGGAAACATCTTGGATAATCACTATTTGATTCTTCTATATATGCCTTAAAAATTCAAAGTCTCATCTCTATTTCGATCAAATTTTGTTCCCTTTGAACCAGGATAATCAAAACCCCATCATTCGATTCGTGTCATTGTCCCTTGGTCATTTCCATCCCTCAATCACCAGCAATTATGAGTTGGAAACCAGACCTCAATTATCATATTTTGAGTTGTATTTCAAGAAAATCTCTCCCTCGGTCCTGCTCATGTACAACGAATCAAGGTAGGGGAATTATGAACTCTCTTCCTTATTTTATATAATTTCATTATTATCCGGATTCATTTTTCATCTAAGTAAATGGTTTAAATTGACCTATGAATGATAATAACTAAAATAAAGGAAATGAAATGAAAAAGAGTATCATATAATATTTATATGATTTAATGTTATGTCATGTGTTTAATTTTCATCATCAATATTTTTTTATATTTAAGTAAAGGATGTGATTTATATACATGATACTACAAATTTACTTTACTATTGTGTGTTTGTTTCTATTGAAAAACATGTTTCAAATTATTGGAATTAAATTAATAGAATCATCTCTCCTTAAAGGATAATTATGTAACTATGGTAATGAATGGGATGCTTTGAAAATATAGAAACAATGATAATTTTTATGTTGGATAGAATTAATCTACATGGAAATAGTGATAACAATTTGACTACATAGTGTAGTTCGATATTGTATTTTTTATTCCTTATTATTGTATGAATGGTTAATTGAAATTTTATTCTATGATAGTTTTGGAAACATATGTTGATATTATTTTCACATCAGTTATTGGTTAAATCATGTAAAATTGGAATTGAGTTAGTTATGTGTGAATGTATAAATTTTGGTATTGATTTTTGGTTTTGTAATTTTGATTATAATAAAATAATAATTCTCTTCTTGTTGGTGCTATGGTTGTTTGGATAATGCGGGGATTCATTGTAGATGAATCTTGGAATGGAATGTAGTTAGAATAAATGAAATATTTAATGAGCAATGGGATAGAATAATTTTGATTAACAAGAGCTAGAGGATGAGATAGTAATAAAATATGAATCAATGAATGGATTGAAGAAGGAATTATTCTAAATAATGGTCCACCATTAAATATTATTTATGAATGGTATAATGGATATAATATGTCTAGTAACAATAAAAATTTAAATGGTTGGGAATTTATGGTTGTTTTTGTGGCTATTGTATGGGTATTAAATGGGGATGGTTAATGCTATAGAAATAGAAAAAAATACTGAGAGAAGATTGTGGAGATATGTGATGAATATTGGATAATATAGTAATTATTGGTACAGACCCTTTGGTATGGTCTTGTGTGTGACGGTAATATATTTATGTTTTATTTTATTGTGATTTTATATACACCACACATGAGTTGGAAAATCTTACAGTCTCCCAAATGTTTTGGTTTCTATGTGTCTTCCATAACCTTTCATGTTGATGAGGTAACATATGACTGATTACTCCTTCCCTAATCCCTCTTCCAAACATGGATAAAATATTATTTCTATAAGTTTGAAGTGTAATTGATGTGATTATGATGTGATATATAATGGGGGTTATACATGGTAGGAGGAGGGAATGAGGTTGTTGTCTTTCCTATTCATGATACCCTATTATTTTTTGGATATGTGGTTATAATATAATGATATATGGTGGGGGTCACACATGGTAAGAGGAAGGAATAAGTTTAATTTAATTCTTGTTCACAATTCTCTATCATTATGGAATGTTGATATGTGTTGGGAATTTGATTGTGATTATAGTTGTGTTTGACTGATACAGAGTGTTTTAAATGACAACACTAAACCCTGTGGGTATATGGAAGGTAGGCATGTAGTCCATCATATATGAGTAGTGACTTGATGTATACACATATTATGTAAATGCACAAGTATGTATGGGATGAGAGATCCAAGACATTTTTCATTGGGATGTGAGAGAGAAAATCCATTTTGTAAGTAGTGTGAGGTGCCCCCCTTTACTATATTCGTTGATTTTATTTCATTATACGTAGATGCGATGTTTGATGAGCGATCCTTGGTGAAGTTTAGTTAGTTGTTTTTTTGTAAGTACACAGTGGTTCTATTATTTATTCACCAAGGAATCAATATGCACCATTCAAATTCATATGAGTGGTTTTGAGGAGGATCCTGTTGGGTATACATGAATTCTCACCCATATATATATATATATATATTTATAGGTTTCCAATATGGACTTGGAGATCAAGATAGACATTACAAGCTCAAAATTGGTATCTTTGGTTGGAGTGTTTTTCCATTTGAGTTATATATTGGATTCTTTAGAGACTACTGTTTATATAAAATTTCCATTCATTATAATTATTACAGGACATTGGTTTTCAATTGTAATATGGATTTTATTGGTGGTTTTGATATTCTATTTTTGGGATGGGTGAGGTTAATGCCTCCCATTAATGTGATTTATACTCTATGTGTTAGCCTCAGACAAATGGCTTATTAGGGGTGGGTTTTGGGGTGACTCTAATATTTACTATAGGTTTATGAGGGGTCCTAGTGGGGTAATCTTGTGATATTTTTACCTCTATAGATGGTAGGATTACAATTGATGGGTTAATACGTTAAAAAATATAATTATTTGGATAGTACTCTTCAGAAGTTATGATTTGGTATCTTTATATCATTTTTCAATTTTGTAAGAGAATATTTATCTATTGAACATAGAATATATTGATTTTACTATTGATAATTTGTATTTTTTCCTTGATAAGGCATGTTAGGGAAGAAGTGACCATATAAATCATTATACTCTTGAACAGTTTAATTTTCGGTTGGCATTAAAATAAGAAATTCTATCCAAAAAACTATTTTTCAAGTAATTAATAATTAATATATATTATTTTTCAACTATATTATGGGTGAAGTTTTAATTATTCATTTATTAGTGGTATTTAATGTAGTCAATGGTCAAGTGTTTCTGTATAATTAACTAATATAAATTCTGGATCTTGAATGTCAATTTTTATTAATATATTTTTATTTAAAACTTTTATTTTTCAGGTTATATTTCTTATGTGTGATAAATATTTCAAAGGTAATAATTATAAATTATTATTAATGTTATTGGAACAAAATGAAATCGAACTAGTGTCATTATCAGGAGGGGTAATGTGTGAAAAATAAAAATTAACTAACCCATTTAAATTAAAATACTCTTCTTTGGAAACATTGTTCTTAGATCCATTGTTTTATCACAATATTTTAGTTTTTTTGAATTCCAGAAGACCAATTTATTTAATAAGGGAGTAACAACTAGTACAATTCCTTTTTCCAACCTCCATGAAAAACCCACAACCCAGGTCATGTATTTTAAAATAAGTGGCACAATTGATATCCTCACTTCCTTTGTACAAAGGCATGACCAGTACACACACTTCATTTTAATGGAGGAATAACCAACTACAAATTAATCTTGTGGAAAAATGAAAAAAAAACACATTAAAGTAAAAACATTTGGATATGTAACATGCAATATATGATTAAAAAAATACTATTCTAACAATCTAATATAATATAATTTGTTTAAATTATTTTTCTACTTCATCATGATTATATGATATAATTAATAGCCTCTATCTCTTCAAGTAATATTAAAAATGATAAAATGATAAACTCATTGTTCCTTCACTTTTGTGCCTCTCTCTCCCTCTAATTTGTACCAATACTGATATTTTTCATTTAGACATCTCTTTGAAAACTATTGATAATAATTACCCAATTATATCAATATGAAAAATACAATATAGTTAAAGAATATGAAATTTTTATGGTTTCTATTTTTTATTTTATCTATTTTAGTATAAGATTATGATAATACATTTTATCTTCAAAACAATATAAAATCTCTAAGGTGTCATCACTTTGTTATGGAAACATCATCTATAAAACATTCCAAAACTTTTTGGGTTTTAAATATGATATTTTCTTGTATTTAATATCGTATTTCAATTTTCACTATATGTTAATTATGATTTACATTATGTCATATATTTACAACACATGTAGTGGTAGCGATATATCTCATCATTCATGTAATATCAAATTTATTATGTTTCATGGATGATACCCTTCAAATAATAACTAGAATAAGATGTTGTACAAAGTGATATCAAATATCAAGTATCCATATCCATATATCATAATTTCAATACATAAAAATCCTTTGAGATAATGATATATTTTTCATAGTCAATATTAGTCATTGGTATTTGTGACCATATATCGATCATAATAAATAAATAAATTATGAAATCAATACAAAAAATCATTTTCAATCACCCTCTTAATCATTGAACATTATATTCTTCAACTAATTAATCATAAACTTTTATAATAATTGGATATTTACTCTAGTATGTTAATTTATTTATAAGTGTATCAAAATATTAATTTATAATGTATTTAGTAAATTACACATTAATTATTTAATTTTAAATTAATTTAGCCTTCTAAAACTTATAAAATAATTCAAATAATAGCAAAAATAGTATTTATATCACAACAGCATTCAGATAAGAACATCATTTTATGTACTCTATTTAAACATTATCAAACATAATTATGTTTCCATTAGCATAATTTTCAGGGAACATATTCATTAATAACTATTGAACTCCTATTAGTACTACCAAAATCCCTCAACACCTGAAATTCCTTTTTTTAGAAATCCTAAAATAATAATTTTCTTTTTATTGAAAAAAATATAGTTTCATGTCATTACAACACTATTATTTTATTACATTATATGATATGTTGTATTCATGACTAATTAATGTATTTTTCATATAATATGTTTTATTTTTCAATACTATTAATGTAAAGATGTTCTAATACCATTGGAACACCAATATTAGTGCTATTACATGGTTACACAATAGATCCATTTGAGTAATACGTAATCAATAATTGTAAAAATATATGTAATATGTTCTTAAAATTAGTATATTTAAATGATTGTATTATAATCATATAAGACCATATATTTTAATATTAAAAACTATTTTGATTGTAGGTCAATGTCTTTTTTGAACAAAAATTTCAGGCTATAATATTTTTTAGGATTTATTTATTATTTAAAATATGATAAATATATTATTTTTATATATTTTATTTTCATCTAAAATAAATTTTATATTTTTAGTGTCATTCATCATAATTCATGGTACCAAGAGTTTTTATTTTCCATATTTCATCATGCAATGTAAACAAATATGGTATAGCTTCCAAAATTACTTAATATCATCCATAATTGGAGGCATTTTCTTTTTTTATTGTTTATTGTGATGTGTGATCCCTACATTCCAAATTTCATCATGCATAAAAACTATACGGGCAATTCCTTGATGTTTACAATCTACCAATGTATTTATTACATTATTTTCCGTCACACATAAAGAGTTATTCTTTTTATCTTCTAAAAACATTGTATTTATGATCACTAGATGTGTCTCATTTTCTCCTAAAAATGTGTACCATAATATACTAGAGAGACACTTCAACACAAGATTCAATTACTTTTTTGATTATAGAGATCAAGTTAAGTTAGTATCCCTTTTATAATTTCCAAACCCACTTTGTTAATTTTGTTTATTCTTATATTTTTGAACTAACAAGACAAACATATTGTAAACTATATCTTTATGAGTTCCATTATATTTTTATGTTCTTCTTGTTAGAAACATCTTGTGGTTGATAAATTTTTAGTAATGAAGATGGAATTAAATTCCCCTAAATTCACTCCATGCTTCAAAACATTCGTTAAATCAAAGGTAACCTATTCATCACCAATTAGATATACGATCCTCACATGATTTATATTGATTGACACCTTACATATGGTGAGAATGGGTCTTACAATTACGATTCATTTCTTCTTGCATTGCACCCATAACTTTTTTATTCAATTGAATATTATTTAATGATCCCTTGTACGATCGATTTTTTTTTTAATTTTCCTTATTATAATTTTTTATATTACACAAATAAATTACATGGTTATAATTAACACCTCCCCACTTTTAATTCTTTACAAAATTGATGGTTTCTATTACCGGTTGTTGATAATCATTTCTATGAATGTTTTATGGTTTTTTTAATATTAAATATTTTTTAGAAACATTCTAGTTTTTTTATTTAATAATAAAATTTATAGAACCCTAATTAATTTACTGTTATTAAAATAATATTTCTTTGATGTTATTATGTTTTATAGTTTTGTTTCACTATAGGTCTTTTAATTCGAAAACTATATTTTATTATATCAAATATTCCATCCGTATAAATATTGTATGATCAACCATGTCAGGAGATGTGGGCTGGGTCACATAAATCCTTTATTAAAATATGTTTAGTGAAAACAATTCCAATATAATACCTTATGGATTTGTGCATCGTTATGTTTTATTAATGGATCAATTTTTAATTTGGTGAGGGGTTTGGTTTGAGAACCAAAGCCCATAGTGGGATCGTGAGTGTTTTAATACCACTAAAAGATGTTTTGGGATATTATTTAGGTCTTAATTGGTGTCATGGGTGTCCCTAAGGGAGTCATATAAGGGAAATTCAATAGATCTACTACAAAATTATAGCATTATCCCATTCGAAACATGAACATAGTGTCAATTCCATGATACATAGTGTAGAGAGAGGCTCCCTATACCAAGGTGCTTCAATGTGTAAACACTATGTGAATACCATGAATTTCACCATGTTATTTTTTAAATAATATATTGGGGGTTATACCACCTTTGTTCTTGGTCTACCAGACACACATGGGGATTTTTTTTGTTATAATCCTCCCCTATTTTCCCCCTTTGATCCTCCATGTTTTGAGATGATTATTGGTGGATATTTAAGGTGTTATTGTCATCTCCATTACATCAATTAGTGTTCTTCATTAGTAGACCAAATTTGGGTTTTGTTTTGTTCTAGGTTTTTAAATTGATTCCACAAGATCCTGGTGGAATCGATTGAGGATGAAGAGTATTTTTCTTGGGTTTCATATAGGAGGACCTAAGAGGATGTATGTATACAATTTCCTATATTTTCAATGAATGTTTTTCACTTAATTTTTTTTAGTTTTTTCACCTAAAATAGATAATTTTGGATGGTGAAATAGTAATTAAAACTAGGGGTTTTCAAGGATTTGGATTGGGTGAGTGTATTGAGTAGACCAAACCCTGTTGCTCAAGGTTTTAGGGAGTTGAAATTTCTTGATGATATTTTACACCTTATAACTATTTAAATAAAAATTAATAATTCATTATAATGTGTTATAAATAATTATGTGTGCTATATTTTATGAGGTAGGTTCCCAAGAGCAGGGATAAGGCTCAGTGGGATTAGATGGAAATTAGTATATCTTAGTGAGGGGTTAAATTTGGTATTGACGTAGGTGGACTCTAAGATATAACATTATATGAATTTATATTTATGATCATGAATTTTTAACAAATTTCATGGGTTTAGGGATGCGGTATAAGGACTAGTAGAGTCATTAAGATAGACTATGGGGTGGTTTTGAGCCTTGTAAGATGACACCAAGTCCCCTTTAGAACCTTGGGCAGTTTAGGATTACTCAATGACTATGTCTCCAAGGTCAGAGAGTGTTAGATGAGTGAGTGAGTGGCCTTGGGAAGGGCTCAATCTATGAGTAGGAGTGTAGGATACACAGGTTGAGTTCTTAAGGTCAGTGGGTAGGTATGATTGTCTTGGGTATGAGTGATGATAGTGGTAAAGATGACCACACATCTTACAAGTGACTTGGAACACCCTCCCAAGGTTGTAGGAGAGTCATGAAGTATTTGGAAATTGGAAATATTCTTCTTAGAAACGGAATGTGTGATAGAGAGGGGTTTTCTCTAGGTGATGAGATGAGGGACATCCCTTAAGAGATTCAGGATGGGACCCATGTGATGGTCTTCAGGGTGGTCCAAGACATGGCATTAGGATAACATTGAAATTATAGACAAGAATCATTCCCTACTTATTGAGGATAAAGTTGGGTATCCATAATGGATTAAGGAGGTCCTTTAGTGGATAGACTAAGAGTGATGAGGGCCTTTGTAAAAGAATTGAACTAACCCCTTCTGGGATAGGTTAGTGGCATCCTTCAAAAAAAGATGTCACGGACAGTTGAAAGGCTTGAGTTGGTATTGAAAATTAGAGACCATAATGGGTATGGAGGACATAGTTAACACCCTAATGTGTTATGAGAGATGTCTTTGAGATAAGGGTCTAGGTCTCAAGAGACTAGTTCCATGGGATCATTCGTTAGCTATGTGATGAGATGTGAGCCATACCTATGATTCTTGGGCTTTATGTGACCTCCCTTGAATGTTCAAGGATGGTTCGATGTGCATGGATAGACCTCCCCATAGAAAAAATGGACGAGTGAAGGTTTATAGATGAATTTCCTTGCCCTGTCACTTTTGGTTGAAGGTCTGGGTAAATGGATGTAAGATTTTTCCATTTTTCCTCAGGTAGTGGGTTGAGGTGTATAGATGAATTAATGTGAATTATCCTTTCAGGTAGTAGGTCTAGGACCACCCTGGGATGAGTTTTTCTGTAAGTGGACCTATCCTTAGTAATATTGGTTTGACTATCACTCAAGAGGGGTATGGTTCATGGTAGGATGTGAAAAACGAATGATGGACCCTAAATCAATCCATAAGGCACTAGGTTGAGATTTTGATATATGACCATGGAATACATTTGGTATTGGGTTGAGGTTTGGATTCATCCTTACCACTAGTCTTTAGTTATGATATGGATTTTTTGTATGAGTTGAGATTATGAATTGATTTTGGAATTATACTAATGTATATGTGGTCGAGCATCACTGTGGTCTAGTTAGCACGCGGTGTCCAGATTGGCAAGTGTGTCTCATCATGCATCGTGGTGGCCTGATTAGCATATGATCACTAAATGAGTATGTTTGTTTATTATATTTCATTTAATCATTAATAAACATTGATATGAGGACATATATTATGGGTACTAGGTGAAACCCTACATAGGTATTTGTTCACACCCTACATGGTCATCTCACTGCACGTGAACTCCTTATGCCAACTTTTTAGGTCGGACAACATGTTTTGTAGTGTATTGGGATGGGTTATCTTGATGGGTATTTAAGGGATAGGGTGTGTGAGTCATGAGGTTTCCATTAAGTCTAGTGTTCATGTGTTGTTTTTTAGTTTATTATGTATATAGTATCAGGCCAGTGGCTGATCAATGGTCTGTTTTATATGATAGAATCATGTATGATATTTGATGTTTATCTATATTATGTTTACTCTGATAGGGATTTTTTGGTAGTTTATTTGTTATTACAGGTTATGATATCATTGGTATTGCCTCCATAGTTAATGTTTTAGGACCTCATTTCTAGTCAGTTTCCTCTGGCTTATAGGAATGTGTAATTCAGGAAATTTGGTGAACTCCACATGAGAACTGATAAGAGTATCATGGATGTGGTATATAAAATTGGTATCGGTTTTTTTTTTATTTTTTTTGAGAGATGTTAGTAAATCCTGTTTTCATTTATTATATTTATTCAAGTTTATTTATGTCTGATATCAATGAAATTGGTGATTTGTTATATGTTTTGTATAAAAACATCATGAATGTTATTGGATTTCTTTATTTATGTTGCATACTTTGATGGATGTGTATAATGTTTATTTATTTCTGTAATTTTTTGAACTATCATTTGAGGAAAAAGTTTCCTCATTATATTGATTAGTCCCTCACCATAGTTGGTAGGACCTAGAATATAGGGAGGTGTTCTTTAGGTCATTCAAAAACCATGAACATGGCACTATAGTGTGGACCCGGGAACAAGAGTCCAGACTATGTACTAAAATTTTTCTCTTATTTATTTTTATTTATTTCAGTATTTTTGTTTCAAATTTTGAACCTTTCTTTGGATGATGTTTGATGATTTGAAGATTTGACCCACATATGCTATTTGGGTTAAATGTTCAGAATGAAACAATGTTAAAATAAATTTTATTTTTATAAAAGAGATACCCCAAAACCATTCCATTCTAGTATGGATTGAGGATTTATTTACAGTGAATCCAATAGAAAATATAAGAGGGAGATTAGATATTTAAAATACCTTTGATAAGACTAACTCATTCAAACCTCACCTAAATATCTAAATATCTAATTACTTTCCCTTAATCTATCTTTATCTAGATTGGACACATAATAGAACAACACAAAATAAAGAATCCTAAGAGCCCCTTAAAACTAGACATACCTAACATGATTACAAAAAAATACTAAAATAATGAATAAAATACATATATATGTAACTCAATTTTTTTCTTATTTTCCATTATGTACACTCTGCATAATATTAATGATTAAAAAAGAACTATTTATACTAATGGAAATATTTTTTGTCAATAGTTAAGATGAAAATATATCAATGTGGGTGGTTAATTTTATTTTTTAAAATTGATTAATAAATTTAAGGGATATATCAATGTTATTATGTTAATTCGATAGAAAATAAAAGAAAAACAACACAAGTTATTTTTATTATAGTTTGGATCAAAATGATCTTTTGTCTACTCTTCATCCCCTTCACGAATTGAGAGTGATGACACCCTCTATAACTAATATAATGTAATATTACAATTAATTTTTTCCACATGGAGTCACAACCTAATTACAAATCATTTTCCCTCATGGTGGATTAAACCAAAAAATGACCTACCTCATTCTACATGGGTTAACAACCAAAAAACCCGCCTTTTCAATTGGAGGCAAACCCAATGCCTGACACTTTATTTGAATTCATAACACAAAATACTACGTTTTAATGGGTAGTGTAACCCATTACTATTATGCACATAGAAATATTATTGGAATAATTATAACCACATAGCTAGAAAAATATATTTAGTGTTTCATTGATGAAGTAGTAGGGAAATCTAAAATAGTAAATGATCAAACACATAATGTCTAGTTGAGATATAGGTTATCCTCAATGATTGAACTTCTTGTATAGTTTCAATAATTTCTTCATCCCCGTATATTTGATCTAGATCTACCTAACTCCATATATCATGTTCATCTATATGAAATGTATTCATCGCCATACTCCAAGTCTAGTTCGTCTTTCCCAATACAACATTCAATTTATTTATTAGATCCACATGCAAAGCATACTCATGTGGGTCACATCATTAATCAAAAAAATTAAATTCATGATATATAGTGATAAGACATTAGTATAATTAATACAGAACTAATGAATAATTATTATCAAAATTTAATTCCATTGGAAAACTCCCCTAAAGAATGTGAGACAAATGGTTCACATTCAAAAAACATTTAATGTGGAACTCATGATTTCCAAATAAATTGATGTTAAAATTCAACCCCTGTGATAATAATTTGATAAAAATTTAAAAATTATGTTAATGGATTATAAATTATTATAAATTATTTATTGAAAAAATAAATAAATAAATATATCCATAAGATATGTGCACCAAATGGAAATGTGAGATGTTATGTAGAACAATGAATATTTCTAAATTTTACAACATCCTTTAAAAAAACGAAAATCCATTGAGTTGAATCCAAATATGGGATTCATCTAGAATATTTATGTAGTGGATTTACATAGGTGAATATACACAGTGACTTCTAATTATGGAAATTCACGCACATGATTTTGTATATGTGATTCAAGAAATTGGTATACATCTTAACATATGATGAATCACACATGAAATAGACCTTAAAAATTCAGAATCATCTTTATAACGAATGTAATTATAGTTATATAATTTCATTTTATTTTCATATAATCAATAATGACCTTATTCTTACTTCCACATGTCATGATATCATCATGATACAGTAGAATAATTATTCTTGAAAACTGAAAAATTTGAACTAAAAAAATTCAGTGAATTTAATATCACTTTTATATTTATATAGATTGATTCATTTTTGTATTTATTTTAATTAAATTTATATATATATTTTTTATTTTTAATAAAAAACACCACATTATTTGGAGTTTTATATCAAAAGTTATATTCAAAATAAATAAGATATATTTATTCATAGTTGGTTCCATGTTAGGTTGACACTGCCAGGTCACACAATCTATTGAATCCTATATATCTGTACATTTTGTTTACGTAGTATGTTGACATAGTCAAGTGACATGATTTTTTGAATACCACATAGTCAGTAAATTGTTTTCCTTCAATGAAATGTCTTGGTCAGTTTACTCCCATAGGGTTCGTAAATTTTGTTCATACGGTCAGGTGACACTGTCAGTTGACTCCCATACGGTTCATACATTTTGTTCATGTGTTAGGTTAACATAGTCAGCTGAAACAATCTATTCACTCCAATAAGGTAGGTTCCATAATTTTCCACATTTTAAATTTCTATACTTCTCCAAATTTCAGTTCCTGAATAAGTAAAATGTATTTATAAGGTCTCAAATGACTTATTTTTTCTAGGATCTCTTCATGAAACTTTTAGAAGATGTTTTGAGCTATATGAACTAAAAAAATTATGAAAAAAAATTATGATATCATTATGGTTAAAAAAATTTAAATTATTAATAATTTTGAATGAAAAAATCAATAAATATTTTTTAATTATCGTAACATAATGTGGATCAACGATCCACTCAAAATTCTACCCATTTTAATAATTAAAATAATAATGTATAAAGTCCATATCACACTTTTTTAAAATATAAAAATGATAAATTATAGTAGAATAAATAACTATTTAAAATAAATACGTTCAATAAATAATATTTAAAAAAACAGTGTATTTCATACGTTTCTTAAAAAGTAATATTTCAAAACCAATAAGAAGAATCAACTAAAAAACCTTCCATTTTCAAATCAAGTGCCATGAATCCATTGTTCAATGAGTATAATTTTTAAAAATTAATGAAAACACCATCATAAAATACACATTTATGCAAAATATAAGTTTAAGAATTAAAATAAAATTATCTAGTATGTTTGATACATCTCAACATAGAAATATAATGAAAAAGTTTTACAAAAAAATTATAAAATTAATCTGAAAAATTGATTTTAGATTTCAAATATTTCATGTAAATATGAAAATTTCATCACATAAACACACCTAAACTCCCCCTAAATTCATGTATTAAATTAAATATCCATCAAACCAATTTAAAACTCTATATTCTCAAACATAGAAAAGTATTAGTGATTAGTAATCACATAAGTAGTTTGATTTCTATATAAATAAATTTGAGACATATATTTCCGTTTTGGACCTAATCTCTAAGAAATTGATATTTTACATCAACTTGATTTGTTCTAGATTGTTTTATTGGTTTTTTGGAAATATAAATTGTAGAATTATAATATAAAAATCCGAATCATACCAAAGTAAAAACCAAAATCAAAATGTGTTTTATTAATACAAAATTATTGATCACAACATGATAAAATAGATATATATTAATATTGGATAGTTGAAAAAGAAATGAATTTTTATTTCTTGGAATCCCATTAAACTAAATATTTACAATGTAAATTACACATACTTAATGTTCTTTTTCAATCTATCTTTAAAACACCAAAATCACAATTATAAGAACATAAGAAATCAGAGTTACTTATACAAAGATAAAATAAACTAAGATTAAAAGAATTGTTATCATATCTAATGATACTTTTAACATATTCAACTTGGAATTCCATATGATCAATTTGATATCTAAGAAAATAAAAACTAAAAACATTAAATGTAGCATAGAATAAGGTAAATAAAATAAACTATCAATCATTCCTCTATATGTTTTAATATCAAAATATTTTCCATATTTATATAAATATAACATTAATGTAGCACTCTGGGGAGTATATACACTTTTATAATATTCTAAACCAAACTGCATCACATATTCTTTAGTAAAAATAGATTGAGATAGAGATAAATCATCATTTCTTTGAAAAAAAGTTATACCAAAGATGAATTTCAATTCCCCCATTATACTCATATTATATTCAAAAATTAAAATTTTTGAAAATTAATTAAAAGTATTTTTATTTGAAGATCAGAATATAATATCATCATTATATATTCGTACAATAAAAATATAAATAGAAAAATTCTTAATAAACAAGCTAGGATCAACCTTTACTTTATCAAAATTGTATTTCAAAATAAAACTAGTTATCTCATTATAATAAGCTTGAGGAGATTGTTTCAAAACATATAATTCCTCTGATAGATTAAAAACATAAATAGGATATTTCTCATTTTAAAAAATGGGGATTTATAACATACACTAATTCAGAAATGTATCCATTTAAAAAATAAGTTTTGACATTCACTTGAAATAATTTGAATCCATGAAAAAAATCATATGAAAATAATGCCTTAATTTATTCTAATGTTGAAAACGATAAAAAATAATCTTCAAAATTAATACATTCATCTTGAGAATATACTTGTGAAACTATTGTATATTTTTATTACATATATTTCCTTATTCATCAAGATTATTTCGAAAGAGACACCTTGTTTTAATTACATGAGAATCTTCAGGATGAAAAACTAAAGTCGAGACACTATTCCAAGTAAACTAATTTCATTATCTGTGCATTTCAAAAGTCGAATTAGAATAATATAAAGCATAATATATATTCATTAGTACAAAATCAGAAATAAATTCATGATAAGTACAAACATTCATAATATATTTTATAATATAGACTCTATAGGTTGTTCAATTGTTGGAATATCCGAAGAAACTACCTTCATCATAATTAGAATAAAATTTATATAATGTTTCCTTAGTATTATTAATAATAACCATATATCCGAAAACACTAAAATAACCTATTTTAGGTTTTCATCCCTTAAAAAGTTCATAAGGATCATTTTTCATTAATTGTCATAAAATGATTCTATTATAATCATGTTATGAAGTATTCATAGATTCTTCTGTGAAATATTTAGGAAATTTAATCTCATTTATCATGGTTCTAGCAAATTCTAGAAGGTTTTTATTTCCTTCCCTACTATACTATTTAGTTGTGGTGTCATAGGGGATGAAAAATTGTAAACATAACTATTTACATAACAAAAAAATTACAAATTATTGAATTTATGACCATGATCACATATAATTGACTTAATTAAATTACCTTTATCGTTATGGATTAATTTAAAAAATGTAATAAATTCAAATAATGCTTATAATTAATGTGCAAGAAACTAAACCCATGTGTACCTTTTAAATTCATCTATAAAAAAATGAAAATACATTTTTCCTCCCTAATTAGAAATTTAAATAGGTCTAAAAAATATTAATGAATGAGATCTATAGGTGTTATAATTTTTAATTCTTTAAGTGGATTGAAACTATTTTTTTTGTTTACCTTTGAAGAATGTGTCATAGAAAAAGGTGGTTTCCTCTTTCATTTTTGGTAACTTCAAAATAGTTTTTTATATAAAATATTATTTATAAACCTCAAATTAGCATTTTCCATCCTCCCATGTGATAAAATATTATAAGATTGTACAAAATTTCAGCCTTTGACATTTTGATCATTTAATTCATAAATATTAACTAAATAAATTTTTTACCTTTTATTCTCAAAAAACAAAATAGATTTATCCTAAAACAAAATGAATTTATCATTATTAAATTTTAAAAAAAATCCATCATAACATACCTATGGAATTTCTATTAAATAATGTTTCAAACCCTCAATACATAAGACATTAGAAATAATAATATAATTATAAATTCTAGCCTCACCAAAACCATTTACATTTCCATTGGAATTATCACTAAAGGTAACATTACCTATATCACATTGATTAAAATATATAAATAGTTAAATGCCACCAGTCATGTTCCTTGATCACCCAAACTCCATATACCAAAAATCATTTGTGATGCTTCCAAGACATAGTGCCTATAAAAATGAATTTAATAAATCATTTCTACAGATGAAAATTTAGGTCAGATGGGATTATGAAATGAATTTCTGGGAACCCAAACCGATTTCAAACATTAGTTCATATGATATTGAGAAGGCAATGATTTAGATGTAAAATCCTTAGTATGTATATTTGATTTTGGAAATCTGAAGGAACACTCATTAGTATAATGACCTTTCATATGAAATATAAAACAAGTGGAAACAAATTAACATAAATTAGATATTTTAACAATGAATGTATTGTACATTTTAGTTGAACTATTATCATAACCAAGAACACATATCCTATTATAAATTTAATTGAAACTAATCATTTTATCAAATGTTTCTCTACCTCAAACAAAAAATGAAATATTTTATTTTAAAATTTAAACATAATTTTTGATTAGTTTGTTCTCTTTTATAATGGTGTCAAAATTTATTGTTTCAAATTCATGAGATTATGATATGGAATCATCATCATTTTTTAATATATAAATTTCAAAAAGTGTATTTTTCATATTTTCTTAAAAAAAATTCTGATATGTATGAGGATAATTTTTATCATCCTAGATGGATTTCAAATTTTCAATTTCGTTAAGAAAATCCTTATATTATCTTTAACAATTCATGTATAAACTTGTATCTTTTTCACCTTTATATTTAAGTCTACCAATATCTTTAAGTAATTATTTAGAATTAAGTTTTTTAAACTTGATTCAAAAGATGAATAATTTGTAGTATCACGTATTCGATTTTAATAATACATCAAATATGATTTTTTCAATATCTTTTTTAAAACCAAATTCTTATAGAGTACTAAAATACTCTGTAAAAATCCATTCGATAGGAATTTCCTTCAATTTAATTCTTATATTTCATTCTCTTATTCTTCTCATTATTTATTTTTGGGAAATCGAGTTTGATATGACCCTTTTTCCTACACTCAAAAAAATTATATCTTCTATATAATTAAAAATGAAAATACATTCCATCTTCTCCATGTGATCATCCTTGGGATAGTATTTTAGTGATATCCTTGAGTATCAATTCCGTTTTTCATCGATAAAGATTCCATCTGAAAAATCAAATATCCATAATCAGTACCATCAAAATGAAGTTGTTTTTGAGATATACATCCATCATTCAAACTTGTTCCTTATATCTAAAAATTTTCTTCGACCCTTTATTGATATTTTAGGAATTTTTAGCATAAGTAATATATATATATAGGCTTTCTCATTTGTTACTAATGGTTGGTCTAGAGTAAAGATGAAAATATATCAAAGAGGGGTCTGAATTGGAATTATAAAGTTCATTAATGTATTTTTGGGTTATATTAGAGTTATTATGTTAATGCGGTGAAAAATAAATTTAAAAGAACTCATAATATTTTTTATAGTAGTATAGATCTAAATAATCTTACATATACTCTTCACCCATCTCATGAACTGACATAATGACACCGACTATAACCAATATAATGGAATCCTTCAATGTCTTTTTTATACCTAGAGTCATAACCTGATTACAAACCAATTTTCCCATTGAGGCTTAAACCCAAGCATAACCTACCTATTTCTACCTAGAGGCATAACCCAAACAACCTGCCTTTTTTCCCTCGAGGGACAACCTAATGCCTGACATTTGATTGGGAGTCAAAACCCAAAATAATACCTTTTAAGGGATAGTATAAACTATTCCAAATAAATAAAAAATATGACAAGAATACGTTAAACCAAATACCTAGATGTATATATTCAGTTCGAGAGTGTTGAAGTAGTAATGAACTCTCCAGTAGAAAAAGATCAAACAGTTAACGTCTAGTAGAGAGAAATAGGAAATTGTAAAAGTTATTAGGCCTTGTATAGTTTCAAGAATGTCCTCATCCTCATGTATTTTATTCATATATGTAAAAAACCATATGTTGAGTTCATATATGAATAGAATATTCAAATCCAAAATCACATTGTTGTTTCTCTTTCCCTATACAAAGTACAATTTATTTTTTAAAATGCACATGCAAAGCATACTCACAAGTTTCACATCATTAACATGTTAGATCAAATTCATGTTGTACAATGATAACCTATTAGTTTAATTAATATAGTACTGATGAATAATTATATTCAACATTAACGTCCCTTGGAAAATTCCCCTAAAACATGCGAGATAAACAATTTCCATTTGAACAACATTTAATGTGGAACTTAGATTTTTCTATGAAATAAATGATAAAAATCAACCCATGTGATAAGAAATTAATAAAACATAATAAACAATATATTAATGGATTTTAAATAAATAATATGTATTTATATAAAAAATAAAACATTAAATATTTCCATAATAAACCTTCAAAAAATGGAGAAGTTATATGTTATGTCAAACAGAGAAAATTTATAGATGCTATAATAAGATGTATAAAAAATAATTATTGTTAATTCCTCATATGGGTTTCATGTAGGATAATTATATATGGGCTTCAGATAAGTGAATATACATAGTATAATATACATAATATAATCTACATAAGGAAATTAATTTGTATGAATTCACATAAGTGATTATTGAAATTTGTAGAAAACATAACTTATAATTTTTTAGATTTTAAATCAACCATAAAAAAGAATAATAAGATTATATATAGTTTAATAACATTGATATAATTTATTTATATTTTCATATAATCAATATTCACCTTAAATATGAATTCTACATCTCATGTTATCTTTAAAATATAGTAGAATTATTATTTTGAAAAAATATCGATATATAACTTCAAACATATAGTGACTTCAATATATATTTAGTATTTATAGAGATTGATTCTGATTACCATTTATTATAATGACATGTTGAAAATTTTTATGTCTTAAACAAATTATTCACATAATTTTCAGTTTAGTTTCCCTTATTATAGTCAAAATATAGAAGATAATTCTAATCATGATAGGTTCCATGGGCAGGCAACACTTTCCAGTGACATAATCAGTTTACTCCAACACAGTCAATATGTTTTGTCAATGTGGTGGGTTGAAAAGGTTAGGTGAAATGTCTAGTTGAATCACACCGGAGTAGTACATTTTTTATGTAGTTATGATACCTAGTTAGTTGACCCTCATATAGTCATCACTTTTTTTCAAGCGGTCAGGTGACACAGCTAGGTGACTTGGTCAGTTGAATCCTATATGGTCAATACATTTTCCCTTGTAGTAGCATGACATGAAAAGGTAATATGGTCAGTTGAATCCCATGCGGTATGTTATAAAATTATCAAAATTTCCAATTTCATAATTTTTATAATTTTGGTTCCAGAATAAATACAATAACATTATAATATCTCAAATGACTAATTTTTCCTAGGAATACATCAAAAAACATGTATTATGTGTTATTAACTATAAAAACTAAAAAACTAAAAAATTAATTAAATAAATATTATGATATTATCATGATTAATCATACTTTATATAATTAAAATTATTAATACTTTTAGAGGAAAAAAATAATTCTTTGTAATTATCAAAACATAAAGTTGTCCATGGAGCCACTAAAAAAACATGACAACCAAAAATATCATATATTAAGGATGAACATTTATTAAAGATTTTGGATGAAATGATAGCCAATGAAATGACTTAAAATGGCTCAGTATAATGTTTCTCGAATAGTAGACCCATATGGCCAGGTGAAGTGACACCCAAATAGAGAACCCAAAAGGCCAGGTGAAACAATACCCAAATAGAAAACCCAAAAGTCTAGTTGAAATAGTTTATGACACGAAGAAACAAAAGGATGAGTGAAATGGTTCTGGAATCAAATACAAAAAATCATTCTTCATGTCAATTATGTTAGTGAAATGATGTATATATAATGAGGTAGAAACTAACAACAGGTGTAAAAAGGGAATAATAGAATAAGGATTATATAAATACAAATATGAAGGTAAGAATATATATATATATATATATATAAGATAATATGTTAGATACAAGGATGAATACCTTGAGAAATCTATATAAGGGACTATCGATAAAGAGTAATCTTTTAAATATCAAGTCACAGAACATATCATAATGTTTTTTGGAAAGTAGTTTTTGTAACAAAGGGAGGATGCATGGGGTATAGGGTGATATGTGAGGATGGAATACTATGGAGGTTTTTTTCTAATTATGGGCGATCTTTGGGAAAATAGATGTTGAATCACCTTTATATTATACATTGAGCAAATCCACATGTTATAGATCCATTTGTGAGATAAAATATAGTTTTTCTTCCCTATTTTCTCACTAGTTATGGAAAAGGGTGTTACATGGACTTGGGAGGGAGTCGCACGGCTGAGGAGAGGAAAATTTATAGGGGTCTGTTTTATTTTTTATATCCAATAATTTCATATAATTCATTGAATATTATCATGGTTTTAATCCCACCATTTTATTATTTTCTATGAAATTTTCAAATGTTTAAATTATAAGAGTATTTCAGGAATTAGTGAGGGATTAAAAAAATCCACTTATAATAATAAATCACATGTCACATGTAGGCCTCATGAAACTCACATGTACATAATACCAAAACATATAGATATATAATTTTTACGTATCTTATCAATAGGAGGTTACCACATAGATCAAATGATTTATAATATATTAATAAAACCATTGAAAGATGGATACATGTTTCATGGATGATCAAATCATGAAGAAGGAAATATCTATGTTAAAAAGGGATTGAATAAATATTTCAAAAAGGATAAGATCATACAGGTTAGACTAGATGAAATGGTAGGAGTCCATGACTCAAAAATATACAATATAAGAATGTTGTATAAGGTATTCGTGAGACCTTTTCTGGATTTCACGTTTGAGAATCTACCGCCACATTCCTATCTTTTTTTATTTTCTAATTTCTTAAATTTCATGATTCCTTATCATTCCCCTTTCATCACTGTTTCACATTTAATGGATGGGTAATATTTCAAGTGATTATTGAAGTGATGGTTTTCCGTTTTAATTCATTATTACTCATGCATTATTAAATAAAATATCTTTTTAACATAATTTATTTTTATTCATACTCACTATTTAATTATTTGAATTCAGTGATGATTATAGATTCAAAATATCAGGATATTACAACTTGGTTGATAATCTATAATCTCCCTCTTTATGGTGTTTTTTTGTCTTGAAGAAATAGGTTCCATTAAGAGGTGGTTTTAAATACGTAATTTTCATGTTTGTAGGGGTTTCAAGTTACTATTAGATTTCCCAGGAACACTAAAAACCAATTTGGTTTTTCCTTTGTTTTTTGGGAGTAGGTTTCAAATTTTATATACAAATTAAGGGAGTTTGATTGTAACAACCCCAACAGTTTACTATTTTTGAAGAACCAGATACATTGATTATTCCAATAATACATTGGAAATATACAAAACATATCATCAGAAAAATTCTCTCATCCTTGAAATTATTCTTAATATCATTCTTTATATAGTAGGGAATGTAAAACAAATAAATTTTGAGCTCATATATTAAGTAAGGGTTATCTAAAATTGAATCTATCATGAATACATAAGGCCTAATTAATATGGAAAGGAAAATAACTAAAAACATTTTCCATTTAATGAATACATGAACATGCAATACATCCATGTATAATATTAATAAATTAATATTATATATAATAATAATTGAATTCCCAATGAAGGAAATAATTATTGATATACATCATGATTTTTGGCATCATGATATCTTACAGTCAAGATCTTGTTCCAAGATAGTTTAATCAATTTGTAGGTATACACCAAAAACCCATTTAATATGTTTTTACAATTAGTATGTCTCATGAGATATGTTAATGAATTTTGGTCCTATGTAATTCATGGTCCCACACATCACTTATTCTCTAATGAATTACTCGAATATTTAATGATCAATTTAATTTATAAACACTATTCCATACCAATAAATATCTATATTTAGTAAAGAATAAAGAATATTTGAATTTTCTCTATCAATCAAATAACGTTCCTAGAAAAAAACCATATATAGAAATTGTATGATGTTTAGGAAATAATCATATTCATGATATAAAAAATATGGATATTTAAGTGAAACAAAATTACTAATAAAAAATTATCTCAAGAAAGTCAATTTCTCATTATAAAGTTAATGAAGATAAAATTAATAAGAGATAAAATATGACTATAAATTCATTAGAGATTTAATTTCATAGTAAAATCAACTATATTGGAGAATAGAACAAAATATAATAGAAAAATGTAAAATAAATTTTCATTAAATGATGTTCATTGTAATACCATTGAAAACATATAAAAGAAGCTAAATAGTGTAAAATAGTTATGGTGTTGTGAAAATCTACTAATTTTGTATACATTAAATGGAAAAATTTATTTTGACTTTTTGTAAAGAAAGTAAAAAATAATCCTTTTATAAAAAATGAGAAAGACTCCTTTCAATCCCTTTAGAAATTCAATAATAACATAAAATGTTCTCAATAGAGTTTTTACTGAATAACTTCGAATTTTGTAATTTAATTTTTAAAGTGTATGGACATGGAAGAAAAATCTATCCTATTAAAAGAGAAATAAGATTGACTTTTATTTTTAACATTACATAACTTGATTCATATGAAAAAAGTGGAAAAGTTAGAAAAAAACATGGAAAATCCTTAAATATATAGATTTTAATAAAATAGAGGGATTTTATAAAGGGTATATTATAGGATTCCTTCAATGATAATAAGTGCACTCCCTAAAAAATTATATTGTAAACTAAATTCTTACCAATTTGGTAACATTAAAATTATAACCCCTTAAAATTGAGAACATGAACATAAAATTTAATAACAAATAAAAAATATATATTTATGTTGAAAATATAAAATGGTTAGTATCCATAGAATATAAAATAAATGGGTTCACAATAAAAAAATATGTGTTAATGGAGTGGAAATTTTTATGAAGTCCCTTACCATAAGTTTGGCTTGCATCGTAAGAAGTTTTAACCTCTCATATAATATTTTTAGATTTATTATAGTTACATACTATAATGATAAACATATCTATAATATCATATATGATTCATTTGAAAGATCTTATCACTAGTTTGTTATTAATATTTTATTACTATCATTTTGGGTGTTAACTGCATCATTTTTTCATGTATGTTTTGATTTGAAAGTTATGGTCCTTATATATTAATCATGGTTATATCGTCTACAAAATTTTAATAATGATATAAAATAATAAATATTCATTACATAAATATTTAAAATTATCGATATGAAACATTAATGAAAAATGAATCACATCACTTCGTGGATATGGTAGGACGTACGTACACATTTGCAATGTTATCATTATTTTACATATGGATGGGTAATAAATTAAATGATATATTATAAATAATGAAGTATAATTATTTCATAATTATCATGTATATTCATTAGTTCCATGATCATAACAATCCATGTGAGGTGGTAATGGAAAACAAATTATATCAGTTCACGCATTGGTAGTCCATAGTACACACAAGCCATGATTTTGTTTCCTATTTCAAAGTGAACGATACAAATAAATATTAAACCATAAACATAACTAAATATATGTACATGGGATATATTGGTGTTATTATATTTTAATGGTTGGTACATAATTGGAGATATAATGAAAGAATAAAAATGAAAGTGATTAGTGAATATGATTTCTTATTCTTTGAAAGAGATCCTTTAGATATCCTCTTAAGGGGAATAGGGTTGGTATTTTTTGAATATCAGAACATATAGAACTTGGTTAAGGATGTTTATAAGTGTTTTTAGGTTTTTCTTAAGCTAAGTATCTCTAGGTGGTGTATATACGATAGGAGTGGTGGTTTCATTTTATAATGAATGAAAGGAAACACATGGAATTATGTGGAATCATACGGAATGAATTCCAAATATAAGTTGGTATGTGGGTGAAATACCTTGAATAAATATAATTTGAACACAATTAAGTGGTATTTTACACCATATTTTTTGTTTGACATTTTCATTAACAAATTTTAACCTTAACCACAGTAACGACTTTTTCAATCTTAAAGGGTTGTCATGTTAATTATAATTTCAAATTTTTCTCATAAATGGCCAAAGTATGACATGACCATTTATGATCATACATTTATTCTTCAAATATTTTTATTATTTTTAATTAATTTAATAAAATATTATTTAATATAAAATATCATTAATTCCATTTTGTGACTATTAATTTAATATTACATTAACTACATCAAGAAAAGGATAGAATTTAAATATAGTCTATTCAAAAATTAATAAAACATTATTATTTTCTATAAATTTCTCTTTTATCAATAATTAATTCCTAAACCATTAGTTTTAAAGTATTTGAAATTATTTATCTGATTTTTCCACTACTAGAACTTGCACTCTATTAGTGATGTATAAGGTTTTAAGGAAATTACATAATCAATAAAAATTATTAATAAATTATCATCAAAAAAATAGTTTCATTTTTTCGAAAATAACCTTTAATATTGAACGTAAACTTATTTATATCCATATGTGATCTTATAATATAAATTAAAAGGCATGAGAGTGACATTTTTTATTTTTCTTTATATAAAATAATAAAAATATCTTTATTGATGGAAAATAGAACCAAAATTCCATATTTTCAGGGTTAGGATGGCCATTTTCTAATTAACCTTCTCCAGTAAAAATAATCAAGTGTTTAAGATGAATTTTTAATGTCTTATAAAATTATTTTTCAACCTAGTTACCCGATTTACCCTTTATTGAGGTGATAGTTTTTTTCCACTATTAATATTCATAATTCCTATAAATAAAATGGATCTATTTGAAAAAATCAGAACTCATGATTCCAAATATGGAATCCATTTTATCAAATTTAAATTCTATAATTTTAAATAGAAAATTTAAAAATTAACCTACAAAATGCGAGGAAATTGGTTTTCCAGAAAATGCATTTTAAGCATAAAAATTGACTTATATCAAAATCATGTAAAAAGATTATCCTAATGGAATTAATTTGATTATTTTAATTCCAATTTATCTTATATGAAATTAATATAAAATAATAAAAATAATAAATTATTTATATTAATTTATTTAATGTAAATAAATGACAATTTCCCAAAAGACAATTTTTTTCACTAATAACTGAAAATAATTACTTTATGGAAAAATAAAAAAAATAAACCCCAGTTAATATTGAAATTATGATTTAAAAAAATATATAAATATCACATAATAATATTTAGATACCCTTTTATTGATTTTTATACTCATTTTCATGTGTAAGATAAGCTATTAAAGAAATTCAATTTATTTAAGAAGAAATATATCATTAAATCATGTGGTGTTACATTGAAATGAAGAAATTATTTTTAGGTCAATGTCCACAATACCCTTCAGTGTAAGGTGTTTTGATAAATCAATAGAGTTATTATTATCTAATCAACTAACATGGAGAGATGCAAAACAATTTTAGTTCTATAATAACTTTGTAAGAGGAAATTTGATCTTAACCCATTCCCACTTCTCATTTATTATTTTCGAACCCTATTTTCAATTACATAAATTATTTTCAAAAATCACCATATAAAAAAAACCCCCTTTAAACTATTCAACAAGTGACACCAAATTCTTATCCAATCATCTCTAAAATAAAACCCATGGTTTCTAATAATTCTACATTTAACCTTGGTAATAAATTATGTTTTCCATAGCCCGTGAAATGTGTGTGATAAAAAATATAACATCATCACCAAGGAGGAATTTAAATAAAAAACAAATTTTAACATTTTATGAAATGACCTTATAATTACCCTTTATTTAATTTTGACCCTATAATGGAAAATACTTTTACCAAATTTTGATTTCTAAATTTTCAAATAGGAATTGAATAAATTTATCCTGTAGACTCAAGTGAAAACTCAAGATTTCATTTAATGTTTTTCATCAATGATGATAATCCCAACTACAAACTCAGATACCATCTTGAACCTCAATTTTCTAATCAACATAACTATATCTCTATGCACGTGTAACCAAATTTATTTGAATTAAAATATGATTTTATCAAAGTGTTTCCCATGATTCATGGTCTAAAAGGTGAAGACCCCAAAAACACATACAAGAATTTAAATATGTCAAATCTACTTTGAAACTCGAAGGAGTGGTTGAGGAATAAGTGAAGTGGAGTGTATATTCCTGCACACTTAAAGGAGATGAAAAATACTGGTTATAAAATCTATAACTTAGAGAAGTCTATTATTTAGATGATCTTCAATTATACTTCATGCAAAGATTTCTCCCTACCGTAAGGAGAATATATGTTAGTAAAGAGAGTTATTCCATTACAAAATTATAAATATAATCTCTCTATGAGTACAAAAATATATTAACAAATATCTGTTCTAGTTATCCCCATCATGTTATTGTAAAGAACCAGTTATTTATTTTATTTTATCAGGTCCATATCAATAATCATAGAATTTCCTTGATGTATCATCCAAATGAGCATTGATTGACATGTCACAATAAAAATAATATGTCTTGATTGATAATATTTCATAAAAATCATGAAAATACAACATAACAGATAACCAATTTGGTGAGACAAATGGCTTTAAAGAAAATATGTGAACAAAAAAACCAACTAAGATATGTGGTTTACTCTAATCACCTAATAATTTCACTAACTAGTGTGGTGATGTGAATGAAATGTAGAGTTTTGAAAAAAAAATTAGCCAAGATAATTCTAATTAAACTAAGGATTAAGGGATCCTAACCATGTTCAGTATGTATTTTCAAACTATCCAAACCAGGATAGACACCCCTCAAAAATTAGTATCCAAATTATTCCCCATTATAAGAAGAAAACCAATAATAAAAACACCCACCACCATTACAGAAAACCTAAAAATATACCTACAACATACCCAACAACAAAAACCTCATTTATAGAAAAATATACCCTATGAGAATACATCTACCTAGGAAAAACAACAAATATAGTATAAAAATGAACCTAGTGTTGAAATATTGGGGACTAAAATAGAGGAGTTAAAGAATTAGTTTATCAGTTTGATAGAATTTTTTTCCAAATACTTTGGAAAACTGCTAGCCTAAAAATTAACAAATAAAAGGTAAAATGAAAATATGATAACATTAATAATTTTATAGGAAATCAATCCCATAAACACACCAGAGTAGAAATAAATTTTGCCGATTAGTAAATAAGAAAGAGAAGATAGTTCCAAATTTGAACAACAAGAACAAAAAGAACATGAAGAAAAAAACAAATAAAAAGGTAAACAAACCAAGAGGAACTTATTACTAAGGTGTCACTTCCCTAAACCTCTAATCAGTTCCTAGAACTATGGTCATTACTATACCTCTTGAACACCTCCTCAATCTCTAGAGGCTGCTGATTTTCATTGGGTGTCTAGGGAGGTACAATGGGGAGGAAATGCCTCTAGAATGAATGATTAAAATCCTAAATAGATATCCAATAATCATGAAAAAACCATCATAATTGAAATAAATAAATAAACATAATATATAATAATAATAAATATTTAAGTAATTCAATCATACTATAATGATTTCCCACTAGACTATCTGATCACTTATACATTATAGTTAAAATAAAATAAAATGAAACTATTACCTCCAACATCAGTGAGCCAAAACACAACTTAGAAACACCATATATCTTCTAAGATATCTTAGTCAATCACGAAAAACCATCCTCAATTAATCCATTCCTACAACAAGTGTGAGCCACTAGTGGCCACCTAAATAGGGTGTGAGTACAAAACTCGGTGGGCACAACCAATGCGTTCCTTTGCATAAATAGTAAATACAATGATACATGAATGTTATATTCATAGATAAATAAATAACAACTAAAAGTAAATAAAAATGTATTTTGTCAATCCTTATGTGTATGACCTTGATCGATCATACCTTCTTTGGACAATGTCTAAGTGTCTCTAAGCATGTTAGGATGACCATACCAATCCATATAACAAACATGAGTCTCCCGTGTATATATATATATAGTGTATCATAGAACTCTTTAATGATCATAGAAATATCCATCATTGTATATAGGATCATCCCTTTCTCCAAATCCACAAAATCCCAATTATTACTATCATAGATATCCCTTACAATAGTATTTTCGACCCAGGGAATATTCCCATTAGTATCACCGACCCCCCTATGGTAGTTTTCTTATATAATGGTAACAAAGACATCCTTAAGGGGATTCTCCTAGCCAAATTTAACATAGAACCCCCCCAATTTTGTTTTATATATTTATATAAAGATCGAACCTATAGAAATTTTGCTATACATAAATAAAATACATCCCCTATTACCGTTAAATATATATAAATAAATAATTCCCTGATATTATTTTCAAATTTCATAGCATTAAGCTCATGAACTAGATAATAGGAAACTCAATTGGGTAGTTACATTCCCCAAAAGGAAAAAAACATAAAAACCATAACACTAGATGTCTAAATTCCCAATCCCATTATCAATTCTCATGCCCAAACATACCCTTTCACTAGGTTCAAAATCATAGGGGAATCCACTTGGCTTCCTAGGTATCATCATGAATGAGTCACCCTCTTTAGGGTTATTTAGGTCATTACATGGGTGGAGGGACCCTACTAGGGGTCCTCAGTCAGAATCATGTCACTTGGGGTATAAGCTATCTCATGGGGGTTGTTACACCGCTTAACAGTGTTATAAACAGAAAATAGCCTCGTAGTGCACCCAAACAATGCCACATAGAAAATTTAAGAGTATATGGCACATGACCTATATAAAAAAATGGTCATCCTAGATCATTTTTCTCACCTAACACAAGAATTTTTTCCTATTTTCTATTTTCCTTGGCTAAAAATATATAATGTGTTCTCACCAAGCATACTAGGGTCATACTTCCCATTTCACACCACAACTCTATATGGAGGTGGACATCAACTCCTACATAAGGGCACTAGGTAATACCGAGACTAGACACACTTCTAAAGGGGTCTAAATATCATGAAGAATGATAGTTTAATCATTTAATGCGTTGACCATTGGTGGATGAGGCTACCATATGATGTCCAAGGGCCCATAGTTTCCCTACACACCTTTTTCAGCCCATCTGTAATCATCATATATAAATAAATTGACAATTTATTTAATAATTAAATTGGAATTTAATTCAATTATTTTAAAATTTTATTTAACATAGAGGTATATAACCCAATAGTGATGGGAAAACATGAAACCATTTAAATAATCAAATGCATAAACCATAGGGTGTGTATGCGGGACCACCTCCCTCAACTAATGATTCCCAATTTATTTCCATGGTTCGGTAACTCTCAAAAGTACTTCTGAGGTCCATCCATGATCAACCAAATCCAAACCAACCATTGGTTAATTGATATAAATCATTGAAACCCAAATAAATAATTTTTCTCATTTAAAATTAAATAAATTGGTACATCTAATGAAAATGCACTAGATACGAAAAACAAGTAATATCAAACACGAGAGGCTGAAAACATATCAGTGTTTCCTATATAAGCCAAGACAGAAGTATTAAAAATATTTGCATAATAAATTTAATTTATTTTTAATGGGAAATCATACATAAATCGATGACATGACATATGTTAAATGAAATAATGAAAGATAATAGGAAGACATTTTCATGGGATGTCCTCTATCCCGTTTTCATGTAATTTTTTAAGGAATCAATTGATTTGACCATTCTATTACGATATTTCCATTTTAATCCTCAAATAACAATTACCCAAATTAGAATGGTTACAGAGGAAAAAATAGATGGAGATGAAGAATCATGTACCTTTCATCCATTGTGAAATTTCCCCAAAATCCTACCAAAAGACAATGAGGAATGAAGGGAGGAAGAGTGGAGGCCATATGAACTGGGTGAAATTAAACACTGTAAGAATGGGGGATTCCCCTATTAAAATTTGGGGGGGGGGTCAATCTTTTTTACCCATAAATGACCCAGAAAAGAGTTAGTGGTTCATGTCATCTTTCCATTGGATTGATATAGTTGTGGCCTGTAATTTCCACTCAACCTCTCCCAAGGCTCATCTAAGCCCCTGAGACCCCACTCGAGCCTCATTCCATTCCCAAAACTCCACTTTTGGGATGTTAATTATCTAAAAATTTGATTCTGAATATCAGATCTCAAATTTAATTGTCCACAAAATTCTAATATTCATAAACCTATTGAAAATTTTAGGACATTATGCTATTAAGGCATGGCAAAATTCCCACCATAACACTAGGTATCCTTAAAAAGTCTCAGTGGTCATCGAATCACACAACCTAACCTACATAATCCGCTGATTTAAATCCAAAAGACCTTATTCCATTCTCAAATTCCATACGAACATATAAGTCACAACCCCCAATTAAAAGTTCTCATATCACAAAAACCGAATCCACGGATCGTTATCAGTTCCCAAACAATGAGACAACATTTACCTTGACATATCTATCCTGAACTACTAATGTTTTATCCATTTAATAACCCATTAGGCCCATGGTTCTCCACACCCTTGAACATAACATATCATAGCCACTTCCAAAAAATAAATCCTTAAACCATTATAATTACCTATTGAAGCACAAAATCCATGATCCAATGATGTTCCTAGATCAGTTACTATGCTACCACAACCAAACATAAATGATAACATTGATTAAATGTTGGTATCTATCATCATCACTAAATTAAAAGGAGATATGGAAGAATAACCTCTAACTACGAATAAGCTAATAAAATACAAGCTTTTCCTAAAAAATCCTAGTTGATTCCAAAAACACCTCCTCCATATCCAAAATGATGTGACCAATATTATTTCTAATGTAATACATCAAATTACATTTTCGGTATCAAGTCTAACCACCTAAGAAAAAAAATTCATTAAAACCCTCAGCAACCTAAATCAATACATTACAAGAACACCCAATCTCGATGCCCCTACCTTTTGTGAAATCCATTAATCATTTGTACGAATATACCAAATTCCAAAATTAACTCCTGATAAAATTCCATGGAGAAAACCCCAACTAGTCAAAATGAACCACAATTCTTTCCATACCAAGATAAATTAAACACCTTTTATCAAGTAATCCTAGATCCTCTAAAATTATTCTAATCCCAAATATGATGCACAAATTCCACTAATTGAGAAAAAAAATTATTCCTACCACCTACCAAGTCAATGGATACCAATTCCAATCAATAAAAAAAACTAGTGTCCCAAAATGACAACCCTGGTTGTGTGGGGTTGTATCACCCACGATTGATAGGATTATACCCAACTAAGAGTGTCATTATCATCACATAACTACGTTAAAATCAGGACCATTATGACCCATGCTTCATCTATCCCTGCATGTAATGACTGGATGATCTAACCTCACTCTCGCCTATGTGTCGAAATGAAATGACATTTACTATCAATTTCCACTTTACAAGTATGAACATCATGACAATCGTTGATATCAAGACTATAACAACGTCCACTCCCAGCAAATCCCAATGGTGCACTCCCTACCATATGTACTTCCCAATATCTCTTATTGAGCATAACTCAATAATAACCAATCCCAACCCGCGTGCGCTTCTCATCCTGAGCCACACTCAATGTTATCTTCCCCTTCTATCATTCCATTCCTAGTGTAATCCAAATCTAGAGTCTACTCCCCTTATTTACATAAAAATCTATAGGTAACCACATATTAAATTATCTGATAAATGTTTCCCTAATCCCCACAAATATATAAAATGAACTATCTTGTTTTCACCAAAACTTTGTGGTCAAATGTCATGTTGTAACTAATTCCATTGATATTGACTCATTTACTAGTTAGTTTCATTATATAATGAAAGGATAAAAAGTTCAAAACACAAACCATTCCCCATGACAAAATATTCTCCCATAACCATAAGTTCTATATACACCTCTCTTCAAACAATCCACCACCAATCCATAACCATAACTCGATGACACCAACTATGCATTGATGTCAAACACAAGAACCCAGTTATGATCACTACTTCAATGACACCACTAAACCTCATCCAACCCCTCTAATGTGTTTCCCATGATCACAATAAGGCTCCTACATACTAAACACATATTAATATCTTAGGGATTTTGGTCCTCCCACCTAACCCATAAAACATGGACTCACTAAGGTAATAACTCACAAAAACACCACATCTTTCCTTCCCATAAATGTATAGTTTATCACGTGCCAAGTCACTATCAAGGGTATCACCTATTTAGTTACATTCCATGCCAACCCAATAACCTAATCGGGCACTGATTCTCAATGAAAAATCCCTTACATGTCTACTCCCTAGAACCATAACTCAACCTATTCCCTATAACTTCATTCTATATGATATGTGTCAAGGAAACATGGTCACTCGACTCAATTATATAGAGTGTAACTGAAATATATATCGGAAAAACCATAGATTTTGTAATTGAAACATTAAAAAACTAAACCTAGGAAATACTTATCCTTATAAGGTGAACCTATAAGGCATTAATTACACCTAACAACCACTTAGGGTCTCCAATCATCCCATGCTAATGGTATTGTGTCACCATCATCACAACCGATTATCTCACTATATGATCTATAAGACCAACTGCTAGAATATAATTACAATAATATAAGTCCATCCGGGTGAGTATAATTCCATGAAGTACTTATACATGAAAACAATATAGAGTAATTTCTAACACATTAAGTAGTTGAGCCTCAGTCATCAATGAAAATAATCATACTAGTTTGTTTTATATATCATGTAGATCTTACATGGATGATATGATTCATCAGATGTATATTTCCTCTACAGTATTAGAGAAAAAATCCATATCCAACCTCTTATAAATGGTCCAAGGGAAAAAATATAATAACTTATAAACCAAAAATACCAAAACTCATGTTCTTAAAACTATTCGATAATAAAAAATAACCATAATAGTGTATGCCAAGAAAATCAATCCCACGCCCTAGGTATCTTTGAATCCCCCCTAAAATATAGTTCTTGATGCAATGAACTAGGTTTACTCATTAAATTTGACACATTCCTAAATCTCTAGTCTACTAAATCCTAAAATAATAAGGAAAAAATAAAATCAACCACTATGATATGACATTTTAATGTCTGGCTACCTCTAGCCCTTAATCAGTGCTTTCAAAAGTGTTCACTATTTCTACTCATCCACACCTCCCCAAACACCATAGGATTCATGTGACAAGTTAGGGGATAAGGATGTATCATGGGGAGGATATACATAAAATATCAGAGTCCAAATTCATATATTAATAATCTATCTTCATATATAATTATAGAGTATGATTAAATAAATAAAAACCCCATCCAATAAAAATAATGATATAAGGAATATAGTCATCCATAAATGATCTCCCATTGGACTGATCATGTATACATAATAGAAAAAATAAAATTAAGTACAACTAGGCCCTCCTACACTGCCAAGGAAAACTACAACCATGATCTCTTGATCTCATTAGATCTATCCCGGTTGATCATAAAAAAACTCATTTCTTCTAACCTGTGCTGGAAAAATGTAAGGGATTCTCGGGCACCCAAGTCTAGTGACTTCCCATGTATGGTGTGAGTAGGTAACGTAGTAGGTGATGACAAATCTGGTTCATATATAGCTAGTGAAAGTGGTGATATATTCATGTGAAACGAATAGATAAATAAAAAACTTCTAATAAAGAAAAAACAACCAACCACTGTTAATCCTTAGGTTTAAGATCTTTATTGAACATAATTTCATTGGCCAATGATTGAGTGTCTTTAAGAACATTTCAATGATCATTCCAACCCATATAAATGATCCAGGTCTCCTCGGTCTATGTATTGAGTATCACAAACCTATTTATTTCTCATTGAATGCTCCATCCCAGTATACATGATCCACACCATCTCCAAATTCATGAAAACCCCACTAATAGTACCATAGACCTCCCTTATGGGAGTTTTATCAACAAATTTTAGAAGACCATAATAATCATGGACCTACCATGTTGTATTTTTATCTACCAAGAATCGTAGACCCCCTATATTTGTTTTCTTATAAAAAAGTAATAGAAACACCCCTAAGGGATATTTTTCAACAGAAGGTAACATATACCTCCCTAAGGAAATTTTATATACATAGATAATGATATCCCCCTATGGTATTTTTCCCATGCATACATAAAATACAAGGTGTTTATTACACAAAAAAAGGCTAGCCCTATGGGTTTTCCATATTTCATAGCATCTGGCATAAAATCATGATTCCATGAAACACAACTAGGAAACCACAAGTTCCAAAATGAAAATATTATAAAAAATGCAACACTGGTTTGCTGAAAAACCAAACCCATCACCAATATACATACCCAAACACAACATATCACTAAGGTCAACAACACTAGGGAACCTACTAGGGTCCCAAATGTCCCATCAAGAGTGAGGTACCATCCTTTGGGTTCTTTAGTTCATTACATAAGTGAAGACACTCTATAATGGGTACTTGTTCTTAATCATGTAACTTGGGGAATAATCCATATCACAGGGGATGTAACACTCATCAACAATGTCATAAATTGAGCACAACCTCATAGGTCACCTGGTACACAACACATTGGTAAATGTTAGATGAGATAGATCGTGAACCATTTAACAAACAAGGTCATACCAGATAAATACACTCACCCAAACCAAGCATGTTCTACCTATGGTCCATATATATAGTCTAAACATACCTCAAGGGTTCCCACCTTGTCTACCAGGGCCATCAATCCTATGTCACATGATACCTCTATAGTTAAGTGTCCATATACTCCTACTCAAGGGCCACTAGGTCATACCAGGACCATCCACACATCTTAATGGGTCTAAATATTATAGGGAGTCATGATTTAATTATTTAATCCTTTAACCATCAGTTTTTGAGGAAACCAGCTATTGTCTAAGGGACTATAGTGGATCTGGATACCTTATCCAGCCCATCTGTGGTAATATAACTTTACTAAATTAATAACTCAATTAATCTTAAATTTGTAAATTTATTTAATTGATTGAATAATTTATATAACATAGTGGTTTATCACCATAAGATGGTGACACCACATTCTATAATGAAAAATAATCATAATCATAAACTATAGGGTGTGTATACAAAACCACCTACCTCAACCAATGTTTTATATTTTTCTAAGTGTCGAGAACTTTTCCAAATCCTTATAAGGTCCATCCATGGTCACCAAACAACTGAGATCCTATATCAATCTATGATACCTAAATAATTTAATTTTTTCATTTATAATTACCAAACCAATTTTATATAAATTGGAATAACGTTTTAAAATTCACTAGGTCAATATATTACATTGAAACTAAGACTTGTTAGCTGTGGGAGGGCCAGAGTATATCCCTAATACTAATCTATGACCAATCCCTAAGTTCCTAAACAATTTCCATAATCAATTTAATTTAATTGATATGGAAAAGTATATTTAAATCCTTGATGTGATATACCATTAATGGAATAAATAACATTTTCAAACTAAGATAGACTCGGGATGTCATGTAACTAGGTTGTGTGAAAAGTTTGATGGAATTTTTTTATTTTACCATTATTCATAGAGGTATTTATTCCTTAACAAAACCAAACATTTCCCAAATCACGTCAATAAAGGAGAAACATGTGTGAATGCAGATAAAGAATCACATACCTTATAGCCACTATGAAATCACCTCAAACTCCCACTCAAAACAAGGGGGAATAAATGTTGGAAAATGGAGTCCATATGAACCATGTGTCTAAAACAAGAAAAGAATTGAGAGTTCCCCCCTAATGAAATTAATGGGGATAAAATAGTCACCTTAAAATCCCCACTGGAAAACCCATGGTTTCCTAATGATTTTTGTAGCGGCATCCACTCGACCACCCTTGAGCTTTTGCCGAGCAAATGTGATTCCATCTGAACCTCATTTAATTTAAAAATCACCACTTTTGTATGTTCTAACTCTCATAATTTGATTTAGAAACCAATTTCTCAAGTTGATGTATCCACCAAACGCAGAGATTCAAACTCCTCTTGAAAATGTCACTCATGTATGGCTATAATGCATTAAAAACTCCCCACCATTACACTTCTATTCTTCATGAAGTTTCAGTTTCCATACAACCACAAAACATGAAATATGTTGGTCACCAATTAAAATCCAAATGACCTTGTTCCATTCTCAAAATCATAAATCACATCCATGTAATAACATCGAATTCAATGTTCTCGGACTGCCAAAACCTGTTCCAAGGGTCGTCATTATTGAATCCCCAAGATGACTTTTAACCTAGACCATATATCCTAAAACACTAATGGTGTAATAGTTCAATTACCTTCTAGGAATGTGGTTATCCCAACCATAGAACTTCCCTCATCATATCCAATTCTGAACCAAAATACCTCTAACTATCAGAATTCCCTATTGATGCACCAACCTCATTTTCCAATGATACGCATAGTATGGTTTCCATTATACCACTCCAAAATATACATGAGAACACCTAATAAATATTGATACCCATCCTTGTAAAATTTTTCGAAAACTGAGATGGATTCACAACTTTCATCCATTAATAAGATATGAATATTCTGTTTTTTCGTCAGAAAGAATAGTTAGTTCCAAAATCAACTGTATAATATCCAAAATTATCTGCCCAATTTCATTTCTGAATGCATCCAATTACATGAAAGACAACAATTCATATGTCATCAATCCATTTATTTCTCAAAAAATAATCAGATTCCACTTTTGAGACATTACTAGAAAACTTGATCTAGGAGCCCCTACCCTAGGATACACCCCTTGAACATTTATATGTGATCACAAAATTCCATACCCAAATATTGACTAAATTCGATGGAAAAACACCAACTAGTCAAAATGATATATCATTCCATGAAGTGCCAAGAGCACCAACACACCTACGATCCAACACACCAAGATCATATCAAATTTTTATAAGTCTGAATCCAATTCTCAAACTCCTCCCATCAAGAAAATAAAATTTATACTATGAACCCCCTAGACATTGGCATCCAATTAATATCAGAATCATCCCCTATCTGGTATCTCAAAACTATGATCTTGATTCCATGGGTTGTATCCCATGAGATAGATAGGACAATCCACTCTATATGTGTTTCATTATCATCACATCACTTTGTTATGATGTGGACCATCATGAACCACAGTCCATATATCCCTGTATGTGATGATGTGATGATGCCACCTCACTCTCACTTGAGTAATGAAAAATGTCATTTACTATCTATCCCCATTTTATAAGAATGGATTCCATGAAATTCATTGATATCTAATCCATAAAAAGGGGATCAGCCTCCGAAGGCTAATGGTGCACTCCCCACCATGTGACTTCCCATATATCACTTCTTGAGTATAACTCAACAATCTCTTATCCCAACACACGTGTACCACTCATCCTGATCCATGCTGAATGCTATCATCCCCCACTATCCTTCCATTCCTAGAATTATCCAATTGCACAATCCACTCACATTTCATCAATCCAAAGCTCTAGGTCGCTACAATCTCATGAATATCGTCATCATTTACACAATTCCCACACATATATACCATGTACTACCATATTTTCAATGGAACTGAGGGGTCACATTCCATACTATGACCAACTCCAATGAACTCGAGTCATTCCCCAATGATTCATATGCCATAAACAATGGTTCATAAGCCTAAAAAAATAACCATACACCACTACACACTAGTATTAAAAATATAGAATTTCCTTAGGTCTATATATTAAAAACTATACACTACCAATATATAACCATTACTTGAAGACACTTCCCATCCATTGATCATAAATTCAAGAACCCACCTGTTTTAATTTCCTAAACAACACTGCTAAACCTAGCCTAACAACTATTATGCGTTTCTCTCGATCATTGCAAGGCTCCAACTTTCTAAACATCAATTCGAATGTCAGGGTATCTAGGTCCTCCCACAAAGAACATAAAACAAGGTATCACTAGGGGAATAACTCATGAGTAACACCACATCAATCTTTTCCATAACAATATGAAATCTCACATGTCAATTCCATATCAAGGGTTTCACCCCCATAGTGGAATCCCATTCCAACCCAAAAACCAATAAAGGAACTGATTCACCCTAATGATCCACTATAGGGCTACACCCTCATGAAAAATAACTCAAGATGGTCCCCATAACATCATCCTAGATGATCCACAACAAGGAACCATGGTCACTTGGTTCAGTTACACAAAGTATCATTATAACATATAAGGGAAAAATCATATATATTATGGGTAACACTATAAATAACTAAACCCATATACTAACAAAATTAACAGTATGTTCCTAAAAGGAATTAATTACCCTTAATGAACCCTCATGACCTCTTATCATCCCCATATAAAGGAACTATGTCACTGTTGCAAACATATATCGTCTCACCATAGGATCCATAAGACTTACTACTAGAATAATATTACATATAAGAATTTTTTTAGGTGATTAGAATTCCACAAAGTGCATATATGAGATAACACCTTATGAGTACTTGATGACAATTTAAGTAACTAATCCTTATTAATCAGGGAAAAATTCAAACTAGTCGAACTACATATCATGTGGATCTTTCATGAATGATGTAATTCCTGAGATGCCTTTTTCTGCTACATGTTAAGAGACAAAATCCATCTCTAGACACTTGATGATGGGACAAGGTCCAAAATCCAATAACACATAAATCAAAAATCTTGAACCTCATGTGTATCACACTAGGTGAAAATCACACATAACCATAATAGTGCAAGACAAAAACATCAATCCCACACCCCTAGTAACCTGGACATCCCCTCATAAAGGTGTTTCTGACACACTAGATTGAGTTTCATCATAATCTCTAACACAATACTAAATATTATTCCAACTATATCCTAAAATAGTAAGAAAAAAATAAAATCAACTTCTCCGATACCACTTTGTAATGTATCTCTTCCCCAAAACATTAATCAATGCTCAAACTGATGACAACTAAAATACCTTAGGCATGCATCCCTAAATGTTAGAGAATTTTATAAATCCATGAGGATCAAATAATGTACAATGGAGAGGCTATACACCCAATATCAGAATCCACAATCATAAATAAACAACAAAAAATCACACACAACAAAAAATTATCAGAGTATGCAGTAATAAATTAACATATCATCCAATAAAAACAATTATACCGGAATACAGTCATATAGTAATGATCACCCAATTGACCAATCACATATGAAAAATAGATAATAAAATAAAATTCCACTAGGCCCTCTTACATCACTAATACAAACCAATACCTAAATCCCATGATCTCATCTAAAAAACCTTACACAATAATTTATAACTAGAATTTTCTAACATGCTTTTATACCATGTGAGGGATACCCCAAGGGAATTTTTCAGCCAATGGTAACACAAATGGCTCATGTTCATTTTCTATACATAGATTAATACCACACTTGCGGGATTTTTCTAATTCATATATAAAAACCTCATCAACAAGAATTTTCCATATATAAAAAATTTCCTCCCCTACGATCATGATTTGGATTACAAGAAACACACCTGGGAAACCCAAATCAAAAAATGGAAAAATAACATAAAAATCATTACACTGATTGGATGAAAGCCTGAACCCATGATCACTATCCATTCCCAAGGAAACCCTCTCACTAAGGTCAATTCCTTGAGGAACCAAATGGGGTTCTCCTAGGCTTTATCATGGGTGAGGTACCCTCCTTGGGGTTCGTTAGCTCATTATATGGATAGATAAACTCCGCCAGGGATCCTACATCTCAAATCGGTCACTCGGAGAATAAGTCATATCATGGGGGATGTGATACATCTCAAAAATTTCATAAATAGAACACAACCTCCAAGGCCATCCATGAAACATCATATTGGAAAAGAGCAGATTAAATGGATCATGAACCATATAAAAAACAAAGGTAGTCCTAGATTAGTCTATTTACCCAATCAAAGGTCATCCATTCTATGGTTTATCTACATAGGCTAAACCAACCTCAAGGGTTCTCACTAATCATAAAAGGGTTTTCCATACAAAGTTGTGCCACACCTCTATATGGAAGTGGCTAAATGATCCTAGTCAAGGTCCACAAGTTCATTGTAGGATTATTAACTCTACTCAAGGGGGTTTAATATCATAGGATATCATAATTTAGTCATTTAAGTCTTTGACCATCCGTTTATGTGGCAACTAGCAGGTGTACAGGGGCCCACATTGGCCCTTCACACCTATTATATCCCTCAAACAAAATTTTCATTTGATTAAATTAAATATTAAATTATTTATTAATTTAGAAATTGATTTAATTCACTTAAAAATTATTTTAACATAGAGTTTGATCACCATATGGTGGCGAGACCACATTCCGGAATGAAAATAATCAGATGCATAAACCATAGTGTGTGTATGTGGGACTACCTACCTTAATTGAAGATTCCTATTTTATTTCCAATGGCTGATAGATCTATCAGCCGCGGGAGGCCTAAAACTGATCTCTAGAACTAATATAGTCTCAAGAGCAATGTATTCGAACCATCTAAATTATTAATTTAATTTAATTTATATTTAAAACCTTATATTAATCTAAAAAATCAAATATAATTGACCAAATAATGAACTATAGTAGGTGGAAATTGCCTCGGGGCATCCTCCATTCTATATGAATGCAAGTTTCAAAGGAATCGTGTGATTCCACAATTTTCTGGTGAAATCTCCATTTCATACCTAAACAAAAAAATTACCAAATCAATGCAATGAAGGATCTATAAGAACATAGGGAGATGAGGAGGACCTCGAATCGACCCTAAAATCACCTCAAAATCCCACCCTATATAAGGGGGAAATAAAGAAGCAAGAGGGGAGGCATTCAAACATGGGTGCTCTAGAACATGGAAGGAATAATGGGTTCCCACCTCTTAAAATTTGAGTGGGAAAATAATCATATTCCCCCTTAAAACCCCATATACTAGCCATTGTTTTATATTGGGTAGTCTATGGTTTTCTGTAATGTTTAGCTACATTATCTACTGGATCACTATCAAGGATCCTCAAAGTCCCCAAGAAACCACTCGAGCCTTATTCCAAGTTCAAAATACCTCCTTTGTGATGTTTAATCTCTCATAATTCAATTCCAAATAACATTCCTCAAATTGAACTGTATTCCAAACTCAATGATTAAAACTCCTCTTCAAGATTTCATGCTTGTCTTGACTCAAGGATCTAAACAATTCCACCAAAATAGCTCTAATTCATGATAAATATAAGTGGTCATCCAATTTCACAACCTGGCCTATTTCTATCACCAATTCAAATCCATATAACCTCATTAAATTTCCAAATTCCCACATCAAATTGAAGGAAAACCCTCTAATTAAAAGTTCCATGAATACTAAAACCAAATATAAAGACCTTTTTCATTACTAAAACACCAATAAATTATTCACCTGAGCCCATATATCATAAAACACAAATGGTTTCAACATTAAATTACCCATAAAGACTATGGTGATCATCATAATAGAACATAACTCACCACAACCAATTATCAATAATGACACCACCAGCCATTATACTTTATTATTGAATCACCACATCTACATTCCAATGATGTGTCCGATGTGGTTTCCATCCTACCACACCATTACATAAATTGAAATTCTAGTTAAATTCTAATACCCATTCTCGTTATCGAATTATAATGTGGAATAGATGCATAACTATCCTCCTTACACAAGATAGGAATATGCTTTTTTTACTCTAAAAGGATGGTTGATTTTTGAAACACCTCCTCCATTTCCAAAACATTTTTGCAAATTTTTTTAATGAAATAAATAAAATTAAAAATATGACAACATATCAAAACTCTTCAATCCACCTTTTATAAAAAAGTATGGCTTCCATCACCAGTTCAATATAAAAAAACTTATCTTGGTATCCGTACCCCAAAAGACACCCCTTGATCATTCCTACACACTCACCAAAGTCCATACCCAACACTCAATGAAATTCCAATTCATATACACCAAATAGTAAAAATTATCTATTGTGACTATCCATACGTAAATCACTAATGTACCTCTCATCCAAAAATCATGGATTATCTCAATATATTCCAATCTAGATGTCAAAACTAGGTCATTGGAATCTAATTTTCATTGAAACCATCAACCAATTGGTCTCCCAAAATTATGACCCAAAATACATGAGTTTATTTCACCCACGACTGATGGGAATCTCCCCACCATAAGAATTTCCTTATCACCATATCAATATTTTAAAACTACAACCATCATGTACCACACTCTTTCTATCCCTACACATGAGGACTAGATAAGGATGACTCGCCCCCACCTGAGTTATGATGCGAAACGTCACATGCCTTATTTCTATCCAAATATTTGAGTCTCCATAGTCACAAGCATCTCATAAACATTTCCCAAAGTACCATGCACATATAGTGTGCACTACCTAATTCTCATCAAAACCTAGGGGTTGAATACCTAACTATAAGCAATTCCAATGAACTTGACTCACACCATGATGTGTCATACACCATCAACAAAAGTTCAAAATCCCAAAACACTAACCATTCCCCATGACACATCTTTATCAACAAACCACAAGTTCCATTACAGTATATCTTCAAAAAAGATCCCTACCATGCCATATCTATAACTCAACAACACCTCTCATGCATCAATATCAAATGGAAGAAGATTCCCATCTTCCCAACATCAATGGAACCTCTAAAACCATGAAAACCCTTCTAATATATTTCCCTTGATTATTGTAGGGCTCTGACTCACTAAAAATTGATTCACATCATAGGGTCTCCAGGTTCTCCCACCTAGCTCATAAACTAATGTCTCACTAGGGGCATAACTCCAGGGAAACACCACACACTTCCCACTCAAAACCATATGGGAACTAATGTTCCATCACCATCTCAATGGTATCACCTATGTTGTGAAATCCCATACCAAACCAACTATCTACCAAGGAACTAATTCTCACAAATAACCCCCTATGAGAATGATCCCTTAATAAATATAACTCAAATTGGTCTCCATTAATTAATCCTAGATGATCCATGATAAGGAAATAAGGTCACCTAGTTTGGTTAAGTAGACTCTATTTACTTGGAATATAGTAAACCACTATATATGTTATTGTTGTAACATTAAATAACATAACCTACACAATACACACACTCATAGTTCATTCCTTAAAGGCAGTAATTAACCTTACTGAACCCTATTTTCCTATACTTGTCCCAATCTAAAGGGATTGTGTCCCCATCACTTCCATTGAACATCCCACCATAGGATCCATAAGACCCACAACTAATATAAAATTACATGCGTACAAGTTGGTCCTGTTGAGTAGAATTCCCTTCACGAAATTATATGGGAAAAAAATATGAGTAGTTGCTGAAACTGTAAACAACCAATCATTTTGATATATTAATATAATCACATTATAAGGTCTATATATCTTGTAGATCCTATGTTCTTGGTAAGATGCATGACATTCCTCTTGCCTCTACAGGTCAAGAGACAAAATCCATATCTGGTCTCTTTTTAATGGGACAAGGTCCAAAATAAAAAAAAATAATACATAAAAAATCATGATCCTCATGTGTGTAAAACATAGTTAAAATCACAAATAACCATAATAGCATAACCCTAGACCATCAATCACACACACCAGGTAACCTAGACTTCCCATGATAATGTTATTAACAACGCACCAAACTATGTTTCATACCATGTTTCGACACATTCCCAAACATCTTATCTACCATATCCTCAAATAGTAAGAAAAAAATAAAATCAACCTCTCATATACGACATTGTAACATCCCACAACCCTAGACCCCAAATAAGTGTTTGGATACGTGTTTGAGACCATACCTCAGGAACTCCTCCAGATATGTTAAATACTGAAACTAGTAGTGATGGTCTAGGAAGGTACCATGTTGATGATATGAACCCTATATAAGATTCCAAAATCATAAATAAATAACCATGTTATGAGATAGACTTATGTTATTCCACAATATCTCATAAACTCATATAGATTTTTATATACATAATGTCCACAATTATTTTATTGATATATTTATCTTAAGGGTTTTTGGATCATATATCTTATTCATATATCATTTTAATGGATTGAGTTATCATAATTTGTTATAAGGAATTTATATTATATTCCTCAATTTATGTTACATTCCAAATAATTATCTTATTGGTAGAGTCATCACCTGTGATAAATATCATTTTTCGCTAAATGCTCTTAGCATATACAAGACTGGAATAAAATGATTATCTTATGACATAAGTATTTTATCTTATAGATTAGATGGTTTATCTTTTTGAAAGAATTCATTATTAGAATTCTGAAGGAGTATTTTCAGCTAAGTCATTTCTCTTATAAGGATCTTGATTTAACTTATATAAAAGAAAGTCATAATTAAACTATCTTACATGCTATCAAGACAAAGATCTGATATGTGTATTTTCTTATATAATTTTTTACATTACATTTCATGAATTATATTTCCAGAATAGTACTTCAAAACATTTTTCTTATGGTGATCAAATTATCTTATCGATGAATAATTTTCCATCCTTAGAGTTAGAGTATCATTCAGATACACTATGTAATAATTTTATGTACTCTAAAAAGGCAAAACCTTTTTATGTGTGTCAAAAAAGAATTTGTCTAAATATTTAAAGGATAAATTTTTAAATCATATATTTCTATGAAAGAAAAAATATGATGAAGATGTAATCTGCTAAATCCCACCGTCTATGTTCATTCCATATTTGAAAAATAAGTACAGATGCTAATGAATATCTTGACAACTGAAATTTCTAAAGGATTATTTCCCTCTACCATTATATTAACAATTTTTCTTAGATAAAATTCCAAATATGATATAAAAATGAGAACTCATGAAATCTTGTAATAGAGAGAAGATATAAAAGAGACACAAATAGATAGACACACACTTTGTACTTGCTCTTCTATAATATCAATTCTTGACCATCTATATATCTATGTTTATAAGATTATCTTTTGAAATTGATAAATCAATGGATATATACATTCATTATATTATTTGTCTAATAATTTTTCTTCTTCATATGTTATTTCCTGCTTATAACAGTTTATTGAACCTACATCAACCATTATTTTTATCTTTATAATGTTCCACACTCATTGGGATTGAATGAACTAATACTATGGATAGGTAATGCGATGGGAGATCCTATATGAATGATCTTGAACCTTTGTATCGAGTGATAACTTCTTGAACTCAGTTGGTCAGTCCCCAGGAAAATTATTAGTCAAGTGAAAATCACCAAACTCTAGGAGTGGATTTTTGGTGTTGTGAACTAGAGGATCTTTTTAACAAAAACTAATATAAATTCTATATGTTGTATATTTATCTTAATTTTTTAATTATGTTTCCCTTTTTATATAAGATAAAATCATAATTGTTCATTCCTTTAGAGGGGGTGTCTTCAAGTGAAGAGAATTTCAATAACTAAATTCACCCCCTCTTGAGTCATTGTTCCAAATTTAGCTAACCAATAGTCGGTATTAAAGTATAATACTCTTGAGTTCACAATTTTAAAATATTGAAGTCAAAAAAATAATCGTTAAATGGATTCAATGGCTAATAATAGTGATGCAATGTTTACGGTAGGATCACCATAATTTAATGGTGAAAACAATGAATGCTTGACGGAACAGAAGATTATCTACCTGAAAAATCATGTTCTAAAAGTTCATCTTTTTGGTAGTTAATCCCTATGAAACCCCAAGACCGGTCTTGAGACATGGGATGATTCTTTAAAAAGAATATATGATTTTAAATAAAAATATATGAATTTTATTATATGTGGAATTAGTCTAAATGAGTTTAAAAAAGTTTCTCAATGTGTTGTAAAACATGAAATGTAGAAATCCATATCGGTAGCTTATGAATGTACTAATAATGTGATACAACTAAGATAAAATACAAAAATATAGAATAATGTCTCCTTAATAATGATTGGTGGTGAGATAATCACTAGAATGAATAGAAGGATGACTGAGATTATAAACAATGTGGCTACCTTAGGAACTCTTGTTCTTGAACCTGATTAATCTCTTAATGTTTTTCGAAATATACTGTCCAAATATAGTGGAATTTAAACATACATTAAAAAATATACTATAGTAAAATATTTCAGAATAAAAGATCTCATTTGAACACTCATGATGGAAAACTATAAAAATTTAGTTTAAAAAAATACTATGATCGATATCTCACTTAATATGCAACACCTAACTTTAAGTGAATTGGGATATACTATAAAAATATTATTATTAAATTGTGACCATTATAACCCAACTGTTAAACTATAATGTGTGAATATTAATAACCAAATTATGAAAAATATGTATAGAGGTTTTATATAATGAAAATGTAATGATTAATTCATAATGAATAATTAATTCATTTTCAGTAAAGTTAATTCATGCTTTAAAAATAATTTATAATCAAAATTGTTTTTATTGTTTTTTGTGACAAAATATTATAATTATTTTTATTCTAATTTTAGAATTTTTTTTATAAAAGGATCTCAATTTTGAAATTATCATAGAAAAATTATCTTATGGTCCAATTTTGGGATTATTCTAAAATTATTGATTTTAATTGAATCATAGAAAATACTGAATTTATATTAGACTATCATTTCTTTTTATTATTTTAAAATGATAAAAAATTTTGAATTGGATTTAAAATTTAAATAATTATTTTTGTTTAAAAATAATTCAATTAATGTTATTTAAATTAACATCATTCTTATTTTTGGTAAGAAAACATTTTTAGACTCAAAAATACAGTTTTCTGGAAGACGGTTTTTCATCGCATTTTGCTGGTTTATTTTAGACGTAATTTCTGATAATTATAGGAATTTATTTTACTTAATGGGAATTATTTTTTTATTCAAACATTCAAAAATATATTAGGATTATTTTTTATATTTTTCTGAAGAAGTTAAATTTTTATTGAATAGTAAAAAACATTTTTTTATGAAACACAATATATTTTATGCTATCACGAAAAGATAAATATGGTATAAAAATTTATTAAACATATGGAACGAATAATTTATGATAATATAATACATATTTCATTCAAAAATTATTTAAAAAATATAAATTATAATTTATTTCATGAAAAATATGAAAATCAATTTCACTGCCGATGTAGTGCCTGCGCAAGACTATAAAAATCAATGTTGGTTGTGAGTGAAGAAGTATTTTTTAACTTTATTAATTAATATGATGTTTAATTTTTGATATGGAATGATAGTTATGAATAAACATTAAACATATCCAAATTCTTGTGCAGTGCTTGCATAATGTGAGAAAAGTTATAATTAAATATTAAATAAGTTGTCAAGTCATAGATTAGAATAAATATACATATTCAGTGAAATAAATAGTAATGATGAACTATAAGAAATTATTATTATCATAATAATTTTTATATATTTTTTAAAATCATAATAATTTTCTAAAACATGTACACTGTTATGGCTCGTCGTTTAGGAAAATAGAAGATAAATTAAGAAAATAATTTTGAAAATTATAAAAATGATCATATTTAGGTGATTTTAGATATTAATGAATTTTATTGATATTTAGGAAGGATAATGGATAGTATCATTTAGTATACACATAATTTATATTTGTCATGTTATTTTTAAAATCAAGATAAAATGATAATAAGGAAAATGAATTTAAGTGTTTTTATGACAAATAATATTTTATTAATTTATGTAAAATTCAAAAAAATTATATAAATCAATATGGTGGATATCATATGGTTGAAATTTTCATCCCATGACCATTTTTAAGCTACTTGGGATTTTATAATTACATTATTGACCATTAAAGACTAAATATTAATGAAAATGCCATTGATTTTTTCTTAAAAAAGGGATTTATTTGAACCATTTATGACAAAAAAATGTTCAGTTTTCTCTAAAACATATTCATAAATCCGTCTATAAATTTTTTACTGGGCTCCCAATCCGTTACGGTGACCATAAAACCCCTTTCCAAAGTCCTTAAGCATAATCATAAGGGGGTTTTTTAATGAAGAAGGTATAACTCATAACTATGTTTTTTTAATTTCATCTTTCAACCCACTGAAATATATCCATAGCATGGTGTTATAGTAAAATAAGTTTCATAAATATTTTTATATGTTATAATTTTAATGGTACGACCCATTTTCTTCTCCATTTCTACACTGTGAAAAATTAATATATCGCCCATGCGTATGTGCGGATTAGCACCTCTACGAAGAAATGTGCCTAGTTTTTCATAAACAAATCATAAGGATTGTTATTATGGTTCATTTAATTAATTTATAAGTTAATAATGACATAAATTTAATTTTTTAAAGTTAATATATCATTTATTTTCTCACCTTTTATCAATTGTAAAATGATAATGTCGTTCATCCGTACGTGTGGACCACCACATCAATGAAGCAATGTGATTCATTTTTCATAAACACCTGTCATAAATGGTTGTAAAATTGTATTTAATGTATAAAAATTTTAATAATATCATGACTAATATTTTTGAGAATATGGGACCACGTCCCCTTCGAAAACACTCATCCTACCAAATTAATTTTTGGGATTATGAACAGAATGTCCTAAAAACATATGGCTTAAACATTAATGGTTGATTCAATAAATAAAACATTATAATAAATTACAAAGAAGGTATAATGATAATTAAATTAGCATGAAAATATTTATTATTAAGTTAAATAACTTGTACAGTATTATTATTGAAGAGTTAAAGAACATACGATGCTTGGTGGTATTTAAGGTAACAGATTTCTTGTATTGATTCCCTTTTATTAAGACTTTAAATATTTTTGTTAGACCTTATGAAAATTAAATTTACTATTATAGATGGTGGGGTTGGGAGAATTATAGTTTAATAAAATTTAAAGAAATAAATTTCCCAATATATTAATGAATGTTTATTAGATATAGAGTTATACCGATGAACTTTATAGCCATAGTAAGAAAATGTTTGTACAAAAAAATATAAACATTGATAAAATATGCACAAAAGAATATATAAAACAAGAAACAATGATAAAAAAATTATTACAAAATTTAATAAAGAATGAAACAAAATTAAAGTATCTTTCATAAGAAATATCTTCACTTTATCATCAAGTGATAATGGAGGCTCTTAACCCAACATTAGGTTTCCATTACTTAACCTATTGTAATGTATGTCTTCCAATACATGGAATATGTTGATACCAATGACTAGAAAAAATCTATTTCTCTATCCCCTGGGACACTTGATGAAGCCAATCAAAAAACTTTGTCTCTTTATCAATGACATCTTTCAATCCACTAGATCATACAAACAACAAATACAATAGAGATTCAAATTTCATTTTTAAATATAACCACACAAATAATGACCCAAGACAACAATCTAAAGATTACAATGAACCACACTTAGTAAAAAGATGTTACAAAAATACATCATCATATTTAGATCATCATTATATAAAATATTATTCCTCCTTGAAGTTTCAGTCCTATTGTTGGGAATTCAACCATTAATCAGATTCTCTACTTCTTAGGATTAGTTACAAAGAAATCAGAAAAACATATTCTTCACTAAATATATTAAACACAACATATTTCGTCTTGATGGACATTTTGAAAATAACCATTAAAAATAATTATATTTTCCATCTAGTAGAAATGATAGATATTCATCAAGTAACATTATTTATATTCATCCAGTAGACTTAGAAAATGTTCACACAATACCATTTTATATCTTCGTCTGATGAAGTCCATCTGATGGATTTTATAGAACTCCATCTGATGGAATTTATAGGCCTTCAATCTGATGGACTTTGTAATGATCTATCCAATGTACTTTGTATATTCTCATCTGATATACTTTATAAATGTCTATCTGATAAAACCAAAATACTCTATATAGTATAAATTAATACCTTCATATAAAAAACATTATTACTTGAGAAAGATAAAAATTGAAAACATGTAAATATATAATCTTTGAATTGTGATTTTCAAAATAAAAGTATAAGGACATATTTCAACTCAAAAATCTCTCCTTTTTTTTGAAAAGAACAGTATACAAAATATAATAAAAAAATTTACAGAACTTCTTTTCAGCACTTCACTCATATTACATATACAACTATTCCGTGCTCTACTCCCCCCATTATCTATTTTTCAAAATAAATTCTAAGGAAATAGTATTAGTATATACCAATTTACATAAATGTGAGGAAATATTTATACAAAAAAATAATATAAATAAAATAAGTATTTAAGAATAATATTTCATTCATCCATTAATATATAAAATCAAATATATTTTTCCAAAATAGTAAATAAAAATTTTTTAAGGATGGTTACAAAATATAAGAGATGAAAAAAATTCACCTTTCTTGTAATTTTTTTAAAAATTGTCCTTATCTTCTTTTGATCACTTCGAGTCCTCAATAATTGTTTATAGTTATATTCTAAATTTTCTACCTTTTCTTCTAAAAACTCAAATTTTCTTATTTTTCATGGAATTCTATTAGTCCATCTAGATGAAAGATCATTAATACCATCAATAACTCTTGTACGATATCTAACATCTATGTTTATATTTTTAGAATACATTAAAACTATTTTGGTTTCCTTATATATTCTAGCTAATTTATTATCAATGAACATTATAGCTTATTCTATATGATTAAACCCTTAGATAATAGATTTCATACTTCTAAAATAAATATATTATTTTCCATTATGATCCTAGAGATTTACTTCACTTTTGACAACTTTCTCGAAAAATTTCTTAAGGGAGCTGGATCCCTAAATCACGTCTACTTTTCCATGAATATATTCTCAATGAGATATAATATTTTGATATATTTCAGTAATATTTTTTATTTTTTTAATTTGTTTGTTGAATTAATTCATTTTCATACAAATTATTTGGGATCTCTTATTTGGGGAAGAGTTTGTAGAATCACATGAAAATTCTATAAAAATGGTCTCTCTAACTCATGGTAGTTAAGATTTTTATTTTTAAATTAAACGAGATTAGTAATTCTTCCCAACATACAACTATTCATCTGTTTGATCATGATCCAATACTTTTGATATTGTGGAATGCTTTTCATTTTATGAATATTATTACTCTTCTTCTTGAGAACTTAAGAGATAAATTTTCCTCAGAATGATATGTTAAAGATGTTGAGTTACAAATTAAAACTTTTAAAATATCTAATTATCCAATTATTGATTTTAAAATTTCATCATAATTAATTAAAGACATCCTCTTCCATGGTACTCAAGAATGTTTTTTGGGATGAGTAGGTTTATCAGTAAATTTTACAAAATATTTCCATCTACTTGAGTAACATTGGGATTCACATATTCTAAACTAACTCCTAATAATTTCTTACCTTTTCATTGATAATGTTCTTTGAATATTACATTGAATAAATGGTCAATGGTTCTATCTGGGGAATGGATGGTGGTGAAATAGAAAAAGGGGCGACAAAGAAAGAATCCTATTATTCATCATTCACATCATTGGCTGGAAGAACAACTTCCTCCTCCATCTCTACATATTCATCAGGTCCCTCTATTTACCTTAAAAAATCTTAAGATACATTATCTTTCATTGATTTTTCTACTTATTCATACTATAATTCGTCTTCTTTCAAAATCCCAGAAACATGTTCCTTCATAAATTTTTCCTCAGAAACATCTGGTCTAAAACTAGTAAATCCTTCTAGCTTGTCATTATTTTGATTTATTAACATGTATACAACTTCATAAGAAATAGTTTTTGTAATTTTTTAGTAAAATTAGGAGACATTCAAGATGATTCACCAATCATCCTATTATTTAAAACTTATTTCATCACCACCTTAACTTTTTAGTTGATGAACATTTAGTTTCAATGTATATAATTTTTTCCCAATAGTGAAATAGATAATTCTGATTTAATAATTGGTTTCATAACCAAAATAAAAAATATCGTCTCCAATGGGAACATGATCATTCTTGATATTTTGTTCTTCTATGAACCTTACCAAAACATTTTTGATAAACTTTGGATAAAATTTTCAATCATTGGTTGGGTAATGTAAATCAAAATATCATTTAGATATATATATTTATTTCCATCCATTAAAAATAATTTATAATTTCAAAAGGGAATAATACATTCTAAACTAACTACTATAAATAAAAATTTCTTTAGGAACGTCCCTTGGCAGAAAATTATTTTAATTCACCATGAGGGATGAATAGATGAACATAAAGAAAATAGGAAAAACCCTAGAATCAAGGGAAAAAAGAAAATCTAAATGAAAAGTTATCTTGTTATATCCAATAAACATATAGATAATTTTGAGCCACTCCTTCTATATATAGTTTTTCGAAGTGACTTTTCGAATTTCAACTACTTCAAACAGTTTTGATTAAATATAAAAGGATAATGATGTAAATTTATTAATAATGTTATATATTTTGAACTATCAATATTTTATAATAATTTTAATAAATGTTTTATTTTGTATCATATAATAATTATTCCATTAGAATGTGAATGAGTGTAACAAAAGTAACAATGTTTCTTTATCAATATTTATATCAAACGATAGAAAATTTTAACTGTTGGGGAATTTGAAAATATAATTTCTTGGGAAAGATTGTTTGATAATATGAATAACATGGATACATATAAAAATGTTTGAGGAAATAGATTTTCTTACAAAATATTACACGGATGTCATTACAATGGAACCAAACATGTGTCGTAAAATACTCTATATGGTTAGTTTTTAACACTAAAAATAAAATAATGAAAAACATATGAAAAAATATATTAATAATGTTCGTACCCTTTTCAAGGAATTTTTTACTAGAAGTTGATAGGTAAACAAAAAATATAAAAATTATCACTATATATATATCATGATAAGATTATATATAATATACTCAATTCTATTTGAATTTAATTGTTTTATAAAAATTTCAGAAAGTTGTTCATGCATTTTGACAAACTGCAGAAAATATCATCTTTGGGTGTGTGATACTTATATAATTTATGTCTTATATCTATGTTATTTTATTACGATTAATGTGCAAGGTTTTTAGAAAAATCAATGGCACTTGTGTTATCCCAAAAAATATAAGTGTTACTAAAACTCATTCCAAAATCAATGATCCTGTGTTGCATCCACAATACCTAAGAACAAGATATTCTAGCTGAAATATATTCAACTCACATAGTTGATAGTGTTACTAAGATTTATGTCATACAAGTCCCAGAAACAAAATATTCTCTTAAGAAATGATAGTTTTTACACGTTCTGTTCTTATTCATTTTACATCCACCATATTTTGTATCTAAAAAAATTATTTCAAATTCATATTCTAAAATAAAATAATAATCCCAAATGTATTTTTATTCTAAGAAAATTAAGATATCATTAAAAAAATTTCTTAGGATATTTTTGAATTTTCTTTAAATATTTCACATAAGCATATAAAAAAACATTAACTATGTTTGATAGGATAAAATAAATAATTAAGTACAAATAATTTTTCTAAAATATTTCTGGTATTGTATAATTTTACTGAGATTATAAACTTCCTTCTATTTTTTGATAAATTCAAAAAAATAAAAAAAAACATTAGTTCACCTATCATACTCATTTCAACATCATATTTAATATGTTTTGAAAATAAATCATAAATAGACATTTAATTTGTGAAAAATATAAATGCATCGATATAAATTTGAAATATGATTGTTTCTTTAAAAAAATTCTTAATAAAAATAATTTGATCAACAACCCCATTAAAAAATTACTTTTTTAAGAAGAAATATATTAAGTCTTTCATATGAGGATCTTGTGTTTTATTTAAGTTGATAGAGTTCCTTAATAAGTTTAAAAAATGATCTAATGTTTTTTTATTTTCAAAACATAGTGGTTATTCTACATTTATTTCTTCCTATATATATCTGTTAAGAAAATCACAATTCACATACATTTAATAAATAGTCAACTTTGATAATTAGACAATGTATATAGGTATATGTATATATGAAATTATAGATACTAGAGAAAGAGATCCTTCATAATCAATTCCTTCTTGTTGATTATATCGCATTGTAACATACATCACCTTATTTATTAATATAATTCCATTTTCATCATGTTTATTATGGAACAACTATTTTACTACAATCAAAATAAGATCATTAGGTCCGTATACTATTGACCAAACTTTTTTTAACAAAATTTACTAAATTTATAAATCATTTAAATTATCAAATATTCATTACCTAAGGCCTCATAAGGTGTCTCAGGATCGATCTTTGATATGAATGCACAATGTTCACATTCATTTCTTAAGGAACTATGAGTTCTGACTTTTTTATCTGCATCACCAATGATATTATCAGTGGGATGATTCTTTATGATCTTATTATTTATTATCTTTATTAACACAATTCTTCAAAAATAGGTTGAATTTATTCAATAGGTACAAATTTAGAGATAAATTCTTTAGTTTTTATTCAATCTAAATAATTTTATAACATGGGATGAAAACTAGTTTTTGAAACATCATCCAAATATGCCATTTTTTGGATGTTAGAAAACAAAAGTGGCAATTTCATCATACCTAACATTCACTATTTTCTCAATAATGTTTTTTTCTTTATTAATGACCTGATAAGCCTTAATTTTTATAGAAAATCTATGAAATATTCCTTCATCACATTTTTGTAAAAATTTATATAAATTATGTTTAATAATCAATATAATTACCATACATCTAAAAATAGCAGAAATATTTCGATTTACACCTATCCAAAAATATTAATGAGTTTTATAAAGAAACATTCTAAGTAAAAATTAATTTATATTATATAAAATATTACTAATGGCTTTGACCAAAAAATGTTTAGCAACTGAGAATTCACTGAACATGGTTTGAGTAAAATCATGATGAATTATATTTATTTATTGTACGACACCATTTTATTGAGGATTTTTAGTATATAATATGTTATGTATAATTCCTTTTATTATTATAAATTGTGTTTGGTTGTATTTTTTTCAATATGAAAATATTTATTTATAGATAAATTTGAGATAATAATTTTCTAGATTTGAGTAAGAAACATTAATTATGAAGGCTAAGGATGTTTTCTTTGATGTGTTAGAAAATTTACTTAGGGAGTGTTAGAATAATTCCTTAAAAAGTGAGATTATTCTTTTTTGTTCTTATATATTCTAATAAAATTATTCTTTCATGATCCAACCTCAGTTTGTACTCTTTTTTAAAATTTGAATGATGTAAAAATGGGGAGAAGTAAAAAAGTTCGAGAAATATAATATCAATTTTGAGTTATGAAACCTAAATGTATCATAATGTTTCATAATGTAATCAGATGTTGAAATTTATATGATTTGATGGATCGGATTCGTGTTATCCGATTGAGTTCTGTGTCACAATGTCTGTGTTGCAGGCTATATGAAGCTGTGTATATTATCAAACAGATATAACCAATGTTAAAATCTAGAAAATGCGGGATAAGTTTATAAAGAAGGAGTTAAGAAGGAAAAAATGAATATTTCAATGAATTTTCCATGGTTTAAGTATAATTGATAATATCCAATGGATGGATATTTTTGATGAAATCATATAGAGAAATGTAATGGTTATCTATGTGGGTAATGAAGTATAATGTTTAAGATAAAGTTGAGTAGCATTGGACAAATGATCATTGGACTGAGGTATAAAATTTCATTGGGAGAATGATCCTATGATGGTGTAATGGAATGAGTTTATAATGCATAACGATCAAACATAGGTTTATTTATTCATATATCATAGGTTTCATATAAAGATTACTAGTTGGATAGAATTATAAAGATCCACCATATGGAGGTATGACATTTCAATAGACAATGTTATACTGAGTATGTCTAACAGAGGTTTACTTACCAAAAATAATTCAAAAAAGAGTTAAATCAAATGAATATTTTTCTAAGTCCATTAGATAGAGGAATCTATAATTGTTTCCTCAGATGATGAATATCATTGAGTTTATCAACTAGGGAATATTGAAGGCATACCATCAGATAAGGAAATCGTAATGAAAAAAATAGACAAAAATATACTAGAAAAAAGTATTTCTAAATATCCCCACATAAATTATGTAATGTCCATAACATGATCATTCGAATATTAAAATTCAATTTATTGTTTCTAGCAACATAAATGATGTTCGTAGAAGTTACTTAATGTCGATTTTAAGGAATTTTTATGAAAGATATTTTTTTCAAGACACCTAAAGCGTGTTATATAATGTTCTAGATGTGTTAAGAAGCACCCCATTAAATTTGTTTGAGTGAAATAATTGAAAATAAACATTAAATTGAGGAGGAAAATTCATTTTAGTTTTCACCCTAACATAAGGAGGTGCGCCTAAATAATGGGATGAAACAATATTTAGATTATGTGGAGATAACATTTCTTATAATGTGAAGAGAAAGCACTAATGAATTTATGATATGATTTTCCAATCATGTTCTTACTTAATTGAAGAATAAGCAGCATTATACCAAGGATCATTGAATACAATATCAATGGACCATGATCCATCAGACTGATTTTAATTTTATTGAAGAAGAATATACATTGATCTAGTATTCATCGAATGAATATGAAATAGTCTAACAAAATGGTTGAGTTTAACTCATATCCAAGAGGTAGGAATATACACAAATTAAAAATTATTTATAGTTAGAGAAGCATCATATGCAATCATCATATAGATTTTCTAAACAGAAAACACTAAACTAAAGCGCAATGTATTAAGAAGCATCATATGGAGACTAACCAGATGAAGATACACTATAAAAAGGGTATACCCAACCGAGCTGATCAGATGAAAATTTCTAGGTATTTTTTCATGATGAAGTTCTAGAAATGTTCATGTTGAGAATATCAAGGCCTTCCCAAGATTAGGATGAAGTATCAAGGTCAACATACTCTTAATAGAGTTATTTATGATCATGAAGATTTTTTACAAGTAATGGTGATCCAACTTGTTTGTGGAGAAAGAGAGTATCTTTTTACAATGGACCAAAAATAAATAAGAATGAACTTATAGATGGTGGTATAACCATTTATTTGATTTTTTTGTTTGGAGGTATAACTAACTATGAAGAAATAATAAATAGTTATTAAAGTTTGAGGTATAACCATACATTGTAGAAGAGTTCATTACTATGGGATACAAAAGTATTAGTTCTAGGAATGATTACTAGGTGATATAACTTGTTTCCTCCTATTTTTTTGTAATCTTGAAAGAATATAGTAAAATAATACATGTTGGGGGAAATAATGTAATGGATTAGGGATTTTTTCTGATCCATGAAAATATCAATAACTAATCAGAATTTATATTTGGTTCGTATTAAAGTTAATGATGGTACTTATATTTGAAAAGATCATAACCCTAAAAAGTTTTAGATAATATTAGATGTTTCCATACATTGTTATGAAACATTATTTTAAAATAAAAACTGATCACTAATTCTCCTCTTCCTCTATCAGTGATCTTACCTCAATCAAGGTAACGCAAATTAGTATCAGAGTCTATGTTACTTCTAAAATGTCCAACTATCTACTAAGGATGGATAATATAAATTTAGTGAACTAAATGGGTGTTCTCATATTCAATGGTCGAAACTATCATAGTTGTAATCATATAATGTTATCCTATCTTCAATCACTTTTCCTTGATGTTAGAGATTTTTCAAAAGTGTGATTTACTCCCTTTGATAGTGTTTATAAGATAGTTGTTGATAAGAGGAATCTGTAAGATGATCAAAAATCCTAGAATTACATGTTTACAGATATTAGGATGAATATTGATATAAATATTATTGGGTTTCCAATGGATAAAAAATAAGGGATATGTTGAGAAGTAGTTATAATAGAAATGAGAATATTAAGGATTGTAAAATTAAAATTTGTAGGTGCTGGTTTTTCAATTGTATGATGGATAAAAAATAAATAATTGGAGAATAATTTAAAAAAGTAAATTATATTTTTCAATAATATTAGATTTTTTGATGAGAATTTGGAATATTCTTCCATCATTAAGAAACTAATGGGAAACATTCCATGCATATTTGATGCCAAAATGTGAGCTATAGAAGATCGAGAGGATTTATCACTTAATGAACATAAAAAAATTATTATTGAATATTTTATGAGGAAAGTATAGTATTTAATAATAATGTTAAGGAATAAATTACTTTCAAATCCGATTAAATGGGAATCATAGAGATAAATAATTTCTATAAGAATCAATTTATTCAAATGTAGTGGAAAATAAAGAGGACTTTAATACAATCATAACACTTCTTTGAAAAAGATAAAAAAAGGGAAATTGTAACATATATGATAAAAGTTCATTTAAATTATATAATTTTAATGATAAAATCCATGTTATAGTATACATTCCATAGAATAATTATGAATATTATGATTTAGAAGAATAATATATAATTTCTTAGAAAATTAATTTGAAGAAACATAAGAAAAAGTTTCATAAAAACAAGAAGAAATATTTACTAAGTGAAATAAATATGGATGTTTCTTTGTACAAATTTTTTTTATTGACATGCTAACTTGTTATCTCGGGTAAGAAGATGAATCACTTCACCAAATAGTTATGATGATGTTGATGATAGAATATATCTTGAGTTGATTCTTAATGAAAATTTTGAAGAAGAACTTATGTAACTTACACAACCTATGATGGAAAGGAATGAGATGAAAAAATAATTTAAGGATATAACATTTGAGAATGGAAAGTGAATAAAAAATGATGAATAAACTATAATGTGATTATATATTTGAAAATATAAGTTTGTGAAATTGAGATAAAAATGATAATTAAGGAATAAAATCAATTTTATGGGAGAATCTTAATAAGGTAAAGTAAAAAATAGTTGAGGGATGTAATCATAAATGGTTAAAGATGGATGGAATTGATAAGATATTAAATGTTCTGAATGAATGTTTCTATGGGAAATAAATAATATTTACAAGAAACAAAACCAATGTTTCTTAATATAACAAGTGAGCTAAGAATGAAGAGGGAATACATCCTAAAGTAGTTGAGGTTAAAGGCCAAAATTTTAAATCTCATTAAAATAAATGTCTAAAAAAGTAGTTTGATCCTATTCTCAAACAATATCAATATAAATATAATTCTACTAACAATTAATGGTCAAAATTTAATATTTTATAGAAAACATATTCCACTAATAAATAGTGGAATGTGTGTACAAAGTATATCCCTAAAAAAATTAACAAAAAATTTATAAAAGGAAAATAAAAAAACACATTAGATAAGAACTACTATAAGTATGAAAGATAATGATTTAAATGATAGTACTAGTGTTGTTAAATTTTTTGGCATAGACCATATTTATGTTGGTACAATATGTCACCACTAGGAAAGTGGTATGTATAAATGGGAAGATATAATGAAAAAATAAGAGAGAACCATCCAAGAAAAAATGGTGAGTTGAAAAATAATGCTCTCGAGGTGAATAATGTTATTACCTCAAGAAACTCAATTGTGAAATATAAGAAAGTTTAGATGAGTTAGAAATTTTTGTAATAAAGGAATGTGTTTATAGTTATTTGGATTGATCAAATGGATATGGATAGAAATTTAGATGAAACAAAAAATCATTCAAGAATAAAAGGATGAAATAAGTTATAGAAAATATGAAAAAAGTTAACAACAATTTATCAATAGATATAAAGGTAATTATTTAGAATAAATTCAAGAGGTGGGAACATTATGGGAATGTTACAAAAAAATGTATGACTATCTTTCCATCCAATGAATAAATCAAGAAAATGATATTATAAAATAAATGTAATAACGATGTTACAAAATATGAGGAGAAGATTATTATAATGTCCAAAACGTTTCATACATATATATTACATATTTTTATATGAAAATTAATTTCATTATACAAATACATGACTGAGGATCATAAATGTCTTATCCCTTTGTAAACTCAAAATCCTAAACAAATGGTTTATAAAATATCTAAAATTTCTCTCACTTTATTCTTCATAATTATATCTCTTTCATCATATCATATTTAACACCTTTATTCTTATCATGTAGAATGGAATCATAAGAGAAGGGTGAGCTCATATGATTATTAAAGGTAAAAATTTTTGGTCTAAAATTATTGTCTTATGAAATCTTAAGATAAGAAATTTGGTTATCTTATCATGAGAATAATAAAAAATGTTCATATCAAACCTATCATTTTTCATAAACATGAATTATGGAATAAAATATTAACATGTAACATAAGAATGAAACATTATATTAACTCAATATCGAACCATATATTCAATTCATTAATGTGCATGGAATCATAATAATTATAGAAAAAAAATTCATTTGGAATGCTTAACTACTAAGACTCTCGGATCATTCCTTATCACTTGTTTCCCGTACCAAATCAAGCACATCGACTTGTTTCCCATAATATGTCAAGCACATAGACTTGTTTCCCTTAACTATATGATGAGATATAATTAAATACCTAATTAATTTTGGGCAGATATAATTACCACCTATCACTTAATGAAAACTATAAATATTTGTCTCATAGGACTATAAAACATTCAACACATTATATCCCATGTATATAAATTAGTTCCATAAACAATTCATCATGAAATAACTCATGGAAAAGAAATATGTTTCATAAGTATCAGTACATCATAAACATAAAACATTCATAGAAATAATAAGAATGGAATATTTGGGTAATATACCCAATAAATAATAAGTGAAATCAAATAATCTCATCTTATATAGAATCTTATTTTTTAAAACATCACTTAAAATAAATCTAGAAGAAAATATCCTTTCCTTAAAACATTTTTTTAAGTCCAGTGCAATTATCATGGAAAAATTTTCATTGAAAATAAACTTGTAATATTTTAAATTAATATTCAATACATCAAGGTGTCACAAAGTCATAAAAATAACTTCATGTTTTATAGGTTAAAAGAATAATTCCTCCTGTAGTTTTCCTTCAAATGTCACAAAGTGCATTATTTGGAAACAAACAAAAATGATTCCTTTCAATGAATTTAGTAAAAAGATTAACATGGGTAAAAATAAACATAAATATTATGATGATATTTATATATACATTTTTTAAAAAATTTATAAAATGTTGACATGAAAGATAAATATTCTCTAATATATATTTAAAATGAAACATTCCCTAATATTAATGAGATTGTAAAACAAGACCTTACAACATTATAATCAGTATAATTTTATGAAACATGAAAATAGAAGAATATATATATATATATATATTAAAATACAATAATATTCTGAATAATAATAATAAAATACATTCATTGGTAGTATATCACCACAAATAACAAATGAGTAGCGTATAAGGCATGTGTCATACTGAAATAATAGTGATACAGAAATCCCTTACCTCTTGTCTCTCCTTTTCCTGTTCACATTGAAACCTCTAGTAAAATAAATATGGATTTTTAATACATGTATTACATAACCATATATCAATAATATCACATTTTATATGTATATATCATCGTATCATCTGTTTATTAATAATTACAATAACTATTCTATGGGATATATGCTTCTTTTTCCAAGCATGTTTCAGTTTGAAGTCCAAGCCCCTATACTTTGATCATGAACACATCATGTCAATAATTCTGATTATTTTATATATATCATATATATTAATTAAATTCATCTTCATTACAACCCATGTGAAATATATATGGAAAACGAATCGCATCGCATCGCATCATGGAGATGGTAAGCCATACGTATGCACGAGGGACATTATCATTTTTGAAAACCTTAGGTTGTAAAATGGTAGATATGATATTATAATTATATAATTATAATTATTTTATAAATATAATTTATAAAATTTAAACCCATCATAATTCCAACTCATAAAAGAGTGTGATGAAATGTGAATTGTATCACAACACAGAGATGGTAGGTCGTACGTATACTAGGGCGATATTTTCATTTCTTTTCTGATTGGAAAGGGGAAGTATAATGGTGTGTTGATAATCATAATAAAATTTTAGAATATTTAGTATGATGAAGTTATTATTTTATGATATATATCATAGATTTATAGTAGATATAGAACAGCATAAAAATAGATTGATCAGTTAGAGAGATTACCTCTTCTTAAAAATGACTCCTTTAGATCTCTTATAAAGGACTCTAGAGTTGATTCTTTGGGAGGAAAAAAATCTCTAAAATACGGATATGGAGGTTTAGAAGATAATTTTTCATTGTATGGAAGATATAGAATGCTCAATGTTGTGAAATGATATGAGGGAGGAGGTTTCAGTTTATATTGAAGGTGAGGGGCACTTTTGGAATTTCTCAAAAGATTAAATTATAATGAATTAAATATCAATAAAAATATATCGAAATGAAAATGTATTCGAAGAAATTTTTTTGTAGGGTGGTAATACAAAAGTCCAATTGATTTTATATATTTTTTTTATGTAACTTTAAAACATATCATTTTGATCAACACTTAGTTAACAAATTTTAATTTTAACTATGCTAACAGCCTTTTCAATATGAATACTTAGCGATTTTTAACTACATGGTGTCAATTGAACCATAAATGGTAATTTTATGTCATTTTAAACCATAATTTATCCAATTAGTCCATATTTTGTTTTTATGATCATAAATTAATTTAATAATATAATATTTTCAGAAGATATCAGTAGTGTCAATTTGAAAATTGGTCATTACATTGACTTTATTAAAATCAATAAAGTAAGATAAATTTGATCCAATTAATTTTATTCACCCCTAATATGAAATAATAAGTTATAAAATTCATGGATCACCTTAATTTAGTAAAATAATATTTCTTTTAATATTTTTAATATCACATTATTGATTGTTTAATTAATTAAACAATTACTGCATCATCATTTTCTGTTTATTTTTAATAATTATTTACTCACTAATTATTAAAACTAAAACTAAATTATGTAGTTAGTACTTTTATGTTTCATAATAATATATATAGTTGACCATAGAATCTATTTAACCTTAAATTAATAGTATTATACTTATTAATAGTAAGAGTGTGAAATTTTGTCACTCTCTTTGACTTTAATGATATTTTAAGTCATTTTCAGGAAAGTGTTCATTAAATTAGTAAATCTTAAAAATTTTGGGTTGATTATTGTTTTAAATTCACCCAATAACGTTTTATTTCAGGTTTTAGGGTATTTATAACATTTTTTCTACCCTTAATTTCCCGATTTACCCTTAACTATGGTAATACAATTTACAAAAATTGTTATTCTAATTGTCCAAAATTACAAGGGAACTATTTAATAAATTTTTATATTATTATTCCAAATATAAAATCAATTTTTTCAATATTAAAAAAACATAAATTTATAAATTTATTTTAAAAATAAACCCCTAGACAAGGTGAGAAAATGACTTTTTAAAGTAAAAACGATAAAAATATTGATGTGTTTTTATAAATCAATTCATTTTGAAATTTATTTTAATTAACTATATTCAATTCAATGAAATATAACATATATAATTCTACTTAAAAAATATTATTTTACACTGTAAAATATTTAGAAAAAAAGCTATTTTCAATTAAAATTAACTTTTTTCACTATTCATCAAAATAAGAATCTTATTAGAAAATACCAAAAATGAAACCAATGTAAATTTTGATAACTAGTTTTAAAAGAATAAGGTTATTTTTTTCAAAATATAATTTATAAAATTCTGATAATTTTGATTTAAAACTATTGTTCCATGAAAAGGAGGAAAAATTATCTTTTTAGAAAAATGAAGTTTTAAACATAATAGTGGATTTATTTGTTAAATCTTGTATAGAAAAGAAACCAGCTAAATGTTAAACATTATACTAAATAGCATATATATATATATATATATTTCATTAAAATAATCAAAAAAATATTGATTTTTACGTTTATTTGTATAAAACACACTCGTGTGCATTTAAATAGTTTTTCTAAAAAATATTTCCTTTTATTTTATGAAGGGTTTTGCACTTAAAAACTATAGATTCATAATATAGTTAATCATTTTTATATCCACCATTCTAACATCTAGGTTATAATTTTCTAGTTTAAATAATTTAAATAATAAAAATATGTTTTTAGAAACTCATTTTGGCATGTAACACAAGAAAAATATGGGGTAGTATATAATAAAAGACATCAATGAAATTAAATTTATTCAAAAAAGGTCCTAAAAACGTGGGGTGTTAAATTTTACACCCCTTAAAATAATTTTTTCCCTAATAATTGAACATCTATATGAAAAAATATTAGGATACTCTTCCTCATCACATCCTCATTTTTTCATGTAGCTTCCTCAAATTGGTGTTTTCACAACAAAAATTTAACCAGATGGGTGATCTTGTTTTGTAGAAATTTATTTGTATGATCCAAAATATCTACCAATTGTTCTTTATAAAAATGTTATTGTTCTGGCGGTACTACCTCTTAGTTTAGTACATTTAAAGTATCATGTATCTAATTCTTCAATAGATTGACATGGATCACATCACGAACATGAGTCAGATTCAATGGAATAGAAAATCAATAAGAAATCATACTGATACGGTCAATAATTTCAAAAGGACTGATATACCTAGGGATTAACATTCCATTCTTCTTAAATATCATTACTCCCTTATTGGGAGATAATCATAGAAATAACATGTCACCTACTTCAATCTGTAGATATTTACAATGATTTTCAACATAACATGTTTGTAGACTTTGAGATTATCTTATGTGTTATTGAATGGATGTAACCTTTTCAACCATTTCCTTAGCTAGATCAGGTCCCAATAGCTTTCATTCTACAACACCATTCCAGTAAAATGGATTTCATCACTTCTTACCACAGTGGGATTAATAAGGAACAATCTAAATGTATGGGTGGAAACTATTACTATATAAATATTCTACCAAAGGAACGTATTAATACCAAACACATTTGAAATCCATAGAGAAATATCTAAACATATCTTCTAGAGATTGAATTCTCCTCTAATATTGAATATATTTATGAGGATGATATGCATTGATAAAACATAACTCTATATCAATAACCTACTAATGTTTTCCACAAAACATCAAGGTAAACTTTAGATCTTTTTCATATACATCATAAAGTGGTACTCCGTGAAACCTTAAAAATTAAATAATATATAGTCTGGAAATCTTATCAAGAGAGGATTAATATCTAATAGTAATGGTGTGGGGACTTTTTATGGTGAACAACTGTATCCCATATAGAATTATGGCCATTAGATTTTTTGGGATGTATGTTGATAAAATACAAGGTGATGTTTTCCCATTTCCATTTAGGTATGGTTAATGGCCGCAACATCACTCTTGATTTATGTCTCTCATCTGTAACTTTCTGAAAAACTAAGCACTGAGAAAAATATTCTACAATATCCCTCTTTATTCCTCCCCACTAGAAATATTCTCTCATGTATTTATAGATATGTGTACTTCTAGTATGAATAATGAATGATGAACACTGAGCCTCATACAACAATTACTACTTCAAATATGGTTTAGGAGTTAAACATGCAAGGTTCCTAAGAATTATTATTCCATCATAATCGATGCTTAAATCAAGAACATTTTTCACCTTCTTTTTTTTTATCCCCATATTTTTTCTGTGGCACATTAATCTTTATATGGATAGATGTTTTCACGTTCATTTAGAAATGTTAGGATTTCTACCATTACTTTATGATTTATAGATCCATCCTTTGAAAATTTGGAAATATTTAGTCTTTTGTGATCCTCATCATAGATAAGCTAGAATAGTCCTTTCAACTAAAAGCATTTTCCACCTAGTTCACTTTCCCAGGGTGGTATTGTATTATGAAATCATAATCATTAATTAGTTCCAACCATTTTATTTGGAACATATCCATGTACTTCGGTGTGAATATTTACATTATGATTTTGTGATAAGTATATATAAATCCCACTTTTCCTCTTGAAGATAATGTCTCTATATCATTTATACAAATATTACAACAAATAACTCCATATCATTAGTTGGGTATTTCTTCTTGTGAACCTTCAGTCATCTTGACGATTAATAAATAACCAAATCATTTTATTAGGAACACATCATAATCCTATCATGGATGCATCATTATAAATTGAATACCCTAATCCACTACATGGTAATGTATGTATAGGTGAACTGACTAATCTTCTCTTTAGTTCCATAAAATTTTCATCACATTCAATGATCCAGAGGAACATGGAATCCTTCCGAGTTAACTTGGTGAGTTGATTGGACAGTGAAGAAAATATTCCAATGTGACCCAATAATATTAGACCATACCATGAAAACTACATATTTTAGTTATTGTGGTTATTTCATGCCATTTTTAAACAACTTCTATCTTTTAAGGATCTACCGATATACCCTCACATGAGATTATTTGTCATAAAAAATGAATCATTTTGAAGACAAAATTATCAATTGGAAATTTTTTCATAAAGCTTCTCCTTTCTCAGATTCAATGACACCAACGTCAAGGGATATTAATGTTATTTATTGATCATCAAATATACAAGAATAACATATATAAAAATTAAAAAAAATGATCAAGATAATATTTAATGATTATATCCATCATGGCCATGAAGATAGTAGGGGAATTATTAAGACTAAAATGTATCAAACTAAATCATACTATCCATACCTTGTTCGGAATTCCATCTTGGATATACCCTTCTTTTTTACCCTTAATTAATAATATCAAGGAAGAAGGTCAATTTTAGAAACGTAATGATCTCTTCATAGTTGATTGAATATATCTGTGATACTTGGAAGAGGATAATTGTTCGGGATTGTAGTTTTTTTATCCTCTTGATAATCAATTCAAATACACATTGACCATATTTCTTCTTAATAAATAGAACAGGTTCACCCCAAGGCGATGCACTAGGGAATATAAATCCCTTATCAAAATTCTCTGAGAATTTCTAATTTAATTTTTGAAACTCAATTGGGTATATTCTCTAAGGATTCTTCAAAATAGGCATATGATCGGGTTTGAGTTCTATCATCAAATCCATTTTACAATTTTGTGGAATACAAGGAAACTTCACTATATAAACCTTAAAAAACTCTGGTACAATAGGTGTATCATTAATTTGTAGTTCTTCCCCATAAATAAGAGATATGTAACGTTAATTTATTGGAATTAAGACCCAAAATATGGAAGAAATTTCCATTGGATGTTCATATTCATCCCTGCATCGATAATTGATTGTACGTTCATTCAGATTATGGAATGTGACGTTGATTCCTTAATAATTAATATAATATCAATATAGAGAATGCTATTCCATTCCTAGAATCACATTAAATTATATTATAGTGAGAATAATGAGATTCTCAAATAGTAAATTCCCACAAACATCAATCAAAGAAGAACTATACCCATGAGAAGAAACAATTGTGACATTAGGAATCTTCAGACCTCAGTGAACATATATTTTTTGAGGTTATACTATGATACCCTTAGAAAACTCATTATAAATAATAGAGTTGGAGAATGTAACATCAAATAATGAGTTATCTTTTTTACAAAGGATGATATGTGTACCTTTCACCACATCATTCTCAAAACCCATATCGACATTCGTGATCTTCAGATATTTACCTTTATCTTTTATCTTTAAAGCATTTTGTCATTGAGAATAAAAAAACCGTTTAATTCATGAACTTATTGGAATAATTTTCAAACTCCATTCATTTATAACATTTGATCATGGGTGGTGAATCAATTTGTGTCTTCTTATCTATCTTTTCATTAACCAGTATGTTTATTCCCTTTCAATATTCATTTGATTTATGACCTTCCTTTACACATTTAAAGAACCTCCCAGGTCTATTTAAACACATCCCTTGATGTTTATTCCCACATTTCTATATTTTATATGGTAGGAATTTCATTCCACCATGTCATTTGTTCGAGTTATCATCAGACTCAATATTTCATCTATTATCAAAACCATGGGATTGGTGGCTATCTCCAATTTCCATTTACTTCTTAAGGGAACATCAAACAATTTCTACATATCTAAAGAAGTATCTTATAGATAATTCCCATTATATATATGGTATTAATCCACTGATGAATCAGTAAATCATACATTCTAGTGGGATAATAATACCAGAAGCGTATCTCACAAGCCTTGTAAAATTTTCCTTATAGGTACCAACAAATTCATCATCCTTTCAATTTAGCCCAAGGAGCTCCATATCCATCATCACATAAAGAATAAAAATAATTCACATATTGAAAAATAATTTTTTAATCTCATCTCATTCCATGGATTCAATTTCATTCTCTTGACTCATATTCTTGAGAAGATTCCACTATTGATTTACTCCACCTTCCAAACAATGAACTGCTAGGAAAACGTTTTCATGACCTAGGTGCTGGTGAAGAAATTTTTTTATCAATGTTATTGAACCATATCTCAACCAGACGTGGGAAAAATATCCACAAAAACAAGGAATATTTTACCTCATAAAATATTCATAGTATGTTGTTCACTTCGTTGATCATTTCGAAAAGTAGTTTGATTCATAGCCATAGAAAGTTGCATTAGCATGGATACAGAGTTCTACATTCCATCTCCCATGAAATTTAGTTTCTTAGGTGGATAGTAAATTAATTTTCAATCATATTTTCCATTAACTTGATTCCTTCAGGTTCCTTCCATTGACTAAAAAAATCATATTGTGATAAATAATATTCATAGTAAGGAATCATGAAAAAGAATTTAGAAAATGAAATAAATCGTGAAACCAACTAAGAAACCTTATGTCTAACCTAGGTCATTCATAATAATTATCGAAACTATAGGATTTTATCCTATATATCGACATGTACATAGGGTTATTAGTATAGTTTTACCATTCTAATTTATAATTTATAACTAACCCCTTTCTCTACTACCTACTATAATGGGCCAAACATTTCACACATATATAGTACATATTTTTAGATGAATACTCATTTCATTATATCAATAAATGCCTAAAGATCATAAATTTATAGTGCCTTTTTAAACTCATAATCATAAGAAACATGTTCATGAAATATCTATATCATCTACCATAATATTCTACGTAACTAGAACCATTTTAGCATATCAAACATAACACATGTATTCATATCTCGTGTAATGGAAACATAAGAGAAAGGTAACATCAGATGCCCAATAAGGGTAGAAATTGTAGAGATCAAATTATTATCTTATGAATGAATATGATAAGAAATATGGGAATGATATCATGATAAAAAAACAATGTTTGTACCCAACCATTCTTGGATCATAAACATGAGTTGTGGTGTAAAAGATTAACATGAACCATAAGAAAGAAACATTATGACAACTAATTATTGAACAATTTTTTCAAGTCATAAATGTGTGTGGTGTCATCATAAGTTTATAAAACAATTTCAAATGTCACGGTTAACTACAAATACTCTTATATCAGGCCTTATCACTTGTTTACCTTAACCGATCAAGCACTTAAACTTTTTTCCAATCACATATCAAGCACCTCGACTTGTTTTCCTTAACTATATCATGAGATATAATTAATTACCAAATTTAATAGAGGTAGACATAGGTCCAGTCCATAACTTATTGAATACTCTATATTTTTGTTCCATATAACCATAAAATAGTCATCACATCAGAATCCATGCAAATAAATGAGTTTCATATAAGCTTCATCATAATATAACTTATGGAGACGAAATAGGTTTTATAAGTATCATTCCCAACAAAAAAATAATCCATTCCTAGAAATAATAATATTGGTAACCTTGTTTCATATCCATATTATAGAATAAGTAACATCAAATAATGTCATCTTAGATGAAAATTTATTTTTATGAAATATCACATGAAATAACGATTGAGGAAAATATCCTTTCCTTTATGAAATCATTTTTTAAGCGACAAAATATTATAAAGGGAAAAAAATTTCATTGAAAAAAACCTTATAAGTTTGTAAATTAAACTTAAATTTATTAATGATTCATTAAATTGGAATAATATTTTCATTTTATATAATTTAAAAAACATCCCATTTTAACTTTTTCCTCAAAAGTCACAAAGTAACATGTTTGGAAGACAACAAAAAATATTCCTTTCAAACCATTTAGTAAAAATTCAAACATTGATAAAAATAAATAAAAAAATTTATCAGATATTCTAAAAAACTTTTTGAATTTTTTTTTACAAAACATGAACTGAATGAAAAATATTCCTCAATAGATATTTAAAATGAAATAATTGAAAATATTAATGAGATTATCAAATAAGACCGTACAAAATATTTTCAGTATAATCATATGAACCATGAAATAATGAAATATATATGGATATTAAATTACAACAATCTTTAGAAAAATATTCATAAAATACATTCATGGGTATAATTTACACCATGCATAAGAAATGAGTAGTTTATAATGTATGTGTTCAACCAAAATAAAAGTGATACAATAATCCCTTACCTCAAGTCTCACCTTTAATTGTTCATGTTAAAACCTCATATATAATAAATAGGGATTTATTATAAATAAATTCCATATAAATATACCAATAATACCATGCATTATTTTTTATATCATCTTATCATTTATATATTACTAATTAAAATCAATCTTCTAGGTTCTTCGTTTTCGAAGCACATTTTGGTTCTACAGTCCCGATATTTAAACATTTATCATTGTCCAATAATTTCTAGAGTCATTATAATTTTATATCTATTATATATATTAATTAAAGTCATAATTATTAACACCCATGAGAAAGATATTTGAAAAATTATTCACATCACATCTTGGAGATGGTAATCCACACATACACATGACTGTAGTTATCATTTCCCAAAATATTAGGTGGTAAAATGTAAATATGATATTATTGTTTGATATTTATAATTATAATATATTTATAATTTATAAATATTAATCCTATCTTAATTTACACTCATAAGATATAGTGATGAAAAAGTAATTGTATCGCTATGTGGGAACGGTAATATGTATGTATGTATGAGGGATACATTCACTTCTCATTCGATGGGAAAGGGGATGCATAATGGTGTGTCATAATAATAATAAAATTTTGGAGTGTTGATGATTCTGAATTTATTATTTTATGATATATATCAAATATTTATAGGATGTTTAGAGGAGTTAAAAAAGAGAGTGATCAGTTAGAGAAATCACCTCTTCTTCGAAACAGATCCTTTAGATCTCCACTAAAAGACATTATAGTTAGTGCTTTGGGAAGAAAAGTGTAACGTCCCAGTTCTAGGTTCCGCCCAATTGTCCCCAATATGGGGTTGGTCACATTGACTCAATCACATTTCCCAATACGCTAGTGGCTGATGACTAGGAGAAATGGACATGGGTGTGATTGTGGGGAAACTAGGCCCTAATTGGCAGAGTAACACAACATAGTGGAAATCAGATAATAGTAGTGGAAGCAACAATACCATGCCATAAGAAACCTGTGTAATAATGAGAGTAAATAAACAAATAAAACATATATATAAATCATAATTCATGTCACAGGTATCTAGGAAAGCATCCAAACAAGTAACAATGCTGTAATATAGTACTAAACGAAAGTACAAAGCAAAAACAGCTAAACAACTCTAGCAGCATCACAAACCTCAGCTTGGTCCCTGGTCTCCAGCTCCACATTAGTCAAGTACCTCATGTGGATGGGATATTTCCCTTATCTATACCTGCAAAACTATATTTTTTAGGGCCCAAAAGCATGAACCAAATAGGTTGTGAGATGAATCCCAATAGGAAAAAACCGAAAGATTTGTGTCTAACTGTCATTGAATATATATGGCAGGAAATATGAAAAATGAAGTAATAAACAGGGAAGTAATCAAAAGTAAATAATCCTACAATTTTAACTACATTCATTTACATTTATTAAATAAATATTCACCCAAAAAATCATAGGAAACACTCTAGGAAGTACTCACGGTCTAACCCCTCTCGTTTAGCTTAAACAAAGACTCTCTGAGGAATCACTCACCGTCAATTCCCCATGTGGTATTTTATCGGCAACTACAGACACTCTTGGGAATCAATAAATTTCCAATTCACCTTGTGGTCTCATAATGAGGATCTATAGACACTCTGAGGAAGAAATCACGTCCATCCCCCCTATGGTCTCGCAACGTGAAAAGTAACTGACACTTTGGGGAAGCCCTCGATATCCATTCCCCCATATGTTCTAATTACACCAGGTTCCCACAACCCTGTGTAAGTTAATCTTTCACAAATCATATCCAATAGACAATGTAAATCACAGTATAAAACATTCCTAAATAGCTACAATGCATATCACATGCATGTCAAATAATATCAACTCTATCCTAACAATACTTGGCATGGAAAATCATAATACCCTAACAGGAAAATCTAGACCCAATGGCCAATATCACTCCAACATGGTAAAACACATCATCATCAAGGTTAATAAAACCTATTACCAATCAATAATACCTACTCAACAAAACACATCATAGCAGGAAATAACAGGGTTAAATTCCATAACCCGCAATACCCTAAATTATGGTATTGAGAACTTTTTAACATATAAATCAAATAAAATCTACTGAAAGGCACAAACCACCTACCTCAGCATTGTACGATCAATATACTTGAACCTTGGCCTCTGAATTGACTTAGAATGTCATTGATCTACAAAAACGTCCAAAACATTCAACCAATGATATCTCATGAGAGATGAGAAATCAATAGATGAGGCTCTAGAAGAAGGAATAACTCACTGTGGAGATTCCAATGCAATCGATGGTCGTTTATTTGGATCAGGGATTTTTTATCAGGGAATTGAAGAGGAATCATGCCCTATGATCATTCCTGGATGAGATGAGTCGAGAATAAGGGTTTTTTCCAATTAGACGCGACCCTGGTCTGATTTAACAAATAAAAAGAAAAGTAAACACTGTTTATTTTAAAAGAACATGGAATGTATATGCCTTTACTGGGCCCAACTTTAGGCGGTCTCCAGGTCACCCCACATGACCATGTACTCATCCATTACTTGTCTAGTATATGGTCACCAACGGAAACCAAGTATGCAACATGTACTCCTATGTATACGGTGTGTACTCCTTAAATTTACAGATTCTCCACTTTTTATAAAAACACCCAAAAATAAAAACTCGTACCTGAAAAGAAGGTATGGGTTCTTAAAAACTTCCCCCTTAAAGGAATTTGTCCACAAATATCCCCACCAAGGTGGCGTAAAAGAATAATTCTCCAATATCTCTGACCACTACGTTCGTATATCGGCCTCCCTCTCCCATGTCTCGTCTTGTACTTGCCTGTGCTTCCATAGAACTGGTACCAGAGGAACAAACTGGCCATGGAGAACCTTTGCACTGCGATCAAAAATCTGGATAGGATGCTCCTAGAATGATGTTTTCAGCTCCAGCTCAAACTCCTTGTATTGAAAAACATGAGACGAGTCTGAGAAGTAACTTCATTGTTGAGAAATGTAAAATATTTCATGTATTGCTCTGTACCCCTGAGGTAACTACAATTGATAGACAACTGACCCGAATCTCTCCAAAACCTAAAATGGACCGACGTATCTCGGTGAAAGCTTACTATGTCTCATAATCCTCTTGTGTCCTAACCTCGGTGTCACATGTAGAAAAACCATATCTCCGGCCTCGAACTCTAGAGGTCGTCTCTGTCGATCAACATTTGACTTGTGTCATGACTGTGCAGTAGCCAACCTCTTTTGGATCATCTCTATCTATTCTGAGGTCTCCTGGACAATATGAGGTCCCATGATAGTTTCCTCTCCTACCTCTAGCCAACATAGGGGTGATCCACATGGCCTACCGTACAAGTCCTCATAAGGTTCTATTTGAATAGTTGATTGATAACTATTATTATAGGAAAACTCCACAAGAGGTATGTGTTTCTCCGAAGAACCAAAAAAATCTTGGACACATGCTTGAAGTGTGTCCTCCATCACCTGTATTGTATGCTCAGACTGGCCATCAGTTAGGGGATGGTAAGCTGTACTCAGAATTAGCTGTGTACCCAAAGCCCTCTATGGTCCCTGCCAGACCCGAGTTGTAAAAAGAGCATCCTTGTGTGAAACAATAGAGTGTAGAACTCCATGTAAACATACAATCTCTTGGATATAATACCTTCCAAGCTCATCAAAATTAAATGAATCCTTGAACAATAATAAGTGATAAACCTTCTTGATTCTATCAATGACAACCCAAACTGCATCATTCCCTCAAGGCGATCTCAGTAAACCTGTCATGAATTCCATCGTGACATCATTCCACTTCCAATCAGAAATGGGTAACTACTGAAAAATCCAAGTTGTTCATTGATGCTTCACCTTCACCTACTGACAGGTGTAACATCTCATCACAAAACCATCTACATCGCTCTTCGTACCAGGACACTAATACTAATGGTGTAGATCTCAATACGTCTTGGAAACACCAGGATGAACTTCCCAAACTGAGAAATGAACGTCCTGCATTCGCTCCTCTCGTATGTCTACTGACACTAATATTAATCCATGAATGTGTAAGATATAAACCTTTCCTATGGTCCATCTAGGAATATGGTCCTCTCCTGAAACATTCTCCCATAGGGGTAGGACTTCAAAATATGATCGCAGCCTCATTCTCACTCGATTAAGTAGAGTATAGGTAACGACTACAAGAGAATGAAATGTATGCCCCTATCTCTCGTGCACCTCCAAATGCATCTCAGAGAAAAAATACATAAGCTACCACTCACTGCTGGACTCAAAAACATCTTGTATCTGAGTCCTCCTTCTCAATGCATCAGCCACAACATTTCCTTTCCCAGGGGTGTAGGCAATCTCAAAATGATTGAACTGAAGGTACTCAACCCACCTTTGCTGTCACAAATTCAGATCATACTGAGTGAAGATATACTTGAGACTTTTGTGGTCAGTGAAAACCCCAAAATTATCTCCCTGGAGATAATTTATCCAATAGTTTAGATCATGAACAACTGCTAGTAACTCAAGATCGTGTGTCCGGTAATTCCTCTCATGTATCCTCAATTGCTGAGACCCGTACGCAACGACACCTTCCCCCTGCATAACCAATATTCCCAGACCAATACCTGATGCATCATAGAATATAGTATATCTATTTACTAGATCTTGAAATAATAGTATCAGTGATGGATTCAACCTCCCTTTTAGTTCATGAAAAGCTGAATCGCAGGGATCGGTCCACAGGTACTTCACACCCTTCTTAGTCAGTCCCGTCAGTGGCGCTTCAAAGCGTGAAATGTCTAGTATGAAACATATGTAGTATCCAACCAGCCCTATAAAACATCTTACCTCAAAGACGTTCTTCGGCTGCTCCCAAGAAACTACTGGTCTCACTTTCCCTGGGTCTACTAATACTCATGTCTCTGATATAACATTACCGAAGAATTAAATTTGGTCCATCCAAATGTTTCATTTTGAGATCTTAGCATATAAATGAAGCTCAATCAGTGTAATCAAAATGATATCAATATTGGTATCATGGTCATGTCGAGTGTGAGAGTACACAAAGGTGTCTTCCACAAATATTACCACGAAATAATCCAATAATGGATGGAACACTCGGTTCATCAGTGCCATTAAAACATCAGGCGTGTTCGTGAGACCGAACGACATAACCACAAACTCATATAGAACATACCTTCTCCTAAAGGATGTAAGAGGTATATCAGATGGTATAACGTGAAAGTTATGATAACTGGATCTCAAGTCAATCTTCGAGAACATGCAGGCTCCTCGAAGCTGATCAAAGAGATCATCAATTCTTGGAAAGGGATATCGGTTCTTGACCATAAACTGGTTCAACTTCCAATAATACACACAATTTATGAGGGTACCATCCGTCTACTTTGTAAACAAGACAAGTGAACCCCAAGGAGAAGTGATGGGATGGATGAAACCCTTCACCTGTAACACCTCTAACTGCTTCTTGAGCTCCTATAACTATAGTGTTGCCATCCTATAAGGAGGAATGGACACCAGTGTCACTCCTGGGACAAGATCCATAGAAAAGTCTACCTATCGCTTTGGAGGAAAACCTGAAAATCCATCTGGGAGGACATCCCTGAAATGATCCACCACTGGAGGAAAGTTCATCTGTGAAGTCCCCTGGTCATCTATATATAGACTAGAAATCTAGTTTGTAACTCCCCCAACCCATGATTCCCAGGTCCTTCTCTACTCGCCTGGACATCTCATTCACCCATATGTAGAAACTACCCACCCTCTAGTGATATGAAACTCATCCTACAATGATAGAAATCAAAAATATCCTAGAAGGGAACCAGCCAGTCCATTTCGAGAATGACATCATAGCCTATCATCTCTAAGACATTGAGGTCCCATAAGAAGTGACATCTGCCGACCTCAATAGGGAACTCCTTTCACTGAAATACATTAGTTGTTATATCCCACAATGGTGTGTCCAACATTAAGACATTAGTAGAAGTAATGATATAGAGACCAAGGATCTGCACAACATCAAAAGATATGAAACTATGGGAATACCCTGTATCAAAAAGTAAATAAGCTAAAATTTAGGAAACTATAATCTTACCTCTAACTGTAGAGGGTACGGGATCCTACTCCAACTGGGTCTGCTCCACTGCAAATGTATGACCTATACCATAGCCCTAAGACCTTAATTGACCACCTTGAGTTGATCTAACCTATTTTCACTGAATTCCTGGTGAATTTCTAGCACGGACACAACATCCACCTCGGCCTGAACGACCGAACGAACTCTAGTTCTCAGGATGATGAGAAACTAGTTGTCCTACTCCTAAATGAGGAGTCATATATGAACCTCTATCACCATCTTCAAGGGAGAATATTTGACCGAAATGCTGAAGATGACCCATCTTGATGCTAGATCAGCATTCAACTGGGTCTCTTGGGAAATGTGGCCTTGTTTCCTACTCTTCCCACGCTGGTAGCACACCACCTGGACACCAAAAGAAGTATTCCACTAACTCAGATATCCATGTGTAGACTCCCTACAGTGCTTCATGTTGTCTTTAGGAGGGGTACCAACTCAAGATGTCGAGCCTCTATGGCTCACAGCCCCAAAATACCTTAGGTTACGCTCTGTGATCAACACCTGGTTGACTATAGAAGTGATGGAAGTCAACTTTAATATCTTCACCTGAGATAGGATGTCATGTATGTGACCATCCTCAAACTTCCTTGCTAGAAATAACTCATCACCCCATGTAATGTATGTGAAGTACTGCATATCTGTGAAGTAAGAAGAATATTGCATGAATGAAAGAGTACCCTACTCCAAACTGATGAACTCTTGAGCTCGGTCGGCCTTCAAAGTCTCCGGGTAGAAGTAGTCATAGAAGGTTTACTAGAACTCATCCCAATCCATAACTCATTGGCGTCTCGCCTGTGAAATCACATCCCACCATCTCGTGGCAGAATCCTAGAGCATATAAGTAGAGAGATTTACCCTCCTCTCTAGAGGCATCTCTAAATGCTCGAAGATAGAGAGAATGGCTTTTAACCATGATTCTGTAGCACGAGTTCATCCCTACCTTGAGAAGGTGGGAAGATGCGGCTACTGAAATACCCATGCCAACTATGCCATAGATGGGGAAGGATGTGTTACTCCCCTAAAAGTCTACATAAACCTCATGAATCCTTCTCAGAATTATGCATTTGAACCTGTATCTGGAATGACGGTTGGTGCTAGGATAGGCACGACAGGATGGTCTACTAGTAATCCCTAATCTACTATTTCATGTGTCTGGTCACTACCCAGAATCAGGAATATAACCAGAGGACTTTGTGGTGGAATAACTCTGCAAGGTAAAGCACACACGTTAATTCAGTATTATCAAGGACTAAAACATAGTAGTTCAAGAAATTAACAGGATAATAAAATGATGAAGTTTAACAAATCATGGATACACGGTGTGTATAACCAGTACATGGTCTATTCCCTTAAGTCGTCACATGGGTGTTTTCTCCTACCAACCCTGGTCATGTAACACCCCATAAACATGACGTGTTCTCCCATGACACGGCGTGTACTTGAATCATTTTCCTATTCTTGAGTTCCTCTACATGACTAACCCACACGGTTCTCCTAGAATGAGACCACATGGCATGTTAGTGCCAGCCACGGTGTGTACTAGAAGGATTTCACTGACCAGTATTGTTAGAAACATGGAAAGATACAAGGGTTACACTACACGGTGTGTTCAATCATGACACACCGTGTATTATCAATGTTTCAGCCATCTGTGTCGTTAGTCAAACAGGTGGAGACACGGTCCCCACACCATTGAATTTGCATCCGATACAAAGTGTGTTCCTCCAAGGATATCCCAACCCTGTGTCTCTTCCCACATAGCCAGTGACATGGTTAGAGACTATAGGGCGTGTACATTTAGTACACGACATGTACTTAAGAAAAATATTTCCTCCCCGAATAAAAGGATACATGGCTTGTATTCAGCAATACACACCGTGTATTATAGGTTTTTCTTGAAAGTAATCCTTAAAAACTACTCTATAAACTATAATAACATTGAAACGAACATTAAAGTTCAAAATTCAGATTTGGGAGGGCCCATAATCCACGCGAATCAAAGTTTTGTATCTTTTACATGTCATATACAAGCATAATAGTGCAATGATCCACCAAATTCCTATCCATGAGGTCCCACAACACCTTAAGGACCAAAGATTGGTGTTCATTCAATTAAAATTTAAACAGAATCAATACCCGATCAAACAATAGGTATTATCTCAAGACATCTAGAACAAAAACATGAATATCTTGCACAAAATCTGTCACAACAACATGCAATCTCTAATTCACCCTAAATGGAATGAAAAAAATGTATGACATGTGATCTCTACTAAGTTCCTATATGATGCATGAGACGGAATACCCTAATCTCATCGGGTTTCAATATAAATAGAACCTAAATATTATCAATGTTAATAGTGAAAAACATTTGAATCACCCAAAGGTGAAATCAAATCTACTATAATAATTGGAAAACCAGAAAAATTGCAATATACAAGGTAAATTGAAATTTCCCGGTACACGAGTCAGCTACTCCTGAGAGCATCTTATTACCGACTACTTATTCCTTCTCATCCCTGTCTATAGACTCCAAACAATAATTCAAGCAGATATAATTCATCTGATACCACTTTGTAACATCCCTATTCCGGGTTCCGCCCAAAGGTGCCCCATACTCGGTTGGTCACATGGCCTAAATTGCATTTCTCTAAACGCCAAAGCCTTCCAATTTGCACCGAGGGCCTTGTGTGTGATATTGGGGAAAAAATTCCATATATGAAAGCATCCAAACAATTAAAAATACTATAATACAGTACTAAACCAAAGTAAAAAAAAGGAAAAATAGGTAAACAATTCCAGCATCATCGCAAGCCTCAGCTTGGTCCCATGCTCTCTAGCTATATGGCAATCAAGTGCCTGAAGTAGACTGGTGCTTTCCCTTATCTATACCTGCAACAATATAATCAGTTTGGGACCAAAATCATGACCCAAACAGGGTTTGAGATGAATCCTAGTAGGCAACCACACAAGGATCTGTCCCTAACTATTAGTGAAAAGATATGGCAGGAAATATGGAAAATGAATTAATAAACAAATAAGTAATAAAAAGTAAAAAATCCTACAGTTTTAACTAAATTAATTAAAAAAAATTGAAAAAACAATAAAAATATGTCGTCTAGGAAGTACTCACTTTCTAAACCCTCTGGTTCAGCTTAAACATAGACTCTTTGAGGAGGCACTCACCATCAATTCCCCTAGTGGTCTTTTATCGGTAACTACAGACACTCTGGGGATTCACTCAATGTCTAATTCCCCCAATGGTCTCGCAATGAGGAAATACAGACACTTTGAGGGAGTACACACATCTATCCACCCTATGGTCTCACAACGTGAAATGTAACAGACTCTCTAGGGAAGCCCTCACAGTCAATTCCCCCTATGGTCTAACTACACCAGGTTCCCACAGCCCTATGTAAGTCAATCGCGCACAAACAATATCTATCCGCCAAAGTAAATAAAAATATACTACTTGGATAAATAGCTACAATTCATATCACAAACATTTCATATAGTATCAACTCCATTGTAACAATACCAGGCATGGAAAATCATAACAGCCTAACAGGCAATTCTAGAGCCAACGGCCAATATCACACAAACATGAGAAAAAACATCCATAGCAAGGTTAATAAAACTTAATCCCAATCAAGAATACCCACTCATGAAAACAAAGAATATCAGGAAATAACAAGGTTAAATTAACTAACCACACAATACCCTAAACTAGGGTATTGGGCACTTTTGCACATATAAATCATCGAAAATCTATGGAAATGCAAAGAACGCCTACCTCAGAGTTGTACGATCAATATACGTGAACCTCAACCTATAAATCGACTTAGAACGATATATATACAAAAAATCCAAAAAAATTCAACCATATATATCTCACGATAGTGGAGAAATCAAGAGATGAGGCTCTAGAAGAAGGAAGAACTCACCGTGGAGATTCCAACGCAATCGATGATGGTTGATTCGGAGCACAGACATTTGATCGGGGGCTCATAGAAAAATTACACCCTATGGTCATTACTGGACCAAATGAAATGAGAAGACGGCGTTTCGGCCAATTAGACGTGACTGTGGTCCAATTTAACAAATAAAAAGAAAAGAACACGGTGTGTCTTTTTAAAGTACATTGTGTGTATATGCCTTTACTGGGCCTTACTTTAGGCAGTCTCTAGGTCACCCCACACAGCCATGTACTCAGCCGTTACACGGCTAGTACACGGTTACCCACGGGAACTGGGTACATGGCGTGTACTCCTAAGTACATGGCATGTACTCCTTAAATTTCCATATTCTCCTATTTTCCTAAAAAATTCCAGAAAAGAAAAACTCACACTAGAAAAGATTGTCGAGGTTCTTACAAAAAGAACCTCCAGAATGTGGAACTGTAATTGTAGAAGATAATTTTTCATTGGTTGGTTGAGCTGAAATACTCAATGTGGTGAGATGAGTGAGAGATGCGGTGTCCTTTTAAAATTAAGACGAGGGGAACTTTTGTAATTTCCCAAATGATCGTATAATAATAAATTAAATCTCAATAAAAATAAATCAAAATGGAATGGTATTATAAGATAATGTGGGATAATGTGGTAATAACATCAAAAAAATATTTTAAAATTTTTTTATCTAATTTTAAAACATATTATTTTGATTAACTCTTAGTTAAAATATATTAATTTTCACTTTGGTATCAACATTTTAAAATTTAAAAGGTGGAGATGTATACATACAAGGTAGATATTAAACAATAAATGGTCCATTTTTTATATTTTAGATCATAATTTACCATGTTTTTCCTTATTTATAATTTTTATTATTAATAAATAATTTAAAACAATATTATTTTCACAAAATATCATTAGTTTTGATTTTTATACTATTCATTACATTGAAATTAAGAAAATCAATACAGGAAGATAACTTCGAAAAAATTCATTAAATACAACTCTAATATGTAATATTCACCTAGAAAATTATTTTATCACATTAATTAATTCATATTATATTTCATTTGATATTTATAATATCATTTCATTGATTGATTCATTAATTGAATAATTAACACATCGTCATTTTGTAATTATTTATAATAAATATTTCATCACTAAAAATTTCAAATAAAATCAATAATATAGATAAACCTTTTATATTTCATAATAATATATATTTTTAGGATATAATCTATTTAACCTGAAATTAAAAATATTATTGTTGTTAAAAATATGCCATTCTCTTTGATTTTATTAATATCCAGGCCATTTCCTTGGAAGGGTGTCTATTAAATTTTTCAATTATAAACCTTATGTGTTATGGTTAAAATTAAATTCATCCAATTACATCTGAGAAAGTTTTAGGGTAGTTTTATAATATTTATAATGTTATTTTTACCCTTAATTCCCTAATTTACCCTTAATTGTGGTAATAAAATTTATTAATGTTATTATACATATTGTCCAAAATTAAAAGGGAATTATTTAATAAAATTGGAAATTATGATTAAAAATATGGAATCCATTTTTTAAAATTCAAAACACATAAATAGTTAAAATTAATTTAAAATTAATCCCATAAATAGTTTGAGAAAATGTGTTTTTAATATGAAAACATTCAGAAGGCTGAAAACATTTTATACCTAAATTCAATATAAAATTGATTCCAATCACCCATATTGGATTAAATGATATAAAATTTATCTAATAATAATTTAAAAAAAATTAAAAAGAAATTTATCACCACAAGTTTTTAGATGAAAAATATGTTTTTAATTAAAATTCATTATTTTTCATTATTCATAAAAACATGAAGTTCATCATAAAAATATAAAAAATGAATCCAAAGTAAACATGGATAACCAAATTTAAAATAAGAATTTTATTTTTCCAAATAAAATTTATAAATGTGTGAAAAACTAGATTTAATACAATTACACCATGAAAAGGTAGAAACTGTCTTTTTAGAAAAATTCAATGTTAAACATAAAAGTGGATTTATTTTTATATCATGTCGTGAAACTAAATAGGATAAATGGCAATCATTAGATTTAATAATATATATGTAATTAATATAATCCAAAAAAATTATATTTTTATTTTATTGGTATAAAACACAATTGTGCGAATTTAAATAATTTTTTAGAAAAATATTTCCTTTTTATTTCTAATGGGGTTTACATGTGTAAACCATACATTAATAATTTATTTAATCATGTTTTTATCCTAAAATATAATGGCTTTGTTATAACTATATTTTCTAAGTAATAATAATAATAAAATTATGTTTTGTTGAAACATAGTGTTGTATGTAACACATGTTTAATTTTGTGTAGCCTATAACACAAAACATCATTGAAATGTAATTTATTTGAAAAAAAGTTCATTTAAACATTTGGTGTTACAATGATTGATTCAAATATCATTTCTATAAATTAGAATAAATGAATTATATCCCATGAAAAATATAACAAAATGATGAAGATGAGACAGAGATAGGTTTCTTAGTATGAACATTACTTATTAGGAAGATTGAGGTTACTCTTTATTACAAATATAAATTCTTATTTGTGGTTACTTGAATGGAATTGTTGTATAATAAGTAAATAATATGGATAAGTGCTATATATGTTTTATAACATGTTTAATAAATCCATCATGAAGTATTAGTACCACCATGATAAGGAATGTTGTGCTACTCTTGAGGGGGAGAAAAGATAAAGATGAGGTTTAAGAATCACACTTTTCATAAAAAAGTAGATATAATAATAAAGATAAAATGTTTGGGAAATTGTGTTTATATAGTTTAAAGATTTATGTATGACTATTTAAATTTTTATATATTATTTTCTTTAACAAATAATTTTATATTACCCTTTATATAAAAATTATAGAAGAACCACAAGAAATATATTATATGGATGTTATGCTATAGATAAATTTGATTATACACTCTTATATTATACACTAGGTTCACTCTTGTATACATATAGTTATTTATTTAAATTTTCTTTATTTACAAGCTCATGTGATGTTGTTTCTATCTTGAGAATGTTTTTCAATATTTTTAGTAATGAATATGTGTTATGTTTTTTACTATGTTACCTTTCAAATTGATTGTCAATAAGGAAGATAAGTAACATAGGGGGGTTGAAAACATCATGAATAATGTCATCAGAATAAATAATTAATTCCCAATTTTTTTGTATTTTGATGAAGATATTGACAGTAAGGACAAAGAGGGATATTGTTTTCCTAATGTGTGTTTGGTTGCATTTTTTTCATTATGTCAATATCTGGTTGTAGAGAAAGATGAGAGATGAATTTTTTGGGGTTGACTAAAAAATTGTTTTCATAGAGGTTAAGAAAGATTCATTATGAGGTGTAATAAACATTCCTTATGGAGTGTTAGAACAATTCCTAAAAAAGTCATAGGACATTGTGATTTTCTTTACATTCATAACCTCATAATGTTTAAAATGATACAATTAGAGTTTTTATGCCTTTGTAAAAGTAATATAAGTGTAAAAATAGAGAAGTATAAAATGAGAGAAGTCTGATATCATGATTGAGTTATAAAAAAAATATTTTTATGATGTTTAATAATGTGACCATACATAAAAAGTAACGTGATGGGATTAAAAACCCTCATGTTAGTAGATTAATGTACTGATTTCAAAGCTTGAGTTATTTGTTGTATGGTGTTTTTCATATTATAATAAGGAAAAAACCTATGTTAAAAGATGAACAAAGTTGGAGATGTATATATGTAAATATTTTTTAAGGCACCAGATGGAGATAAAAATGAATATGAAAATTATTATGTACAATTTGATAAATCCAATTGATGAATATTTACAACTGAATCTGAGGTATAAATGTGATGGACCTTCAAGTATCTAAGGGTATAAAATGTTTGAGTTAATATTGAGTGGCATCTGATTTATGAACATTAGACTGGGGTGCACGATGTCATCAGACGGATGATCCATTGATGATGTACCAACATTAGTTGTTAAGGATGAATGATAGGACAACGGTTTTCTGAGTAATCATCTATAGGTCACATATGAAGAGAACCAAACATAGATAATTATGAAGATCCACCAGATAAAGGTATGATATTTCAATAGATAAATTTATCCTTTTTATATCAGATAGAGGTTTCATAACCAAAGGGAAACCAAATAGTGGTCCATTGAATAAGGAATTTTTTTAAGTCCATTGATAGAGGAAGATAGAGTTGTTTCATTTGATGATGTGTTATTTTGAGTTCATTAAATAGAGAATAATAAATGTGTATGATCATATATAGAGTCCCTAATGAATGAAATATACAAACATACACGAGACGTAGGAGTCCTAAGGAGGTTTACATAAACCATGTAAAGTCCTTAACATGACAACACTGGGATGAACATTAAATGTGTGTTTATCTTTTGGGGTTAAGGAAGTTATAAGAAGTTCCATATTTTTTATTTTAAGGGATTTCAAATAAAGGGAGGTCTTTTAAGAAACTTCATATGTTTTTGAGAATGTTACAATATATTTAAGTGACACACTTTTAAATTAAATTCAGAGAATGTTTTGAAATTCAGTGTTATATTGAGCATGATAATACATTTAATTTCCCTCACAATAGTATAGAGAGACCACATTTAAAGGTTTGAAATACTATTAATATTTTTTATGGAACACTGTTCTTGTGCATAGTATTGGAAGTATTGAATAATTTTCTCTGTGAGTTTCTAATCAAGCTCGTACTTGATTAAAGAATAATAATCATCGGGTGGAGGAACATCAAATAGAATATCATCAAAAAAAATTCATTATATTGACTTTTAATTTAATAAAGAAAAACCAGCACTAATATGAGATCCATTAGATGATGTGGAAATAGTTAGAGTAGCTGATTGAGTTCCTACTCAGTCAATGAAGTATAAATCACATGAGACCAAAAATTCTTCATCAAATAGAGATATATTAGATAGAGCTACTGATAAAAGCAAGATGAAATGAAGTGCATTTTATTTTGAAGAATTAGATGAAGAATAGTTATATAAATATTCATAAGTTAGAGGGAATACAAGGAAAAGTCAATCATAAGAACATTAAAAAGGATTTTTTTGTATGATGTTAAAAAAAATTAATATTGAGAATTTCTTGATATTACTAAGATCATGAGAAAATCTCAAGGCCAAAGGACTCGTAAGAGAGTTGTTCAATATCTTAAAAATTATACATTGGTAAATGTTATTCAACATTTTTGTGGATAAAGAAATGATCTTTCTACAATGATTCAAAAAATAAGGAGAAAGAGATTGTAACTGGGGGTGTAACTAGTTACTAAAAATTCTTGTTGGTTGGGGGTAACCAGTTGTGAGGAAAGAGGATACAATTAGGATAGTTTGGGGGGATAAACAATTGTAGTACAAGATATTATTTATTTGGGATAGAACTAGCACAACAATAGAAATTGGTTTTAGCAGCGGGTTTTCAGCAACGCTTTTGGTAACCACTGCTAAATGTTTTTTTTGAAATGGTTTCGCGGCGGTTTGTTATAAACTATTGTGAAACATTATTTTTTAACATTGCGGACCCCCCCACACCGACCCTGCTTCTCCCCACTTCCCCCGCTTCCCCTGTGACCTCGGCGACCCCGTGACCCCAGGTGGTATTTAAGATTTTTCTCATAAACATTTTGTATTATATGCGTATGTGGTTGTTCCAATTTACTTCTTTGCTATTTTTTTGTGTTCCTGAGTAAGAAAATAAGATTAGGGCTCAAATTGATGTATGAAACCCTCTAAGGACTCTGTTGGGTCCATTGATGTTTGAGATCGTACCTAGGTCTACCCTTGGGTTATAAAAACTACTTAAGGTTGGTGAAATATTTTTTAAAATGTTTCAATAATATAATTATGAAAGTGAATGGGTAGAGAATTGTAAGTTGGTATATAGTCATGGTTAATGGGATAATTAAAATATGGAATTGGTATTTTTTTGAAATTCCTAGTTGGATTCTGAAATGGATTAAAATAATCATTTTTCACTTTGATTTGGTTATGGTTTTCCATGAAGTAAAACAACTTTTTGAAAGTGGGTATTGCTTTTAAACGGTGGTGTTGACCTCAATGTTATTGGAAAAAAGGGGTTATCTTAATAGATTTCAAATGGTGATTAGAAATGAGGGTCTGGTTCCCCTTTTTTGAAAATGATTTAAAATCCCCTTTTATGGTTTTAAATAGAAATGAAATTCATGGGACATGTTGAGTTTTTAAAAGAGGAAGACTCGTTTTTTGAAGGGTGTATTCAATATTATTTCAATTTAGTATCTTGAATTGTGTTTTATTCCATGATTTGATTTAAATATATTTTAAAAACATAGTCAATTAAATGATATAAGGTTTAGTGAGATAAAACCCCCAACAATTAGGTTGGCATGTTAACTTGTTTTATTAAATGAAATAAGTGATAAATCTATTTTGTTGATGACATAACATAAGGGGGCATTTGGTATAATGTGATTGTGTTAAATGGATTAAGGTATGGAATTGATATATGTGATAAATGAGTTGCGATTGTAAATAGAATATTTGTTAACGGGTTATTCCTTATAAATGGGATATAAATAGTCAATTATGGGAATGATCATTGAACTAGATTGATATAATATACTATTTCATTCTTGGATGGTAACCTAGAGAAATCATTTGGAAATATTTTTTTGTGTCAATCCACTATGATAGGAAGAGTTACATTTCATGTTTCATTAGCAACAGTCAAAATTTTTAACACTAACTAGTCCTTGATTTTTCCAACCACAATTAGTATATAATTAATTCTAACTGTATTTAGAACTAAATACCAAGTGAATTCATGAAGATATCTATATACAGATGTGAACACTACCTAATAATCTTGGTGGACTATACCAGCTTTAAATCCCACCATGTAGTTCATACAAAAGATTAAATCAATGAAATACATGAATATGATCTAAAAACTAGATAAATTATACTTCAATAATAGTTATGCAGAATTCTATCCATTTCAATCCCCCTCACAACCACTATCTATGAGTTTTGTTGACACTGATGGTATGCGGAATAGTTTCCACATGTTGATTAACAATAGAATAATGATGGATTTATCCAATACAAAAATATCATATATGATATCCATAATTTCCATATTTAGACAAATGGTACCATAAACCATATAGGAATTATGTTTCTTGTTCATGATATCCTTCACTTATGTATAAAACTACTTCTCAAATGTCACAAGATAGTTATTGCTTCTCTAATGAGGCCCATCCTAATAAAATTAATTGTTCCGAGATGCCTCTTAGTTTTCCTAAGTCTTTTGTTAAGAACTAGTCTAATATGACTATTCCATCTAAGCATACAAAAAGACTATGTCTAATCATTATAGCATCGGGTACTCAAGAATATTCATTCAAACATTGACGTTTATCTCATCTGGTTTCCCATCACTGTTAAAAAAACAGGACCTGCTATATGAAAACACATCTGATTTATTGGGTCTAAAATACCCTTAAAATGTCAAGGGTTGAAAATTTGGAGATTTAGGAGAAACAAGATAGGAATAATATTTAGCATAACTTTCAGTATTGACCATTTGGTAATGGAGTAATATAGTATTGTTAGCACACTGTTTCTCTTTACCATAGAAGCTTCCCCTATCCCAAACAGTAGAGGTTTCATATTTAATTGAGGGGCTCATCTTTAGTATATTATGTTCCAATAATCTTACACTATCGTATATATGAATCTCTTTATCTATTTAGTAGTATCTATGGGTTTTAATTTTTTTTTATTGTGTAGGCACATTGTGATATACTTGGATAAAAGCTGGATCACATTTCTAAGTAACACACCTCAGTATGATAAGGGCTTGAATGAGTTTTTATATTTTTCAATTTCTAATCGATCCGTTGAAAGGAGAATATGATGTCCTTGTATTATATGTAAATTTATAACATGGTCGAAGAGAGATGAAGTTTATGAACATTTAATACTGAAGAAATTATCTGGTCAATATTTGTGTTGGGTTTGGCATGGAGAATCAAACATTACAGAAAGATTGAGAACTGATGTTAATCTATAGAATGAGGTCCCAAGTTCATAGAAAATGGAAAATGAAGTGAAAAACCTCATAAATGATGCATTCAGAACTGCAAGACACCCCTATCAGCATCAAAACATATCAGAACAACCAAAAGAGGGTGCTAAAAATTGTAACATGACAAGTGATGTATTTGAGACTATAACACAAGCAGATCAAGATTGTAACATATCATTGGATCCTCCTCTTGATTCGGTGGAGCCAAATGTAAGAGAAAAATTCACTGAGAAAAATGTGTTTCATGATTTAGTTGACGATGGAAATCAAGAGTTGTATACTGGGTGTTTGAAATATTCAAATATTTCATTTCTGATGAAGTTGTACCATATTAAATGTCTATGTGGAATTACAAATAAGGCAATGTCCATGATATTGGAATTGATTTGTGATGCATTTCCTGAAGCAAAAATCCCAGAATATTTTTATGATATGAAAAAAGTTGTTAACAAGCATGGTATGAATTATACAAAAATACATGTGTGTCCGAATGATTGTATACTTTATTAGGGAGATGATTCAAGTAGAAAGAATTGCAAAAAATGTTCTTCTTCTAGATGATAGTCAAAGGGTGATGTTGGAAGTCTGAATGAACATAATTTAATGGAGAAGATGAAAAACAACACACCTGCAAAGTTTTTGCGTTACATTTCCATGAAGCCTTGATTACAAAGATTATTCATGTCATCGAAAACCTCCGAACACATGGAGTGGCATTCTGAAGATAAAAACATTGATGGGTTAATGAGACATCCACGAGATTCCTAATCATGGAATACATTCAATTAATTACATCTAAATTTCTCAGATGATCCTAGTAATGTTCGATTAGGATTGGCTGCTGATGGATTCAACCCATTTGGGACTTTGAGTACTAGTTATAGCATATGGCCAGTTGTTTTGATCCCTTATAATCCACCTCTGTGGATGTGTATGCAACAAACATCTTTTATCATTTCGATGATTATTCCTAGAAAACAAATTCATGGAAATGATATTGATGTATACATGCTGCCTTTGATTGACGAATTATGGGAGTTATTGAGCAACGATGTTGAGAAATTAGATGCTTCTTCTAAAACAATGTTCAAAATGCATGCTACCTTAATGTGGACCATTAGTGACTTCCCTGGTCTTGAGAATTTATCTTTATGGAACACTTACATAGGTTTGGCATGTCCCGTTTGTAAATTTGATTTTGAGCCCAAACGGCTACCTCACAGTAGAAAATGGTTCTTCTTGTGCCATCGAAGATTTCTCGATGCATCTCATAGATTTCTCCTGAACAGAACAAAATTTAATGGTTCCATTGATCGTACACCACCTCTAAAGTTGTTAACTGGTTCCGAAATATTCACATAGCTTGAAAATGTTGAAACGGAATTTGGGAAGGCTTATCATTTGAATGATAGCAGAAAAAGGGTCCAAAGTGCATCGTCAGGTGAAATCAGAACGCAACAATGGAAGGAAAAAAGTATATTCTTCAGACTCTCGTACTGGGAATTTAATTTTTTGCAGCACAATCTTGATGTGATGCATATTGAGAAGAATTTCTGTGATAATTTGATTTTTACATTACTTAATGAGCATGGAAAGTCGAAGGATCATCTCAATGCTTGCAAAGACTTACAAGTAATGAAGATAAAACGTGATCTCTGGCCATATGATAATAAAAAGTATGCTCTGGCCATTTTTGCAATTAAAAATAGGGATAAAGATACATTCCTTCGAATTTTAAAGAATGTGAAGGTATCTGATGGTTATTCGAGTAACATCTCGAGGTGTGTTGACTTTAATAATCGTAAGTTACATGGATTGAAAAGTCATGATTCACATATTTTGTTATAACAGTTACTACCATTGAAATTGTGTACATTATTACGTGAAAAAGATACGACTGTTGTACTCCAATTCTTCACAGTTTTCAAGAAATTATGTGAGAAATATCTACATCCATTTTAGCTTGACAACCTCTAGGAGAGGTTTGTATTGACCCTTTGTGTAATGGAGATGATCTTTCCTCCTTCGTTTTTTACTGTCATGATGCATTTAACTATGAATTTGGTTGAGGAAGCTAAATTAGGAGGCCCCGTTCATTATCGATGAATGTATCCAATTGAGTGTTATTTTATTTATATTTTTTTCATTTAAGTAAACAATTTTTGGCATTTAAATAAATTCATAATTTTATTATTTTATTTCGCAGATATCTTAGGAATTTGAAAGCATATGTGAGAAATAAATCTCAACCAGAAGGATATATTGTTGAAACGTATTTGGTTGAGGAGTGTATTACATTTTTTTCAGGTATTTGGATGATATTAATACAAGATTTAATCGAGTTGTACATGTTGACGACACATCAACTCAATCTCAAATGCATTAGAAATCAAAAATATTTCTTGTTATTGGTCGATTAGTTAGGAGGACCTCAAATGTGACACTGAGAGAAATGGAATTATTACAGGAACATGGATATGTGCTGCTGAATAGTGAAATTGTAGATCCATTTATTGAAGAGTTGAGGATAAAAAAAGAGAGAAATGAGGGGCCGAACACGAAATGATAAAGACATAACGAAAGCTGTGAATAAAGAGCTTGTAGAATGGTTTTCACGGCGTGTAAGTTCATAAATATTGAAATAATTACGAATATTAGTTTGAGACATACATTTTTTAAATATATTAAATTATATTTCTTTTTAAAAATCATGAATACTGATACTCAAGAAAACTTTTCATAATTTTTATGTTTCTTTCTAGAGGACCTATAAAACAAGTTAGAAGGTTTGATTCTTATAATTTGAATGGATTTAGATTTCATACAGTCGAATGAGAAGTGGGTTTGAAAACACAAAATAGTGGTATATTTACATTTGCTGAAGTGGAATACTATGGAAAGCTACATGATATTATTGAATTAAAGTACTGCAGACATTTTTATGTTGTTTTATTCAAATGCAAATTAGTCGATATTATCATAAGTGTTAAAAGAGATTCCATGAAATTTACTTTTTTGAACTTCTCTCGCTTGATGGAAGTTGGTGATCATGAACTTCATGATCCATATATCTTAGAATCACAAGAAAAAATGTTATATTTTGTGAATTATGTTGTGGATGAAGGGTACAGTGAAGTTTTCACGTAATACATAGAGATTAGTATGATATGGGTGATGAAGTGGAAGAATTGACCTCTGAAATTGAATTTCATCAACAACAGGAAGCCGAATTATTTGCCCATCATGATATTTAAAATTTTAGTTTAGCAAGGGTGAATGAAGTGGATGAAGAAATGGAATAGGAAACCAACATGATTGAAGGAAAAATGATTGTATGTAAAATTATTTATTCATTCAGCAACCACTTGTTTCATTTCTACAGTCATTCATTGTCATTGTTATATATATTTTTTCAGTTAGTACTGGGAATCAATTATCATTTTTAATATTTTTTTCTGCAATTTTTTTTTGAAATATATATTCTGAACTAAATTTTATTTGATTAAATGATATGAATTCCATGAAAAAATTGGTACACCATTTCATCTAGTTCTGTGACAGATGATGATCCTTCTAGGTCCCTCCCCACGGCATCTGAGGCGCCAGCTACCTACACTCCTCCACCATCTCCCCTTGCCCCATCTCTCACACCATCTGTGCGTGTCCCATTAGAGGATTATTTTTCGACTCCCCCTTCAAAAGCCTCATCATTGGGGCGGCGACACACCCCTTCTAGTTCATTACGGACATATTGGAGTGTCACTGTCATAGGTACAAATTTTAATTAAATAAATTTATTGAATTTTGTTTATACTAATTGTTTTCTCATTGAAGATGAAAAAAATGCAACTATGGAGAAAAACATAAAAAGGACAGATGTTTAAAATTTGAATGGAGATAATATAGTCGTGCCATTTGATTCTTATGGGGTCCCTACGGATGACGTCGCGGGGTTACTTGGCCAGATTCTAGGCCAGCTAGCAGCGGAGCCCATTTCCCTTCCTATTTATTATGATGATTGGAGCCATATGCCTCCAAGATAAAAAAATGACGTTTTGGATTCCCAAATATAGGTAATTTTATTACATTATGGTTTAATTTAATTTCATGTTTCTAATATGTTCAAAATGAATTTCTATATACAGATGTTCTTCTGCTTTATAGTTGTTGATGTGATAGCACGGAAGTGGACGTTGAAAAATCTTGGTATGAAATGGAAAGATTTCAAATGGAGATTGTGGTGTGATGTCAATGATACTTCTTTGACCATGCAACAAATGTATGAGAAGCTGCCCAGTGGGGTACCGAATTAACAGTAGAATGTTTTTGTTGAAAGAAATCGTGACGAGAAGCGGATGGTATTGAAATATAAATTATTATATTATCCTCATTTTACATTTATACATGTATATGAAGAGGATATGACATTGAATACATTACTGTTAAATTGGATTTTATTTATTTCAGGATCTCTCAAGACAGAATGCAGCAAACCGGGCTAAGCAAGTCATCCCTCACACTGCGGGCTCAAAAAGATTTTCTAGAAGCCGAACGACATTGGTAATATTTTAATTATTTTTAATATTTAAAAGACAATATTATCTGTTTAATATAATTAATTGTTGATTTATCTTTGCTTAATGTAGTCACAGAGTTTAGGGCACGAAGCATCCTGAACTAAACAGTGGATGGATGTTCACAAAAAATCAAATGGAAGTTTTGTTAATGAGCCTTCCAAAGAAGTTGGGGGTATGAAGTCAATTTTTTATTATATTAACTTATTATCAGTTTTTACTATGTTAATATATATTTATATTTAACTTATAGGTAAAAATTAAAGAACTATGGGATGCCAATTCTGGGCAGTCCTACTCAGTCACCTAGGATGACTCAGTTGCTATAGTCCTTAGGAAGGAGAATCCTGGTAGAGTGTGTGGGATGGGTTTCGGACCTATACCATATGAGGTCTTTGGAATTCCACCAGGGATTCCAGCTGCATATACTCCTAGTTATAGTCTGTCCATACCCGAAGATGCTCAGCGGGAGATTGCTTCTCTGTGACCACAGTTCATGATCAGGGGCTCAGATATCTACTTTGCAGAAATTGATGAGTGATATACATCAGTAGATGAGAAGATATGCCCCCGGTGGTAGTGCATCGACTAGTGGTCAGTAGGTAAATCACAAAAAATCAAAATCATTTAGTTTGAAAACTTTCATTGGTTTTATGTTTTAATATAAATATGCAGCAGTATTTAATTTTCAATATAATGTTCTTAAAGGTGACAGCAGAAAGTGGAGATAGAGGTGGAGAGGATGACGATGCATCATCGGATTGTGAGTAGTTGTATTGTTGATGTGTTGAACAAATATGGGAACAGTTGGTTTGTATATTTACCATGTGTGGAACATAGTTTCCAGTAAACATTTTCATGTCCTAACATTTTCTTGATTTCTCATGTTTCATTTTATGCATTTTATTGATTTTGGATGTTTCCTTTTATGTATTGATTTCTCGAGTGTGGTATAAATCATTCTAGTTAGGCCTGTGTTTGAATTGGTAGTCGAGATTTAGGATGACTAGAATTTAAACCCATTGTTGATGTGTTGAATAAATTCTCGATACCTAATATTATAATATGTAATTATTCAATATCATCATCCCAGAAGGTAAACCCTTCTGGCGTTGGTATCCTATGACACCGTGAATCACAAATACATGTGTAATGATAACACTTTATTGGGAACTATTTTCTATGAAACCAATAGAAAATGATTTTCATTTTCCATAACACAAACATAACCTTGTTTTCTATTTGAGCCTAAAATGATTCATGTTATATAAATCCTGATTTCCTAAAATTATTCACGAATATTTAAAAAATTACATGTCGTTTCATGAATAAAACCATAGAAAACAATAATATCTCATAGCTAGCATATCACCCAAGGTGAAATAACATCCAACTATAACATCAAACAACAAGAACAACAATCCCACACTGAGAACCTGGGTTTTCCCCCATATATGGATTAGATAATCCCATAAAGAAACACATTACCAAGGACTGAAACACCTTAATATCATATAAAACTTTCAAAAAAATTATTCAATAGAAACTAAAATGGCTTTGATACAACATTGTGATGCCATTACCTAGGTTCCACTAAAATGGTTCCCCAAACCATTGTGCCACGTGACCATAGAAATGCCTTCTGATATACAAGAGGCTTCCTACTAGTATTGGGGGTCCAATGAGGTATGTGGGGATAATATACAATCTTTACCAGTGTAAAAAAATAGTATATATCAATTTTAATGATATCCATGTATGTTATAAGAATAATCATGCATGATGTATTCAATTCCAAAAATTGGGTAAATACCTGCAACAAATATAGTAAACATGTCAGTTCATACAAGTGTCATGTGTTAAGGGAAAAAACAAAATTAAAAACCCCATAAAAATCCAAAAATGGGTCTCGATGTCGATCCAGTTCCCTCTTACATGATCCATACCATATCCCAAACCAACCATCTATCAAAATGATATTTCCCTTATACATCCTTACAACCATGAGATCTACTCAGGTATCAATGGAATCCTAAAAAGGGTGTGATTATTGGTAAGTAGTACACCACCGGTAGTGTCTAAACAAATAAATATTTTAATAACAATAATATTGTATACATAAGTAAAATTAAATAACGAACAAGGAAGAAAAGGTAAACAAGTTCCATAATTAAATATCAAGCATTTAACCCTGTATATCCTTTGGTTTTATGATGACATCAAATCCCACCAAACCTTCTTCAGCCATGTCAAAATTATATTCCATTAATATAGATGGGTTTTACATTTTTATTAACAATAATGGTAACTCATTAATCATTTCAAATTCATATACTATGGTGCACAAATCAGTTCACTCATATCATACACATAGGTTTTAGTTCCTGGAAAGCCTTGTCAATACACTATCCAAGCATAAGAAACTCCATATACATTATATCAAGTCCATTATGTAAAATTTCAGGTCTAGCCATGCCACATCAAAGATAAGGAATTCCTTGTAAAAAAATTCTTACCCATGGGTGGGATCTACTCTGTCCCTCATCATTTACTAATCCATTAGTACACATCCACAAGGTCAAACACACTTGACCTTTTTAAAAAATTGCAATATCAGGGGTGAACCTATTTAATTTCACCAATATTAACATAGTTTATCACTTTCACTGCACTTAATGTAATTCCACAACTATTCTATTTTACTATTCATTCATAACCAAAACCATTGTACATATTTTCAATTCCTTCTTATAACATGGATATTCCCAAATTTTCCATTAATTATTTATCCCCTTAGTTATATCACAACACATTGAACCATAAAAGTTATGATAAACAACCACATATTCAATTTTGACATGCTAAAAATATTTATAATTGGTTTAATCTCATAAACCCTTCAATTTATCATTTAATAACTAAATTCACATGTTCGAGGGATTGGAACTCCCTATTGGTGGCCATAAACCCAATCCACTCTTCATAAATATATCCATAAACATCCTTGAAAGGTACAACACATCATTGGGTGGATGTTATTTTATGAGATTGTGTCTGGTTTGATTTGTTTTTCAGGGAAGTGTTGCAGTGGAAGCATGATTTTTTTTCTGGTCAACTTTTCGCGGCGGTTTTAACCGCCACGAAGAGTATATAGGTAAGAGAGTAGAGGGGTTTAAAACTGCAGGTAAACATAAGTATTTTTCATTTCGCGGCGATTTTAACTGCTGCTTCAGAGTCGCGTCACCCACGTGCATTCCGCGGTGGATCCCGTGACTTTAGCGGCGGTTATAACCGCCACTAATAAAATAAAATCCCGAGCGCGTAAAAACCACTGCTAAAGTGACGAGAACCGCTGCAAAAGGAGGCAGCTACGACACTTCCCTTAAACTGCCACTAAATGGAAAAAACCGCTGCATATAGTTTGTCGACGCCAAATTTAGCGGCTGTTTCTGTAAACCACCGCTAAATGGCGGTTTTCTAATCGTGTTGGTTTTGCTGGAGGAATTATTACTAGGGTTGTAACCAGTTATTTCTCATTCCCTTATAATCCATAAATATGGTAGTAAAAGAATCAATTTTGGTGAGAATAGCCATCATTTAAAGGAGTAGATCTTATACCAAACGTGAAAATATATTAAAAAATATCTCTTTATATTTGTCACATATGAAAAATGATTTTGAGTTTTATATTTCAGTGGATCATAACACTACCTTGTTTTATAGGATAGGAAAGGTTCCCTTATGATGTTAGGAAATTTTTATTTAAAATAAAATATGATCAATAATTTTCCACCTCCCTCTCTCAATGATCCTATATTAATCAAGGGTAACTAATCTTTATTACTAATAAATGTTTACAAAACAAAATTTTCAATTTATCCACTATGATCAGTATGAATAGTAACCAATGGTAAGATTTTATCATGTATAACATGGGTAACAAAATTATTTTAAAAAAAGAACTTCTAGCTTTTGATAAATAAAATAGACCCACATATATCTTGTATAGTAATTTAAAAATATATATACATATTATTTTCCTCTGATTCTTCCAGTTTGTGTTGGATCAAACAAATTCATGTCCAAAAACTATAAATTTTCATATATTTGTAGGGACTATATCCCAAAATCACACCCATATGTGAGTTTTGGGTGTTGGGGTCACCCAGAGTGGGTTCCAATATTTTTTTAGGGGGTTTGTATAAAGGGTGGGCTACTATTATTTTTATAAAGTATTCGGTGTGGAGATTTTGGATTCATCGTAATCCTATCCTCTGTGGTGTATTGTGGATTACTGTGGTGAAGGGGATTATGGGAGGGGGAAATAAGGAAACTAACTTTTTTAGGACTGGTTATTTCATCGAAGTAGTAATGGGATTGATTCATCATCATTGTTCAAGCATGGTCATGTGAAGGATCCAGGTTTTGGTGTAATGGTTTTTGAGGCTACTACCAAATTAACGGTAGTTATGCCATGCGCAATGGGCTATAGCCTAGTCCCCTTCTTAGAGAAGGGGGTTATACGGAGTGGTGTATATGGATTCACTATAGCCTATTTCCTCCCATTAATAGGATCTAACTACAAGACACAAAAATAGATTTTACCTAGGGGACTACAGTGTAGTATCTTCCCAACATTTCGTAACCAAGGTGTACTATGTTTTGGTTTATGGGGATGGGATGTGGCCCCTTAGGTTTTTCTGTTCATATAAATACCATTTATATCCCAAAACCTGGTTTTCTTCTGCTACTTCCACCTAAACTCTAGGAACCATGAAGTGGGTTTTCAATGTATTTGATGCCTATTATGATAGGCATCAAACCACAATCATTAGTGATTAGTCTCCAGTGATCCAAGGTATGATCTACCCCCTTTTCTAGCTGTTTATCTTTTTTTAATCTCATTTCATCATGTTTCTTGTTTCCACAGTTTGGAATTTTATATTTGTTGATCTTCTGTATTTTTTTTGTGTTTTCATTTCATGGAATCTTTATGGATATATATTTTCTCATGGGATATGTGATCATAGGTTTGTGATGTTGATCCATTATCATGCAAGGAATATTGATGAATTCAAATTAGGGGATTTATTACTTCAATTTAATTTATGTGTAATCATTAAATAACCATGGTTTATACCATTAGATGGGAATGGAATTAAACAAATAAATATTGAATCAGATAAAATAATGGGATTGGTGATTTCATGTCGATGTGTTTTCCGTAGTGATAAAGGTTTGCCCCATGTTTTGTTAGATACTATGCTATCTCTATTATAATATGTTTATCATGTTTTTATTTTTATTTTATCATGTTGGAATTGGTAATGAATTTAATGTTGGAATTAAGTATTTGGATAAATAATTAAATATACATGTTTAAGAAATACGGGTTTTAATATAATTTTATTTTTAATCAAATTGATGAAAATATGCTTGTTTAATTGGTTTTGTTATTCCTTGTTTTAATGGAATTGACAAATAACATGAAGCATATTAATTATTTTTTATGATAATAATTAATTGAATGTTAAATGATAATTTTTATTCTCTAAATATTGATCGGATGGGGAAATTATATGAATGATTTTTAATTACTTGTTATAACTTGTTATAGCTGATGCCTTAGGTTACATGTATTTGGAACCTGCGAATAATGAATTTGGTAATTCAATACAAAATAAAACTAACTGTTTGATAATGATAAATTATTTGGTACAAGAGTGACTATTTTTTATAAAGGTTGGATGGCTTGAGTTGGGGCTCGTGAGAACCCATTTTCATGCAAAGGCCAAATTCCTTGATTTCAGGCCAAATTTTCCTATTTAATATGCATTTTTATTATTAGTATTCTTTGATGATTTTTGGATATGATCTTTTATATGTGATGTGATACGAGTCTGGGATGACTGAGCATGGTATCATTGAAGAGATATGGATTTGGAGGGCAGGATGATGTAGTAGCAGATGATGGCTATGACAATGGGATACATGGGGATATGCATGTGGGTTTAGGGATGGAACCAAAGATGATGGAATGCGATGAATTGGGGATAACCCATTATTGTTCTTAACCTTTAATATTTCTATAAAAGAATATGTTAATGGATGTTTATCTAGGTTTCTTTCTTTTCTACATTACATTCCCAACTTCTTGAGGTAGTTGGATGTGCTTGGTAGCATCTCTTGATGATATATTTGGATTTTTTCCTACAGTACCTAGAATTTATGGAAAGATGTTAATAATATTTATTAAATTACTTAACCCATGTGGTTGTAGTTATTTGAATGTAATGAAATAATCTTGAGAAATTTTGAACTTGGTTTGGATTATTCCTTGAGGAAATGGATTCTACTATGTTGGAGAATTAAATGTTTCATGAATAATGTTGATTTTTAATTGATGGTTAATGAATTAATTAATAAATGGACATGATAAAATTCAATGAAGTAATTAATGCATCTGTTTAAAAGCATGTTTGATTTTTTGGATATGTTGTTCTTAAAAATTGTAGTAAGGTGTACAATAGATATTTTCTATAATCATGTTTAAGAATTGGTGATGTCAATAGTGTGGTTGTGAGATATATAATATCATGTATGTTTTATGAATTCAAACACTACCCAACTCATGCCAGGTATGGTCCCTGACACATAGTTGGATCCTAGAGGGTGTTTTCCCCAACATTTCAGTGGGAGGATGGATATCTGACTATCCCTTTAGGCATTTCCATCTTCTCTTGGTAGAATTTTTCATTGTTATTCATAGTCCTTAGTTTCCCATATATGTATGTAGATGGATGAAATGTCTTGTGGTTATATCACACACATGTATCTCAATACATAATATCTAAATGATTAATAAAGGTATGTTTTGTATAGGTTTTGATGGATTGAGGTACCTTAGTCAGTCTATGAGCTATGATGGATTGAGGTATAATGCCCTATTTAAAATACATGGCATGCAAGCTGTGGTGGATCCCGAAAACTACATGGATACTATATGGTGACGTTATGTGGGATGATGTGATAATTTGATTAATTAGGAACATGTTGTGATACTTAGCTCAGGTGTCTTCGGGTTTTCTTACTTTTAGAGAGAGATGGATCGAGACATGCGAAGTTCAGGTAGAGTAGAAAACTAGTGGGTAACTGGAAGCAAGGTACCTGTATTGATTTATTATATTATATTATACCTTATATGGGATACTTGGTGAGATATAGCCATAGTGAGGATGGAGAATTTGTATACCTAATTTGGTGAGAAGTTAGATTCACTTTTTATTCACTAGGCTTTAGAATTGATTCTTTATCTTTTACAAGATAGGATACATGGAAGATTATACTTATTTTACTATCATGGTCACCCATGTATATATAAGACATTTTTAGGTCAGTAGGAGTGGGTTGGAGATTGGGCTAGATATTACTAGCTTGTAGTTTTATTTGAGGTATTTCGGATTTTTGGTTGCAGTTGAGTTTAGTTTTTTCGTACTTTTAATTCTCCTTTTCATTGTTTTATTATTTTATGAAATTACATGTATGTATTAGGGTTTATATATATATATATATCTAAGTATCCATTTATGAATGTATCTATCTTATCTCTCTCTTTTGAGTGTTCAATTAGACTGTAATTTTTCACATTTGTATGTTTATTATACTTTCGGTGCTAATCTCAAACTTAGGACCTACTCGAGGCATTACATGGGTGGCCATCATCTCCCTTTTATCATTTTTGGACCAGGAGGGGTACACATTGGGGGAATGGGTCATGAAAAATTTTAATAAGTGGTTTAGGTAGAGGGATAGGATAGATTTAGAGATAGACATAGGTGAGGATTTCATGGATTTGTAGGGAAACAATTATAGAAAAGTTTAGTATGTGATGTAAACATGAGAGACTGGTTGAGACAAAGGTAGTTAGGAAACCTATCATATGATATAAGGACCTTTCTGTAATTTCATCTAACTTAACAAAGTGATCCTCATTGCGAGGTAGAGGCATAAGAAAGGATCATGTATCCTTCTACATTTGGTGTATGTTCATAATGTGTACAACATAAGATACGAAAAAACAGAAAAGAGTAAAATGAATTAAATAATTAGTTAATGTTTTCTATTAAACATTTCATGTTTAGGAGTTTAACCATTTGGTCTTTTGTACGTATCACTTCAGGTCGCACCCACTTGAGGTATGTGATGAAGATTTTTGGGAGGATGTTCTAGGAGATAGAAACTGAGTAGCAGTATACGATGACAACACAAGGAGGAGGAGGACACTCTACGATTTTTAGCTCTAGAGTTTTTAGAAGTATTATGAATTCACTTCAAACAAAGACATAGAGGAATGGTTGGAGGAATATGAGGTAACCATTAGTATGATCTATTCTCAAAATGAGTACAACTTTCATTAGATGTTATGATTCTTTATGGAGCAATAAGGATGTGGTGGATCTTATTTCGTGGGGATCACAAGGAGTAAAAAGTCTCATGGAAGAATTTTTTGAGACCCATTTGATGCATAATTTCTTTCATTTACCGCAATGTCAACCCTTAACCATGAGATTTATACCCTTTAAAGGGAGAGTTCCAGTGTGAGGTAGTTTTGGATCCATTTCAGGACCATTATGTGATATGCTTCAGACCTATTTCTGGTTAATGAGGTTAGGGATAGGAATTTATAGGAATATTTGTATCCATAGATTGAATGGCAGGTCACTCTGTTTATATTATTGAATATTCAAGGGGTGATGGTAAGAGAATATATTTTTTATTGGATTCTATCTAGAACTAAGTCATTGTGATAGGCGATTTGTTAGTATTCTTTCTAAGTAGAGATGTGGTAAGGGGTTCCACGTTTCTAGGATAAAGGTGTTTTGGTTAGCTGAGGGAAGTGCCCAACCGTCATTATCTCATTTCTATAGAGGTGGAGGCTCATATACCTATAATAATGAATCAAAAAAGTGATTTTATTTTGGAGGATTAGATCATTAGTTGAAAGAGTGTATTAACATCTTGATATGTCAGCGTTCAATAGGTGTTCTACTTTATGTTCCTATGTTGAGGCAGTTTCTGGAAAGATCGGAGCAGCATGGTGTTCCAGTTTCAGATCAGTAAATAGAAGATGGGGTGGTCATAGGATAACCATGAGATACACCTCATCTAGAAATAATATAGTGTAGATATGGATGTGGTCATTATTAAGGATAGAGAGTCTATGGATAAGGTTGTGTTCAACATAATTTTTTAGTCTTTCCAGCACCAGGAGTGCCAGAAATCATTTTTGGTACCATTTTCTTGTTTTATATATGGTTGAATTATTATTTTTATTTATTAGCTAAACAATCCTTTATATAACATAACCTTGTCTACGATTTGGGACTTAAGGTAGTGAATATTTCCAGCCCATTTCATTTGACTACACAAGTTTGAGGTTAAGCATACTTATATGAAATATGTAGAGATTTTGGCCTATTTATGGGGTATCACTACTCTTTAGGATACATCCTATGTTTGTAGATACATCCTTATGAAATCATACATTTAATGGATTGGTTGATTCATTACATGGTATTGTGTATTCCTTCAGAAGATAGGTTGTTTTCTATGTTGTTGATGGAGGATATTAATGTTCGTTGTTGAATGAGACCGTTATATGGGTTGAAGTAGGGTTCTATCATTATCTTCCTTGCAGACTGAGCCAATAATTATTTCATCATTGGTTCAGTTGAAGTTGTTTTCCATTGTTGTGGAAGAATATCCTGATGTCATTATAGAGGAGATTATTGAAATTCCCCCTTGATGAGAGATTGAGTGTGGGATCATTTTATAATAAGAAATTCCACCTACCTCATTCTCTCTATATAGGATGGTGAATTTTGAGTTGTGATAGATTCAGGATGAACTGTATGATTTTTTTAGTGAGGTTTTATTTGTAAGAGTGTGTCACCTTATGAGTAGTGGTTATGTTTGTTGTGAAGGCTCATGGAAGTTTTTATCAATATGGAGATTATCATCCTTGAACCAATTGAAAATGAAGAATCACAATCACTTTTCATGGATTTTTGATTTATTTTATTAGCTTAAAGGAGAAAGCTATATCTCTATTGTCAATGTATGGTTAGAATATTATTAGATGTGGGTAAAGGATGATGATATTCCAAAAACCTTATTGTGTTGTCTTCATGGAAATTATGAGTTCACTGTGTTGTTTTTCAGTGAGATTAATGCTCTATCTATGTTCATGGGTTTGATGAACACATTGTTGAGAGAGTTTTGGGATAAGTTTATTGTGGTTTTAATCGATGAAATCATTGTGTACTCTATGTATGAGAATGTGAATACATAGCATCTACGTACTATGTTGGGAGCTCATCGTTATTATCTTCTAGTCTAGAATTTTTCTATGTGTGAGTTTTTGGATCTTAATGTTTATTTCATGGGACATGTAATATCCCAGTAAAGAGTAGTAGTGGATTATTCAAAGATAATGACAATTGATTCCTGGGAATCTCCAAAGACTGTTGTGATGGAAAATAGTTTCCTTGGTATTGTATGATATTATAGATTGTTCGTGTATAAATTGTTTAAAATTTTTACTCCTTTGATAGAATTTATGAGAAAGGATGATTAATTATTGTGGAATGATCAGTGTTAGGTAGCTTTCTAGTACCTAAAGGATAAGTTTGTTAGTGCTCTAGTCATTTGTTTCCAAAAGAGGGATTTCAATTTGATGTTTTCTATAATGATTTATTTCTTCGTTTCATATGAATTAAGATACATTAGAGATATGTTTTTTCTTAGGGGTCTCGATAGTTATGTCCCCATGAGCGCGACTATACCACTCAAGATCTTGAGTTGGTATCTGTTGTGTTTTCCATGAACTTTTGGTGATATTACCTCAATGACATGTGTTTTTTGGTTTTCACTATTCAGAAGAGCCAAAGGTATATCTTATCCTAGTATGAATTGAAATTGCTTCAGTGAAAATGGAGTTAATTCTTATAGTATTACAATTTAGATATTTCATATATAATAGGCATGGGAGTATTGTAATTGATGTGTTGAGAAAGAATTCATGTAGTAATGCCTTTTGTGAATCTAGAGATTTATGGTTAGTGATGGAATAACTCTTGGTTATGTATATTTATATGGGTGGGGTTCCTGATAGAGTTTGTATTTTCTATATAATTGTTAAATCATATTTGGTGCATGAGGTGGAGGAATCCTAGATGGGGTATTCTGAGGTAGAGGTCTATAGAGACCATGATTTTTTGGTGATGCCCCTGATGGTCAGTCAAAGGATGAACAACACTGTGTGCTGTTCTAGGGGAGTATTTTCATCCATTACGTGATGCATAAGGTGTTTCTTCATGAGTTCCATATATATACCTCGGAATTATATCCTAGAATGATAAAGATATACCAATATATGAGATGTAATTTTTATTTTCTTAGGCTGAAGCATGCCATTTTAGTGTTTGTGTCTAGATGATTGGTTTTCTCAAAGGTGAAGGATGAACATTGTGTTCTGAGTGGTTTTCACCATCCATTGGATATTCCATAGAATAATTGGGATGAAATCTCAATGGACTTCATTACTGGTTTACCTTGATATTATGGAGGCTTTGATTTTATATGGGTGATTTGAATCATTTGAAACAATTATCCCAAATCATAGCAATTAGAGAGTCATTATTACTAGATGTTTTGTTGAGATAGTTTCAGAAGGAGGTGTTGGGACTCCATGGAGTAAAAATTAAGATCATATATGACTGTGTTACTCATTTCACTTACAGGTTGTTAAGAGGTATCTAATATTCTTATTCCTCAAAGTTTTACATTAGAAATTCTTTCCATCTATAGAAGGGTAGTCAGAATGATCAGACCATCCAAACTCTTAAGGACATGTTGTGCTCTTGTATCCTTGATTTTAGAGGTTCATGGATAAGGAACATTCCTTTGGTTGAGTTTTCTTAAAATAATAACTTTCACTCTAACCTTGGTATGAACCCATTTGAATCTTTTTATAGATGAAATTCTCATTTTCCATTATGTTGGATTCGATTCAAAGAGTCAGCAATTCTCAGGCCAGAACTGGTACAAACTACAACATTTATGGTTGAAGTGATTAAAAAAGGATGAAAGGAATGTTGTATAGTCACAAATCCCGTGATGATCATATAAGAATACCTACATAGTGTGAAATTGGATAACATGTGTTCATGATGGTGAATCATCATCATGCATTGTGATGTTTTGGAAGTCGGTATAATATTTCTTCAAGGTTTTTTGGAACTTTCAAGGTGTTGGATCATGTTTGAGTCATGGAATATCAGGTAACACTTTCCCCATATATGATCTGGATAAATAATGTTTTTCACATGTCGTAGCTCTATTTTTATATTCGTGATCAGTCTCACGATATCAATTGGGGTGAAATCAATGTTTATGATGAAATTTCCTTTTAGGAGAATCATGTGAAGATCTAGGACTACCAAGAGAAGGTGTTGTATGAGATTTATATTCACATTATTTTTTCATGTGGTGGTATAGAGGAATGGTGGAGATTACCTAGGAATATGAGTCATAGATACACACTAATTACCCTGAGCTATGTTGTGTTTATCTCTTCTTTTGTAATTTTTCTTTTTTTGTGTATATTATCCCTTTGGTTTGTGATATGGATTATTTATTATTTTTTGATGGAATAATTTATCACATTTTTAGGGTATCTTACCTGGATATTCCTTTTGGAGTTGTTTCTTACTATTTATAGGTTTTTTTGTTCCTTTGATTTGCTGGTTGAGCTCCTTTGATGGCGAGATCCTTGAGAGGTATCTTTTGAGGTGGTATTGGGATGAATCTCCTCCTCTCTATTTCTCTCTGAGATGGTTTTGAAAATTTGAGAATGGGAATGTTTTGTGTGGTATCTAATGTATGGGTTAGGATCTCATAATCCCTTCCCATTATGATTTTTGGGTGTTGGATTCACTAATTTGAGGTTCCAAGGTGTTTGGAGGGTGTTTAGATGGGGGGTGGACGTCCACTACCATTTTTGGAAAGGATGAAACATTGTGTTTTTAGAGACATTATAAACCCAGAAATTTCTATGTAATGTGGTATGTTGTGGTTAAGGGTAGTTCAAGAGGAGGAAATAAGGAGACTACCTTTTTAGACGTAGCTTCACTGTGGAGGTAGGTTGTGGCGTAGGACCGTATTTGGTGGACAAGAACTGTGGGGTGGAGGATAAAATCTATGACATAAGGGTATTTTAGGCTACTTCAATACTAGGGGTAGCTACACCATGGGTAGTGGAATTTGGATTAGTCCCATTCATAGTGAATGGGGTTCTACAACATATTTTTAAGGTTGCGCTATAGCACCCCGATCTCTTTTAATATGATTTGACCATTAAACATGAAAATAGATTTGAATAGGGGACTATTGAATGATCCCTTACAACCATTCCATAGATGAGGTGTACTGCAATGTGGTCCATAGGATTACTCCATGGTCCCTTAAGTTTCTCTATGCTTATAAATATCCCAAGAACCCTGAACTCGGTTTCCTTTAACTTCTTCTACCAGAAATATACGATCCCCAAAGAGGGTTTTCAAATTATTTGAAGGAGTTTTTGATAAGGATAATTCCCTAGCTTTGTGTGATCAATCTATAATAATCCTATGTAATATCTACCTCTATTTCTAGTTTTTTCTATACATTTGATATCATTTCCTCCTCTTTCTTCTTTCAAAGATTTGGAATTTTATCATTTCAGTTCTTATGGATTTTTCTTTATTTTTTTTCAATGTTTTATTGGAATCAAATTTTTGGGCGATGTAGTTTCTTATGGGAGAGATGATCAATGGTTTGTGACTTTTTTCCATTCATGTGTGAAGAACATTGATTATTTTTAGGTAAGGGATTCATTGCATCACTTTTATTTATTTCAATCGTAAATTCACCATGGTTTATCCAATTGGATATAAATGGAATTAACCTAATAAATATCATGTTAGATTAAAAAATGTAATATTGATGGCATGTTGATGTCTTTTACACTGTGATAATGTTTTCCTCATGTTTTTATAGATAGTGAAAAATCTAAGTCATCATGTTTCTATCATGTTTTTATGTTGGGTTTAGAATAATGGAATTGGTAGAGAATGTAAATTTGTAAAAAGTAGTTGTCTAAGGAATTAAATATGCATGATTATGAAATTTGGTGTTAATTATTATTTGAGGATAATAAAATTAATGCATGTATGCATGCTTAATTAGATGTTTTGTTCTATGGGTTACTGGAATTGATAAAGAATTTGAATCACGTTAACACATATAGATGATAGTAATTAATGGTATTCTAAACGATACTTGTTTTTTTATAAATATTTTTATGGATATGAAATTATAGGAATCATTTTTAATTACATTTTATATATTATTATAGATTATGCCTTAGGTTTCCCATATTAGGAACCTATGAATAATGTTTTAGTTAATTCAAGAAGAAATAAAACTTGCTATTTGATAAAGATAAATACATGGGGTTGAGAGTGAACATTTTTTATAAACTCTACATGCCTTGAGTTATGGGATTTTTGTTCATGTTTTCATGTGAAGGCTGAATTACTTGTTTTTGGGCCAAGTTACCCTGTTAACTATTATTCTTTATTTGATACCTTTTGGTATGTGGTATGGATGTGAGAATTTCTATGTGATGTGAAATGATTTTGGGATGTATGATCTTGGGATGGCGAATGAGATATGGGTTGGGGGCCTGAATGATGTGGGAATAATTAACACATGTGATAGAAGATGCATTTAGATATTCTTGTGGGGATCAGGGATGGAACCAGATATGGAGGAATCAGTTAAATATGGCCTTACCTACTATTGTTATTATGACGGATGATTTCTATTAAATAATTAGTTAATGGATGGATATCCTTGTTGTGTTTTATCTTTATTCCTCTCACCACTACTTGACATAGTTTGATGTGATTGGTTTCATTTCATGATTGTATATTTTGATGCTTTCCTAGTATACCCAAAATTTATTGAAATATGTTAATAGTGATTAATAATTGACTTACCCTATGGGGTTGGAATTATTATAATGCAATGAGATGATCTTTAGAAACCATGACCTCAGTTTTTATTTTTCCTAGAGAGCATGTAATCCTCTTTGTTGACTAATGAAATATTTCTAGAATATTTTTAATTGTTAATTAAAGGATAATTAATAAACAATAAAATTTAAATGATATAAAAATAAATAATAAAGTGATATATTTCTTTAAACAATTAAGTTCTTTTAATATATCTTATTCTTGTCATTCCTAAATAGGAGTCTGGGGGATGTTATCCAAATTTGAGTCGAAGACTAGGTTATTCCTATAGTGTGGTTGTGATCAGTATTATATCTTGTACATTTTGTGATTTCGTACACTACCCCACCTCTGATAGTTTGGGTGACTGACCACCAGTTGACTCGTGGAGGGTTTTCCTCGACATCCAGATGGGAGGATGAATGAATGACTTCCCCTCTGGCCCCCACTCTCTCATCTATGTAGTATTATGTACTGGTATGCAAGGTGATATATTTCCCATATATTTTTGTACAGGGATATAATGGATTGTTGTTATTTCAAACACATGTATCTACAAATATATTATCCAATTCATTAATATAGGTGTGGTCTATATAGGTTGTGATGGATTGAGGTAGCTGACTTTGTGTATAGGATGTGATGGATTCAGGAATAATATTCAATGTATGATACACATCATAAATGATGTAGTGGATTCCAGAAACTACTTGGTTACCATATGGTGAGGTGACATGGAAAATGTGACAATGTGATGCATGAGCTGCATGTTGGGATACTTAACCTCGGCATCTTTGGGCTAGATTACTTTTGGAGAGAGATGGATCAGGACATCCATTGTTTTGGAAGAGTAGAAAACTAATAGGGGAGTAGTAGAGGGTCACCCTTATTGATTTATTATATTTTATGATCCCGTGTATGTGATACTTTATCAGAGATAGCCATGGAGAGCCTAGAAATATAGTATACATGTTTAGATGTTGAGTTAGTTCCACTTTCTATTCATTGGGAATTATTATGAATTCTTTAACTTTTGTAGGAAAGTATCTAGGGAGTATCCCACTTAGTGTACTATTATTATTACCCCATGTATATATAAAACATTTTTCATGTCATAAGGATAATTATGAAGATCAAGATAGATAATTTTATCTTACAGTTTTATAGAAGCTTCTTGGGCTTCGTGGTCACTACCGAGTTTACCTTTTTGGTACTTGTAGTTTTCCCGTCAGTTATTTATGTACTATATGATATTACATGTATGAAAATGTGATTTATTTTATATATAAATATGATTAAGAATTTATTGGTGTATCAGTATTATCTGTCTTTCTATATGTACTCTTAGAAGGTAATTCCTACCATTTGTATGTTTATTATACCCTTGGTGCTAGTTAAGAAAATGGGGACAACTGATTGTGGTACATGGGTGGTAATTACCTCCCTTCTCTTATTTTAATCCCATAGGATGTACTCTTTTAGGGGAGGGAGTCATGATAAGTATATACATGAATAATATATTTAATTCATGTCTTATGTTTCTTACCTTATTAATAATGCTCACAAACTTTAGAATAATTAAACCTAATCTCTGGTAATCTCAAACTAGCCATTTATTAGAATGTTTAACCAAAGTTATTATATTATATTGTCCTAACCTTATTTGAATCAACCAAAATTGATCTTAAATTACACTTAGTTAAGGTAGATCTTGGATTACAATGTCATCAAGTTATAAAGTGAAAATATTCTCATTCCAATCCATATAAATATTAAATGTACCATCTGAACTTTGAATTGTACATTTATCATTCTTGAAATTCACAACATAACCATTATCACATAATTGAATTATTATAATGAGATTATAATTAAGTCCCAAAATAGATAAAAAAATTTAAATTAATGATTTACCAAGATGTTTGATATCATCTATTCCATAGATATATCCCTGATCATTTTCTCTTAATGTAACTTTTTGACCCTTATTCTTTACAATCATTTATAATTTTTTTTGAATCCATGTGTTTAGAAAAACATCAATCCATGAACTATCTATTTTTAATTTTGGTACCCAAGCATTCTCCCTGAAGTAAAAAAAGTAATATTTTGGTACACATACTTTGTTGTGTCCAGAATTATTAGAAAATATCTTTTTTGAAATATACATCTCCCCAATTATATTATGTTAAAAAAATTATGATTATTTACATATATAACATTTATAGAATCCGAATGATATAATTTTATTTAATGGTAACTTATATTTTCCAAAATCCATGTCTTTGAGACTTTATATGAAAGGGTGTACTCTTTGGAATAAAATAGTTAGACTTAAAATGTCGTTTTGCTAAAGTAGAAATAATTCATGAAGTATTTCAATGTGGTTTTAAATGTTAGTTAATAATATAAAAGAATTTACTCAAGAAAGTAAAATTTGACTAATTTGTTTTCATACATAATATCTTAGAATTTAGTTTTACAAATATATTCCTCTCATCTATAATTGAGCTATACTTAGATTTTATTTTCTGACACTGATGTAAGATTAAGAATATCTAAAGAGGTTTTTGAAATTGTATAATTTCATTGAGAATGTTTCTCCTTATCATGGTTTTATTAATTGTAAATTTATTATTCCTTTTCTCTAATAATGTACCATATACAGTCACTTCTTCAGAACCATGTGTATTATCCTCATCTTCTCATGTAATAAATTTTTATTCCATAAAAGAAGTAGAAAAACATTCATCATCAGATTTAGGATAATTAGCATTCAATGTTATGTTGGTAAGGGATTCACCATATAGAATTTTCGTATAGCATTGGTTATTCATTATAATTACAGAATATAAACCCATAACATTTTTATCATTATTATTATTATCATAATTGCTCTTATAAGAACCATATCCTATACTACCACTACATGTATGTGATGATTTCAAACATTTCTTAACTTTCTTCTAATAATGTTTATTTTAACCTTTCTATTTCAACTTCAACCTCATAAAATCTACACTTATATGTCTTGAATTATTACACTCATAAATGATCATCTCATAAGTATCATTCTTATCACATTTATCTTTATGGTTTTATTATATTTATAATGAAATTATTTGTTTCTAAAAACCTAATTCATCATCTTCTCTAAATGTGTGTGATTATTCCCACATTCCTCTAAAAAAATAGAAATCTATTCAAAATTCACTTTCTTATTATATTTAAATTATTTGAAAACTTTCTCACTTGGCCTTACATTCTTATATATAACTATAAATTTAGAATAAAAAGAAACCTCATTATTTTTCATTTCCTTTTTAGCATCAGTTTTTATCCAAAAACAATATTTCATGAAATTTCTAATGAAATCATCAATAATAAGATTAGTTAGATTCTTAATATCATCATTCTCTATATGATTATATTCCCACTCATTAGGAATAATATCAATAATAAATTTTTTATTAATTTCTCTTATAATAACCCTTTTTCACTAAGAGACTATAAACTATTAACAATAATCATGAAACATTGATTCATTTGGGTAACTGATTCAATCAGTATGAAATCAAATACCTGATAATCGGCGTGTAATATAGCTCTTCTGGTTTCAAAAACATTATAAATTCCAAAATGAATAATCTCTAAATATTTCTATACATTATTATCCATTTCACAAGATGAAATATAATTATAAACAATTCTTTACAAGGAACAAAAAATGTATTTTGAACATGATAATTCAGATAAATGTATTCATTTCCCACTCTACTTATTACTATAACGTCCTTCTATGGAATATTATAACTTCTAGTTATCATGAAAAAGTTATCTACCCAATTATAATTAAGAAAAGTATTTATTCTATCTCACCAGTATTCATAGTCAGTATAATCAATTATTCATGTCCTTTTTGGAATATTATTTTCTGAAGTATCAATAGACAAAAATTCCATATTAATGAAAAAATATAATTTTCTTCAAACATGATTAGTGAAGAAAGCTATAGGTAGAAACCACCCATGATACCAAATGTTATATCATAAGAGTATTCAATATACTATAATAGGAGGGATTTGGGTTTATAAAAATTTGAAAATATAATAGTCCCACAACCAATAGGATTATTTATTAGATAAAAAATTATAATAATACATTTTATAAATAGAGTTTGAAATAATCTCTACAAAACTATATAAAAGTTTTAAAAATATGACATATTAGATATGTAAAACTTATAAAAAAATAACAACAATGGAATATAAATTTATTTAATGAATTAAATAAATTTACGATATCTTTCCCAAGATATAACATTAAATTAACCTAAAGTGAAAAGGAATCATCTTAACCCAACATTATGTATCCAAAACATAACCTTTTGTAGGGTTTATATTTGAGACTTGGAATCCATCGATCAGAACAACTTGACAAAATATATTTCCCTATCCATAGGAAAACTTGATTATTTTGATAAGATAAACAATATATCTCTGTCCATGAGCTCTCACTATCCACTATATCATTAAAATAATATACAAAATTTTAAATTTTAATGAATTTACAATGGTAAAGTCACAAATGATTCCTTACAAAAAATATCGAAATATTACAAAGAATCACATCAGAACAAGATATTACAACACTTCAGTAGTAAATTTAGATCATCATTATATAAAAGCTTCCTTTCCCTCATGGTTACAGTCCTATGTATAATAATTTTTATGAAAATAATATTATTCACTTCTCATGATTATTTTCAAGGACATTAGAAAAACCTCTTATTCACTTAATGTGTTCAACACAATATCTCATTATATGACAGTCATTTGGTAAAGCACAAGTACAATGATTTAAATATTCTATCGAGTAACATTTTCACCTTTATTTACTTTGATTATTAAATTTTCATCTTATAAAACATTATGACTCTGTTTTATGGAGTCCATCCTATGGAATTTATAGAACTCAATCTGATATAATTTATAATCATTCAATCTAATGGACTTTATAAATGTTCGTCCGATGTACTTTGTATATCTCCACCCATATACTATATAATTTTTTTGTATGATATAACTACAATTATCCATATGGTAATACTTAATAGCTTTATTCAAAAAAATTTATAACTTATTATAGAGAAAAATTAAAAACATGAAAACAAATAAAATTTGAATCGTGATTTTTAAAACTAATGGTAGATGAAGGTTTTTCGACTCAACAATTATCACCAAATATTTTATATTGGTTGGTTTATACACTACCTTATGGATGTATTTTATTATTATTTTCTAAAAATTATTATTATTTAAAATATATTAAAAGTTATTTCCTTTAATGTTTCATTTTTTCAAAAGATATCATGTCGTAAGAGGCACTTTACCATAAATCATAATTTAAAATTCATTAAATATTTATTTTATAAATATTTTCCTTGATTTACCATTTCATATAATCCTTTTATAGATGTATTTATATTGATATAATTAAAACATAAAGGGAAATTTATGAAACATTAAACTTTCTTTTAATGGTTTTGAAAAGGAATATTTTTACATAATTTAAACGGGTTGTGATTACTTTATTTATAAAAAGAACAAATATATATTTTAAAATATAAAAAGAAGATTAATTTCCCCACCAATTCATAAATTCTATGTTTTTTAGAATCCATTATATGCTTCCATATTTTCTTCAAATATAAGCTATTAATCACTTTATTCAAGATATTGAATTTTTGAAAATTTGGTTTTAGAGGAAAAATATGTATCAATATCCAAATATGTTTTCCTCATGGGTTCAAAAGTATATTTTTTGTGTTTTATAATCACAGGTGAGCCCGATATATCTCTACAATGCATTGGGTAACGATTTTGTTCTCGGGATAATTATTTTGTAATTATCTGAGTATGTTATTCCATTTGTAAAACATTATTGTAAGGGTTCTACGATGATGATATACCTAGGAACGAATATGAATTATCTATTATACATAATCCATTTTCATGTAAATAACATGATTTTCTAATATGAACTAATGATATTTTGTTTAAAGGAATAATTCTTCCCATTAAGGGTAATGGAATATATTTTTACAAAAAAAAATCATTGGTTCTTATGTTTTATAAGAAACACTGATGATTATAGTATTTTCATCAGGTTTTATTATAACCTATTTTATGAATATTTTTGTGGAGTGAATCTGATTTCATGCATATATAAATTATTATTTGAGCTAAAATCATATTATGTTAAAGGAAGAATCTATTATATGATCTCATGGTTTTGAAATAGACAAAAAAGTTTTTAATATTCTTTGTATATATACCTTAGTAATCATTTTGTGATCTTTCCAAAATTATAAATGATTTTTACTTGGTTCATGGATAAGTATGAATAATGATGAAAACATAATATGGAAAAATATTATCTTTTTATAGTGGAAAACTGAACACTTAATGAAAATGGTATTGTTATGTAGGAGTTTATCATAATTATATAAAACTATAAACGTAAAAGTACCATAGGTATGTAAGTGATACAATATTTACATATGTTGTTTTGAATTTTTAATGAATAAAATTTGGTCATGTTTATTATTACCAAACTAAAAATGTAACTATTAGGTTTTTAGCACCCGATCTGGGATTACGGGGTTATGACTATTTTAATTAGTATCAAAGTAGTGTTTATATAAATTTGAAAATTATGATGTTTTCAAGTGAGGTTAACATAAGAGTTATGGATAAAATCATGGGTTTATAAGTTTAATTATCATGATATGTTCAAAGTAATTGGCACCCATTTTTTGGTTTTTTGTGATGGGATTTTAAGAAGATTAAGAGTGTTTTGGGAGGAATTTATGGTAATAGAACCCTTGGGTTTAATATGAGTTTCAAAAAAATGTTTAATTGAGGAATAATTGTTTTATATTATAAGGCTGTATTTTTAAATGTATTGATAAACTTAAGGATTAATAAAATCTTTTTAGAAGAGGTAATTATGGTTAATTTGGATGAAATGGTTGATACATGTTGGGAACATATGATATATCATATTGATAACCAAGAGATTTAAAAGTGATTTGGTGAACTTGTGAAAAATGTAATTTTTCAGAATTTTATAATTTTCAAAACATTATATTACTAAAAAAATTGAAATAACTGTGCATAATATCAAATTGAATTATAAGAATAAAGGTTGAATTATATTTTGGAAACATATATTTTTTTATTTTGGTTTTATTATAATTCAGGTTATTTATGGAAAAAATATTTATAATATAGATATTATATGATTTGGGAATATAATTTGTTTGTATTTTACATTAGGAGTGATTATATGGAGATAAATATTTTGTTTATATAGGAAGAATATGTGATAAAATATTTCTAATTGTTGGGTTTTGAACTTGGCCAGAAATATTTTGAAGAATATTAATAATAGTAATTTATCAAATGATTTATGTTGACATTTAGGTGTTATTATTTAGGATTTAGTGACTAATATTTTATTTATTAATATAAATATTTATACAAATTGGACATTATCTTTCCTTGTTCTGACTATTTTTATTTTCATTAATGTCTAAAATAAGAGGAATAACTTGTTATCATTTTGTGGATCTTATGATCCCTTACATGTGTATTTTAGTTATTTAGAGCTCAAAATTTAAATTTATATATTTCTTAGAGTAATATATCAAATAGAAGTGAAATTTATTGAATCACAACAAAAGAAAGAAATGGTTCTTATGAAATTCTATGAAATCAAGAAAGTATTTTTTTTCTTATTCTCTATCTTGATGGTAAAATAATACCTAAAATATTGGAAAATAATATATAAATAAAAACTTTAACAATTTTACATAGTTTACAATTAATTGATGGTCTTATTATACCCTAATTATTTAAAGTTTGGTTGTCATTAACATTCTCATGATCAAATTCTCTATTTCTCGCAATCATTAGTTGGACATTACTTTTCTCCTCCACATATATATTTTCACTTATTACTAATGATTTCTATTTGGAAACTTAGTTAAGAGTTATTACATGTGACCTTAATATTTCCCTTTTCCTTTTTTAAAAATATTTATTTATTATCCCTTTTAATGTTGTTAGTTTGCAACAAAGGTATTTTTAAATATTAATTTTTTCCATTCATGATTTTATGTTCTATATTCCAATCTATAGAATTGATTATAAAAAAAATCGTTTAAACCCTTTTATGAGGAAAAAGATAAAATGGTGAGGACATGATTTATATTTGGTGGTAGAATGTAATACCCTAAAATTTTAGTTTAAAATAACACTATGCATTATACAATTCTTAACACGCAACACTAAGCTTTAAATGAGTTGTGATATAATATAAAAATATTACTGTTTAAATGTGACCATTATAAAGATGATATTAAATTGGAAGGTATGAATAGAAATAAAAAAATTATGAAAAATATGTATAAATATTTATAAGGTATTCCTATTTTTTTATTAACACATAATAAATATGTACTCAATTTTTAGTAAAGTCATTTTATGATTCAAAAATATGTTATATTAAAAAATGGATTATATTTCATTCTATTAGTGTTTAATATATCTAATCTCTAAAAATTTCGGAAAATTTATTTGATAAAAGGGAACCATTTCGGAAATCATCATATCAAACAAACCTTAGGGTGGAATTCTATGATTTTTCATAAAATATTGATTTTTAGTGAATAGTGAAAAACACAGATTTTATATAAAACATTAATTTATTTTCAAGTATTTACAATGTTAAATTTGGTTTTTAATTTGTTTTAAAAGTCCATTAATTAATTTCAATTAAAAATATTCCAATTAGTTTTATTTAAAAATACATTGTGCTTAATTTTTTTATTAAATCATTTTTATACTTAAAAATACATTTTTCTTCAAAACAGTTTCTCATCCCCTTTTGTGGGTTTATTTAAAAATTAATTTCTGAAAATATTATTATATGAATTTTATAGAATGAAATTATTTATTTAAATCATAAATTAAAATTTATTCTATAAAAAATTATTGATATTTTTCGGATGAATTTAATTTTTTAGTGAGTAATAAAAAATACTGTTTTTATGATATACAATATATCTACTATATATATTAATCTTTGTTTTTTTCCTGCCACGTGTCAAACTGTCATGCCTCCACATCAATTTTTCCATATGTGCCCTTTCTCCATTATTCCATGTCAGCTTATCCTAGGTTAATAATACTTTATCCACCTCTTGCCTTCTGCTACCCCTCCCGCAATCGAAAATTTTATCCTACCATAATGCTCTCGTTCTACTCTCACTGAACTCCCGCTCGACTACCGCTCGCATTTTCTCTCCACTCACAGGGTTCCCTCTCAACTCCCTCCACCGCACCGGCTCTTCTGCCACTACCTACTCATCATCGGGCAACTTCGTTTCCATTTCCTCCTCCACTGAGTTCTATGACACTAGATCCTCAGCATCCGGATTCTCCTTCTATAGCTACTCCAGGTAAGGCTGGTTCGCCTTCTCCAAAAATGGCTTTGGCTACTTCGACTCCACCAAGTCTGCCTCTGGCTGGTCGAGCTACAGCTATGTTACCCCCTACACCGGCATCTAAGTATCTCGATTCCACCTACATCCTCATCTCTCCATTCTCTATATCTTCAACGTTATCCGTCGATAGACACAAGGGTTTCACCGAAATTCTCGTCTTAAACCTCAAAATGTGACATTGGGTTAGATCCCAGCTTGGGTGGACCTTCAAACGTCATTGTCTCATCTTCATCAATTCATTTTATTGTAGCATTAATTAGATCTCGTTCAATAACAATTATTTTTTTGGATCTCGGTTCTTAGGTTTCAATTTCAACTCAGGCTTTGAATTTAATTTATATTGGTTCTTTGAATGACGGTGGCTCATCTTCACACTGTACGCACACATCCAATTTCTATTTGAGTCTATGAAGTATATTTATTTATTTCATAATGTGCTGTCTTATTAATTTTTCTGTAATGTTATTTTTATATTTCATATTCATTTACTGTTATGTCTTTACTACTTATTTGATGCACATTCTTCGAAATTAATTTTTATTAACGAATTGTACATTTATTCTACATTGTACTATCGTTCTAATGGTGCCCAATGACCTTACATTTATTCTTCTATTCAAGTTTCCCTATTAGGATCTCCAGTTATTGAGTGCAATATCCACAATGATTCTTGGTAATTCTTCATCGACGCAATTATATCATTTATTTTCCTTTTTTCATAAAATGTTGAGGTGACTTTTATCCCAAATACTATTAATATTTAATAACATGTTTTTCACTGAGATAAACATTCCACAATTTTGATCATACATCTATAGGTGATAAATTCATTTTATCATTGTCTTCAAATTTTAATAAGCATGCACTATGTTGAAAATTGTTTTATAGGGCATTGATTTGTTTTTCATTTTGGTGTTTTTTGGATATGTAACTCTGTGTTCATTAAATTTCTTTGATCTCATATATGAATGGATATTTGATTGATTTTGGTGTCAGGACTGAATGACGTTCTTTACATTTGGGTTTCAGTTATGGACTACTTGAGATCTCTACTTGGATTTAGTTATGTTTCACCAACTATGTAGTTTTTTTCTGACATTCACATGCATGTTATATAGGGTGTAATCAATGTTTCTTAGGTGGATTCAGACTTAATATAATTTTCAAGTCCTTTTTTGAATTTCAGCTACTCAAAGCATCTCTATAATTCATTACCAGGTTTCTATTCATTTATCTTTATCTACATCTCCTGTTTTTTAATGCAATGGTAACAATATTTCAAAGTAATTTTTCATCAAATAAATTATTTAATTTATAATTATAAATTCATAAATTGATGAGGATTATTTTATAACAAAAAATATTAATATTACAGACCATGCTATTTAAAGGGATTAAGAAGCCACAATTTTGGTCATATATCCAAAGGTAAGAAAGTCATTTTATCATTGTCATCAATTTTTTATAAGCATGAACCATGTTGTATAATGTTTCTTACTTCTCCTAATATCTTTTTGTATTTATTCTGATCTAAATTTTTGTCACTTCTGCTCATTACTTTGGAATGTGGCATGCAATACCTCATCTATAGTGATAATTTTTTATTGTAAGTTGTTTTGGTGTACCTGATACTACACCCCACTCAAAGGCTTATTAACATAATGAGAACCCATATATAATATAACATACACAGAATGATACAATATGAGTTTTCATTTTGAAGATGAAAATAATGGTAATGTTATATACTATATTTTTAAATCACTTGTTGACATCTTTGACATCATTTACTACTATAATCTATAATCTATTATTATATTATATATTGTAAAGCTGGGTACCTCAAGCTAGACATGTCACCTCTACAATGTTCCACGTCACCAAAAAACATCATTCCTTTAATCCCTCCCTTTCTCACATATCATTCACATTATAATAAGCTATAACTGGATGATGTTTCAGAGCAATATATAACCTTACCATTATGAGATTGATGAGATCCAAGATGATATTGAAAAGAAAAATTATGATGATGATTATAATCAGGTTCTCAATAAATATAAATCGAGCTTTCTCCAACCCTTGGTATTGGGCCAAACCTTTTATTTGGTTTCTGATTATTTTGCTATAGAATATTGATTTTGAAGACGATGAAGATGATTATGATGTCGAGGAGAATGATGGTATGAAAATGACACATACCTTTACCGTTACAATCTTTTATTTTCTTTGATTAGTGGATAATGTATTTCATTTCAGTAATAAAGAATTTTTACAGTAGTGGAACAAGTTTCCTCTTTGAACATGTGAATCGTGCATTTTTTGGTTACAAGATCATGTTATTTGTTTGAGTAGTGGATCATGTGTTTTATTATATCAATGAATCATTTTTATGAGAAAAAAATCAGGTATTTTAGAGCAGTGTTAGTGTTAAGTAAAAAATTTAGAATTCTGTTTTTAATAAATATTTATGCCTCAAAATAAAAATCTAATGATATGTTTTGGAAAATCGAATCAAATCAATTTCAGCGTCATTAATTTTTCCTCTTTCCTATTTTACAGGATTTCATTCTATATAATTAAAAATCTAGATTCACAGTATTGTCTTCATTTTTACAGGAAAATTGAGGATTATACTAGTCATCAAGATGTGGTGAATATCCAAACCATCCAAGAATGGTCTTTTTAGTACCCATAATATCTTTATTGTATGTATTCTCTTCCCATATTGTAGTTGTAAAAAAATTTAGTCTCATATTATTTTTATGTATTTTCCTTCCCATTGGATCATTTTATTTTCTTTTATTTTACTTTTTAGTTTCTATTAGAAGAGTTGATCATGTTTTATGATATTTTTCAATTGAAATATTTTTATAATATGTGGGTTGATTCGGTTACCAACTTTCCCCAGGATGGTCATGAACAAATGCTATCTTGGTACCACAACATGGTATGGAATTCAAATCACTACAACACTTTCTATGAAAAAAAGTTATACTGTCATCGAAACCTATGATATTTTATTTTCTATTGGAAACATGATAAGTGATTCATATTCAATTTGTACATTCATTTTTTTAATATGTTCAAAAAATATGGTCATTGAAAGATTTTTTCTTTTCCCTTCAAAATTTATCATAAAATTATCAAGGAAATATTTCCTCCCATTGCAGAACCATGCTCGACTAGACTTCTCATTGAGTTCTACACATGCATGGGATTGACAATGATGATCACCCATCAAATACATGCTGTGAAGATTTCATTCATATAGTAAATAAATTTTTGGATTTTTTAATATGAAAGCACTTATGTGATTTTTAATATTATACATGCACTTATTATTTATATATATTTGAAGCTGAATAGAATGGTGATACTGATTCTCATGCTACACCAAGATTCAATCTATCATCATATATATTTTTTAATTCAATTTAATGTTGGTTGGTCTTCTAAAGTTGTTAACAGCTCTCTACTGAAGCTTCTTGGCATGTGTGAATGTCTCTAATTAGAGAAAAAAACTCTGGAAACCCCTAAGCTTACCCATTACTTTTCACTATTCAGGTGATATTTAAAACCAACAACACCACATTCTTGAGCTGCTTTAAAGGCTCAGTTCAAGTTTTCATGCATGCGGAATGTTCAACCAATTTATGGAAATAACTGTAAGAAGTCAATGAGTTTTGACTTTTCTATTTATTATGTTTATTGATCTATTTTTAGAATGGATAAACACCACTATAAACTAGTATGTATTCTACAAAAAATGCAACTATATTAACTAAATAAAGGGTTTTTAAAAATCTACAGGGACATTTTTTCCCACTACTTATAACTGGTTTTCATTGAAACAAGATGTCTGGATTACTATTCCTTAATCCCAATGGCTATGAATCATGTAAGGTAACATAATACTTTATTAATGTTGATAAAACTATGTTTATTCATGTTATTTAACTGTTTTTTAAGCATTATGTACAGATTCAACTCTTCTGGAAGGATAACTTACTAAAGAAGTGTGAAAAAATTGACTGAATTTTTTAGCTCTAATTGCAATGCAATACAACAGTTTGACCATTTAATATTTTTTCATATTTTTTTCATCATTATTTTTTACATTAAAAACTATATTCTACAATGCTATTTGTATTAGTTTTAATGGAATATGTTTACCCTATTTTCTGAATTAGCCTCTAGCTTGGATACTGCATAACATATGTTCCATGTTTATGTGTTTTCTCTGATACATATACTGTATAAAACATGCATTTCATGTGGTCACTTCACATATCAGTTGAACATGTTTTTGTTCCACATCATTTGAAAATGTTTTTGTTCCAATCGAATTTTATCTTCTCATATCTATGACATCTCCACAGCATAAATACTGATTTAACCAGTTATTTAAAACATTGTATCTTTCCATTAAATATAACTAATTCATCACTTTGTAAGTTCATTTGGATTAATTACTTTTTACATTATGTTTATAGATATTAACTTCTTGAAAAAATACCCACACATGTGAATTTATTTTATAGATTACTAAAAAAAATACACATACTGTTGTAACCTATAATATATATTAACATAAGCTTACCAAAGATATTTTTCAGATCACACTTTGTGGAATATACTGGGTTTATTTTTACATTCATATTTTTGATTCTGCATTTTCAGTATGAATTAATACATATTCTTATTTTTAAACATTTTTTCCTATGGAGAAAAGTTTGTGTTTTCTTGGAAGGAAAAAAGCTAGACAGCACCCCACACGCCTGTTGAAGATCGAATCATACTATTGTTGGAAGTAGAAAAAACATCCAAGTTTGTGTTTATACTTTTTTTCAATGTTTTTGATGTTTTTGACCTTTCTTTTTAAAGTTTATGTGAGACAATGCCCATTTAAATGTTCTATTACCTATTTTCCCATCATGTTTATTGCAAATTATGGATTTTATTACTAACTAGGAAATTAACAAGGATGTTGTGGACTGTTCAACATGTGATCCCTCCAAATATTCAATATCTAGTGATTTAAATTTGGTAGAGATACTAATGATTAAATATGATGCAAGGTATATAAAAAGGGTGGAAAAGGTAATTTCATTATTCAAAAGTTCCATGCACAACAACATTATTAGTTATCCTGATCCAACTCGATCTGTTCATTTCTTATTTTGAATTATTTTCAGCATGAGATATTCGAAAGGCTGGCAGTAGACCGGGCATTCAATCAAATCCCTAGAATTCTGATCACATCCAAATGCTTCTCAGACATTGCTATAGGGGTTTCCATATGAATTTCTCATGACATTCCTTTTTAAACTTTTTATATAGGATCATCAGTGCAGTGAATCTTCAAAACTAATTATTACCATTGACTAATACCAGGTACTACTTTTTATACTATTTCCATTTTAATTTACTATAAAACATATACAACATTATTTTAATAACTCTACATTATATATTTCATATTATAGATTCAAAATATTATTTATTTTCCACCTTTTTCTACTGCACTATTGATTGTGTTTTAATTTTTTAGTGTTGTGATTTATTAATGGTTGTTTTGTTAGAATGAAGAAAAATATGCTAGGTATTTTATAGTTACCCTGTTGTTGAAGGTGGGTCCATTGCAGGAGTCCACTGGATTGCAGCTGAAGAGATTTCTAGCACGGATTGGTATTTTTGGTAGTTGATTTGTCCTTGACTACATTTTTAACAATTTTTGTAGTTGTGTATTGTGTCTATTATCTTGGGGTTTTAGTGCTCCTACAATTATCACTTCTTTTGTTAGCATTAAGATTTGGTAGGTTATGTTCAAAATGAGCCTCATTAAAATTAGGGTAACATTCATATGACTGAATGATTTGGTTTGTTTAATTTTCAAGACCATTTTGGTTGTCTCTATTTGCATAGTGGTGTGCTTTTTCAAGCATAACAGAGGATGAAAGTGGTGCTATTGTGTATATCTAAGATCTGAAACATTTTTCTGCATTTGTAACCTGTTTTTATTTTTACAAATGTGATGTTTCTATTGGTTTTATGTTTTCATGTTGGTTCTCCTATAATGGTTCGCACATCACTGTAAAGTGGATTAAATTAGAGAATACATAAAAGGGATCCTGAGTAAAACATGGTTTAGAGAAACCATACAAAATTATATTCTACAATGACCTCAATACAGATGGGTCTGGTGGAGGAAAAGTTAAATTTGGTTGTTGAATTGGAGTGAGATGTTATCTCACCATTGGGTTAATTCACCAGAGTCAATTTCAGGCCTTTAGAAAGTTTCGAATCATTTCTCTTTTTAGTAGTAGACTTGTAATGATTAATCAACTAATATCATTTCTAAATTTGATATTAGGCATCTGTATTGATCATGTTTAATTAATATTTGATATGTTGTTCAATTTTTGTATAATAGAGAGGGAAAATAATATTTTATTGTTTTGTTTTACGTTTTATTCATCACATTTATAATTTATTATCCATCCCACGCTATGTTACTAATAACTTTGTGTTGGGAATCTATGGTGGCATGGTTGAAGTGACCTATTGGATCACACTTCATTAATCATAAATGAAAAAATAAGGTGCAGGTGGGAATGAGTATTCAATGAAAAACATGAGAGAGAAGAAGATTCGCAAGGTGATACTTAAGTTAATTAGCAGATGATAACTCTCTCTGGTGTCGCCAGGGTTGACATAAAGAGAACAAAAAAGGTGATCCTTCCCCTGGTTTCTTCGTTTACCTTTTAATGGATCCATCTTTATTGAATTCTGTGCAGTTGGTTCAGATTCTATTTTTTCATCTCCAAGTGGGATATCATCAGAAGTTCGAATATTTGAGGAGGTAAGGATCAAGGATCTGAGATCTTGGCTATATAACAAAGGCTACCAAGCAGTTCATGACCCTTAGCACATGATCCAAGATATCAAAACCAAACAATGTTGTTTCTGTCATGGAGACTGAAGCACCAGCCTCATAAGAAGAAGCAGATATTGATGAGAGCTGGGCAGAGGTGAAGTTCATTGATTTGGTGGTGAATCAGGCAGCCGTGTAGAGGAGTAAGGTCTTGAAGGCACTCAACGCATAGAATGGAGTCATTTTCATTTCCATAATGGTACTACGTCAGAGCTGTTTCATAGTTGTAGTAAACATTTTCTCATACTTTTCATTTATTTTATGGGAGGAGTATTTGTTTGTATGTCTTAAGACCTCCATCAGTTTTATACATTGAGCTATACTTACTTATATAGCCTAACATTAAGCATCATACTCATATTAATTTTAGTTCTCAAATTACTACAATAGTCCACAAAATAGTAATGTGGATACAGTTTTTTTTCTTAAATTCTTTTACAATACACAAAATATGCATAGTCTAATGGTATGATGCCTATATCTATAGCCATGGTTATCCATATCCATGATTTTACATCAACGGTCATGAACATATACCATTTTTGTGGCCCTAATCATTATGCTTTCAGCCAATGGTTCTATTCTGGGGAAGGAGGGTTTGGAAATGTGTCCCAGCAACCCAATTCTGCACTGATCACACTACAGATGGGTATCACATAGGACAAGATGAATTTGGTTATTTAATTGGATTCGGATGCTCTATTGCTACTGGGTTGATTCTCTAGAGGCAATTTCATGAATTTATAAAGTTTCAAATCATTTCCATTATTAGTAGTAGACTTTTAATTATTACAGAACAGATATCATTTTTAAATTTCAGATATGTCTTCTATATTGATCATGTTTAATTGATATTTTATACATTAATCATGTTTGGTATGAAATAGAGGGAAAATAATATTTTATTGTTTTTTTCTACATATTATTCATCACATTTACAATTATTTATTTTTTACTACACCTAAGTGTTTTATAGTTAGTTAATTTCCAGATTAGGGTAGAGAATCACTGTTTTTTCAACAATCATGCAACTAATACAAATGAAGCATTGGCCAGATTTGAAAAAATGGTTATAAAAATAAAAACAATGACTATAGTCATTTTTATGATGTGTTATAAAACTTTTGATTACATTGAATGATGTTTTCTAGAAATAAAATTATAGAACAACTTTATTTTTAGTTATATGTCTTTCATTCTAACTTTAAATATTATAATGATCATAATTTGAATTATCCAATTACATCATTTTTTTCATTCATGTAATTTATTTCTCTATCACGAATGAACAATAAATTTTTTAATTCCTTATTAATTCAATTAAATATTTTCTACTACGTTTATGATTTCTTAACAATTTCCCTAACATCTATTCCATTACTATGTACCACTCATTTACATGTCTATATACATTATGTATTCTACATTCATGAATCTGTATATATATTCATTGAAATTACCTTAAAATTTCATAGAAGACATCTAGAAAGATTACCATTACTCTATTAATATTATGTATTCACATACCTATATTTACAATATATAGGATACTGTTTTCTCAATATCATCATACCAAGAATCGTTAATTAAATTATATGATTAACTAGGTTAAATAAATTTACATTCATATGCATTATTAGTTTTCACTTATATAGATACTTTCATATGCATTATCAGTTTTAACAAACATAAAAAATAAGTTTGACATGACTACTGTATGCAATCCTATAATCAATGTTTTTCCATTATGCATTACCAATATATAATTATATAGAATATAATATCATTCTTGTATGCATTTACTATCTAGAAATTTCATATTGGAAAAAATCCTAATTATGTGTAGGTGAATGTGTAATTAAATGATCATTTTGTGAAAATGCACACAGTGGGTATTAAATATATACATACACCCAAGATTGCTGACATTTGGTGATGAAACAACCAGATTCAATTTGTCTTTATCGTATTTATTTATTCAATTTCATGTTTTCATGTATTATGAAGTGGTTGTCCAGTAATTTTCTTCATATATTTATTTTATTCAAATGCATGTTTTGTTTAATCTTTTTCCCTCGTCTCTATATAGCCCATTCCATACTATTCCATATACATGATGAATAGTTTCTCTCAGTTTCCTTTTTTCCCAAACAACCCACTCATTCAATTTATTATTATTTCATTTATTTTCAAATTTCTCATTTTTATTATTACAACCACTGTATTATCTTTGACTTATCTTTCAATTTTTATTTCAGCGCCCACAATACAGTTATTGTGATCAAAATTGAAAATTAATTCAAATATTCTTCTCAAAATTTAAAAATTCATATAATTTTACTCTAACCTTTTTCTTTTTCAACTATTTGAATGGTGTCTTCATATTATATGCACTCTTATTCCATTATAATACACCACTAATTTATAATCAAAATTTATTCCACATTAATGTTTCTTCTCAACTTTTATAAATATTAATCTCTTATTAAAAGAAAAACTAGTAATCGAATACGCTTTACAATAGCACGAGCGAGTACTAGTTTTATAATATCTCTAGGAAAAAAAGATGGTATAAAATATTTATGAAACTTTTGTTATGACTCATTTATGATAATATAATATAAATACAATACAAAAAAATAAAAAATTTAAACTAGAATTTATTTTAGGATAAATATGAAAATTTGTTCCAGTGCCGACACAGTGCTTGCACAACAATGAAAAAGTCAAATATAAAATCCTAAAGATAATATTTAAGAATTAATAATCCTTTTATATAATTTATTAATTAATATTATTCTTAATTTATTATATGAACTAATATTTATTAATTATGGAATTATATAGCAACAAACATATCAAATTTCATGTTTAGTGCTTGCAATGTTGAGAAAAGTCAAAATAACATATTAAGTATGTTTTCATGAAACATATGGGATTAAATATAAATAATAAATGAAAATAAATACTAATTATGAATTAAAATAAATTATAATTATTTTAATAATTTATTTTTAATATTCAAAATAATTATAATTATCTAAATCATTTACTGCGTTATAGTGTAGTGTTTAGGAAAACATATGAAATATTTAGTAAAAGATTTTAAAATTATTAAAAATTATAATATTTAGTTGAGTATAAATTTTAAAATAATCATATATTTATTTTTGAAGTTTAAGGTATAATATAAGTTATTATATTTAAAATTGTTGGTTTTCATGTTATTTTAAATGATCATATAACATGATAATAATGAAAATTAGTTTAAGATTATGTTATGATAAAAATATTTTATTAATTGATTTAAAAGTAATTAAAATTACAAAAAAAAATTAGGAATTAATATGGTCTAAAATTTAGTCCCATGACCATTTTTAATGCACCGGGGATTCTATAGTCACATTATTTACCCTTAAAGGCAAAATATTGGAAAACACACCATTGGTTTTTTCAATAAAAGTGAGTCATTTAAACAATTTCAAACACAAATAGAGTAGGTTTTCTTTCAAAAATATACCCAATTACCACTATAAAATGTAATTTTAACATTACCAATACATTAGTAAGACCATAGACCTATTTTCTACAGTCCTTAAGCTCAATCGAAGGGAGGTTTTATAAAGAATAAGGTATAACTCTTAACCAAATTCTTTCTTTTTTATTTATTATTTTCAGTCCTTCAATTATATGCTTATAATAATTGTGTAATAACATTAGTATATTATATGAATTTTTTTTTTATTATTTTAATTTCACAAACATTTTTCATCTACGTTTCTTCCTATGGGAAATAAAAACATCGCTCATACATATTTGTCGATTAACACCTCCACAAAAAAATGTGTTTCATTTTTCATCACCGCCTATCACGAATGATTTTTATGAAGCATTTAATTAATAAAAAAACATTAATGAAAGAATTATATTTATTTAAATATAATATATCACCTATTTTCTTAACTTTCCATCAATTAAAAAATTATAACGTCGTTTTTGCGCACATGTGGACTACCACTTCCATGAAGTGATGTGATTTTTTTCAAGTACGAATTTAATGGATGGTTATGAAATTTTATTTAATGTATAAAAATTATAAAAATTCCCTGATTAATATTCAATATATGATTTAACAATTATTCCTTTGGCAATGGACATCCTATCGAAGTTGTTCTGTTATTATGAACCAAATGACATCAAAATGTCCAATATAATCTTAATTCATTAAGTAACTAAATAAAAAATGGTCATAAAAGGAATAAAATGGGTAATTTTAATTTAATGAAAATTTACATGGTTCATATTCACTCAAATAACTAATATAATTTTATTATGAAAGATTTAATGAATTTACAATGCTAGGAAATATTTAAGGTATGGGATTTATATTGTTAACTACCTTTAAGTGAGACTTAATCTATTTTAACGATATTCATTCTTTTGTGTGGTGTATAAACACTATTATACATATATTTTTACCATAATTATATATAAATTAATGTGTTCAAAATTTCATTAAATATTCATTGCTTTAATGTTTCATTGGTAGAAAATATATCAATATATAAGGGACAATTTTCCTTAAATCCTTATTCTAAATGCATTGATGATTTAATTTTCTAAATATTTTCTCCCATTTAGATATTGTAAAAATACATTTAGGGATGTATTTATATTGATATAAATAAATTATAAAATACATTTTATGTCTATTTCTACTTAATTTAAATTATTTTTAAAAGTAATATTTTTACGTATTTTATACGATATGTTTTGATGTTATTTACAAAAGGCAAGAGGAATGTTCTATATTAAATTATATGAACAGAAAATATTTTACCTCAAACAAAAAATAAATTTTTTGGAATAATATATTTGATTTTATATTTTATTCAAATTAAAACCCTTATTACAGTTCTCCTGTGTGTTTTTTTAAAATTGGATTTTAAAGGGAAATAGATATTTCAATATATGAAAATGTTTTCATCATGGGTTCAAAAGTATATTTTCTATGATTCATTGTGGAAATAAAATATTTTGTGTGTTTTATTAATTTTATGGTCCTTTAAATTTTTAATAACGGTGGTTTAGTCTGATATAGCTCTTTAATGCATTGGGTAATACTTATTTTAAAAGGAGAATTATATTGGAGTTAATCTATTTTGAGGGTTCAAATAATGGCTCTTTATAGGACTAAAGGAAGATTACATACCAAGTAACATAAATTAATTTTTTATTATTTCTAGTGATTTTTCATAGAATTTTTATTATTTCATATGGTAAGATAATTATATTTTGTTTAAAATAATGAATATTCCCTTTAAGGGTCAATAATAGTTTTTTAAGAGATTTTTTTCATAGGTTCTCATGTTTTATATCAAACCCTTAAGATTATAGGTTTTTCATTTTTTTTTATTATAAAGTGTTTTATGAAAATATTTATGTATTAGTGTTGATTTAGTGAGAAATAAAATGGTTATTTGAGTTTAAAAATTATTATGTGAATGGTAAACTATCGTATATGATCTCATGGTTTTGAAATGGACCAACCAATTTATTTAATTCATTGTATATGTCCCTTAATGTGATTTTTGTGTTCATTCCATTTTTTCAAATTTAATTCCAATGATTCTATGGATGTGTATGAATAATAATGAAGACTTAATATAGAAAAATAAAATCTCGGTATAGAGGAAAAAATAATCACTTAAAGAAAATAGTTTTATTTTGGAAGAGTGAATACTTATTAACTAACACTATAAACCAAAAATATACTTTGTTATGTAAGTGATCCAATATAACCAATTTTATTTTATGTTTTTAATGGATAAATGGGGTTATGTTTATCCGTATTAAATCCAAAAATGTAAATATTATGTATTTAGCATCAGATATTAATGTAAGGGGTTTATGCTATAATATATGATGTTCAAAGTTGATATGGAATTTGAGGTATGAGAGAATAAGATCATAAAATAAGAAAATTATTCTTTCATATAATTCTTCTTAAAATTTTTAGAACAAAAACAAGAATATGACATTTTTATTCTCATCTAATAAAGAAAATTCAAAACATTCATAGTCAAGTGATGTACTTATTAAATTTTTAGTGAAGTTTAAAAAGATCTATAATAAGGGGATATTATTAAAAAATTACTTAACCAAAAAAAATTATGATTCAAATTCCAATGAACATAGATGTTATGAGTATAAAGAAGCATCAACAGAATAAGACATACTTCCCTCAATTTCAAGAAAATAATATTTCTGAAAATAATTTCATAAAAATTTTTGGGTATAAGAAGAAGTAGAAGAATGAAATGAAGTATACGTTAAGTTCCTTAGAGGACTCTAGTAATGACTTTAATTTTAATTATAAATCTAAAGTATATAATCCCAAGGATAACATGTGTTTTATGACATAAAACGATGATGGAATTTCTTCATATCAATATTATTTTGAATCCAAACCTGAAAACCCATCTTATGTAAATTTTATTGAGATAATTTATATATTAGAAGAATGTGAAGTCAAATAACAAGTCTCTAAAGACATAATATGATTCCTCTATCACTAGAAAATAATCTTTAAACAAAAAAATTTAACTCAATATAAAACTATATATGATTTCTTCTAGTCATGTAGTTTATGAAAAAACAATTAAATAATTTTCTATTAAAGATACAAATATTACTGATTATGATAGTGTTTTTACTAAGGGGTGAATATTTAAAAAAATCCAAGGAAATAATAAATAGAATGCCAAAAATTATGTCATGGGAATTGATGATGAAAATACCAAGCTATATAAAAATAATTCTATACCTCATTGAAAAAATATAAATATTTCTAATAACACATACATTAATTATGGAAGAAATGGTCTATCTAAAATTGATTATTCCATAATAGACCCTCAGTTATTTGGAACAAATAATTAATTTTTTTCTACGAAGTTATTTAAGTCTAATTCTGAAAATTATGTAAAATGTATGCATATTGTGATACCCAAATATTTTGTAGATAACAATTCCATACCAATGAGTGTTTGGGGACCAAAATAAATTTTATTCATGATTTTTTTAAATGAAACTAACCACATAAAATGTAATAAAAATGGTTTATGGTCTGTTGTTATTCATCATATATGAGTGCAGATTCTTCCAAATTTCGATCATTTTCGAAGATTGATGGAGGAAATTCAACAATTGGGGAAAATTATGATGGAAAGATAGTTGATATTGGTTTAGATGAAGATCCTAAATAAACCATCATCAGTAATGTAAATAATGTTGAATGATTAAAGCACATCAACATAATAATTTTTCAACATTGTGATGATGGATTCTCATTCCATTATTCTAATAATTTAGTTTTTATTTTTACGAATATGTTATTTAAATTTAAAATACCCATAACTGAAAATGTATATAACATATATATCAATTATTTGTGTTGAAAAAATATAAATTATTTGAACACTAAAATTGATGAATCATTGATCTATCATATGAGGCTTGGAAATTTCAATTTTTATTCCCTAATAATTTTATCCAACGGAAATTTTATTTCTAATTTTCATTAATATAAATTTGTGGAAAAGAAACTATGTGATGCATTATAAATGGGAAAGTCACAAAAAAGTATTTTAAACAATTAAAACAACGTTCTACTACTATAACTATAGAACTTATCATCAAGTATATGTTATAAACTTCTTGAATAACATGCTTTGGTGGTAAGTTTTTTGTTTAGGTTTTGGTTGAAAATTTCTCAATATTTACATTGGTATATTTCTTGATACATAAAAATGAATCATGTTTATTACTTGTAATTTTTTTCAATCTTGTAAAAATGAAATTCATTCCAGAATTATGTCTTTAAGAAGAAACTATGGGGTATAATAATGAATTCAATTATTTTTTCTCAAAACATGGTATTAAAAAACCTCTTATACTCCAAGAAGATATTAAATAAATTGTGTTGTTGAAAGGGAGAATATGAAATAATAGTAAATTTATAGAATATTTTTATATTAATATATTATGGATGCTCATTTTTAATATTGACACAACATGTTATTTCCGTAACAATTTTCTAATAAGGCATATCTCAATGAAAACATCCTATGAGATATGGAATAATAGAAAACTAATTGTTGGATAATTTCGAGTTTTTTATGTAATGTTTATATCTTGAACACAAAGGAAAATATTGTAATGTTTGATCCAAAGGATAATAGAGGAATCTTCCTAGGATATTCAACTACTTCTAAATCCTATTGATATTTCAAAAAAAAATCAATGATATTTGAAGAATATATTCATGTGAAATTGAACAAAATTGATTATTTTGATAAAAAATAAAGTTGATGAAATATGTTATTTAGTGAATAAATTGAGACTTTAGCCTCTTATTGAGGATAAAAAAACAAGATGATTTAGTACATAATTATGAATAATATTATCGTAAAAGTAAAGGATCCAATGAAACTGAAATCATAAAACATTGAAAAACTATAACCCTTAAAATTAATCCTCTAGATACTATTAAAGAAAACCTAAATGTGATATTTTTTACTAAAATAAGTGTAGGAAATATTTCTTAATTTTCTACCATTCTTTCCCGAATTGAACCATAAACCATAAAATAATACCTAGATGATAAAAATTTTGTAGTTTTCATGCACAAACCGAAAGACCGATTCAAGATAAACAATCTTTGAGAATGAGTTGATAGACCCTTCAACTATCCTATTATTAGAAATTAATGGTTATTTAAGAAAAAACACTATGATAAAGGTGTGATCAATTGTAATAAATCTTGATTAGTTATAAAATTTTATAATCGAGAAGAGGTAATAGATTACGAGGATTTATTTCCCCCTATTTATATATTAGAATCCATTAGAATACTTTTAGAATAAGAATCTAAAATGATTATTAAATTGTATCATATGGATGTTAAGTATTCCATTCAAGATTAATTTTTAATGGATGAAGATTATATTAAACAGCCTCCAGGTTTTGGATACCATCACTTTAAAAATTATGTCATTGAGCTTACCAACGTTTTTTATTGTCTTAAGAAATACCCTTTAGCTTGGAATGGATTATTAATTTATTTTCTTTAATAAATTTTTTTTACTATGTTATTGGAATAACCCACTCTTTTTAGGAATCATTCATCAAAATATACTTTAATTATAAATATTTATCATCATGATGTTATTTTGGTTTCAAAAAACCCAAAAATGTGTAGAGACTTTTCAAAACATATAAAAAAAGCAAATGATATGACCATGATTGGTAAGTTAAAATATTTTCATGGATTTCAAATCTAACAAGATTTTTTTTAGAAATATTTCAAACCAATTAAATTATATACCTAATTTAATTAATAGATTTTAACATAAAATAGTATGACTTTTTAAAATTATATATGTTTAAATATTATCCTACACTTGGATGATGTCGGAAAACAAGTGCAAAATAATCTAGATTGGGGAATAATTGGGAGCTTAATTTATCTCAAAAAATTACACCAAACAATATTTTTTCAGTATGTCTTTGTGATATATTTAAATCAAACCAAAAATAATCTCATTTGATATCTAACAAACAATTTTAAGATATTTAAAAGGAATACCTTCTTTATCCTTGATTTTTACAAAATCCATTGTGATTGATTTAACTTTATATTCAGAAGCTAATTCTGGTTGGTCTAGACTAGATTTAATTTTTACCTTAATAATATAGTATTTCTGAGAAAATATTTAGTATCATTATCTAGTAAGAAACATCTCCCTTTTTCATTATCAACTATATATGTTGAATACATTGTATTTTTTAGTTGTTGTACAATAGTGTTGTAGATTAAAGAAACCCTAATGGATTTTGGATATGGTTTTGATCACATTCTAAAAAATTTGATAACACTAGTGATATCAACATTTACAAATATCTAATAAACCAATAAATACAAATTGAATGGATTTAATGCCTCATTTTTATGATATCAATCATAAAAGGTGGATATATTATTGGAATTACTTGGTATAGAAAATAAATTTGATTGTATTTTCACTAAGCCACTGCCTATTGATCGATTTTATTTTATCAAATCATAATTTGGATTTTTTTATTTCAATTGATTTCACTATAATTTAGTATTAAGTAATTTTTACAAAGAAAACTATTTTTAGTTAATCTGTCTAATTTATCTCTAGTTTTGTATTCAGATTATATATTTTAGTTTTTGACATATAATTAAGTGGTATGTTTCTTGTTTGTTATGATTACTTTTTAAAGTCACTATAAGTGATCTTTTATATTTATATATATATCAAAAGATATAGAGAGTAAATCAGTATTCACAAGAAAAAACAAACCCTTATAAACCTCAGGGCTTTATTTCTTTATTCCCAAACACATCATACCCTCAATAAATGAACCTAGATTCCTTTTCATCCACTGATCATAGGAAAATAGAATAATTCTTATAATATAAACAATATTATCGTAAATAGAAAAATTAAATTGATGAAGTTCCTCGGTCTGGATATTTTATATTCTAGCTGGTTGGATGGAATGGAAATGTAACACCCCAGGTAAATAAAGAATATGACATATTTATATTTATCCATATTTGTAAATAAAATATTAATATGACTTTAAAGGGGACGCTATGCTCGATGGTGTACCCAACACGCAACAACGAGTTTCTTGGGAATCTTACGTTGCACTCTAATAATAAAATAATATTATTTTAAATGGTAGTTAACATGTAGCCGTTGTATTGGCGGGAATGGATAGAAATAACTAAAATATTATTATATATGTTTTTAAATGTTTTTACATTTATCCAATAAAAGATAAAGGATTAAAATACGGAAAGAATTCAATTTTAGGCGTATATGCCCTAGTTTTCACTAAAGGTTCACTTATCGCCTTTTGATGGCGAACCGTCATTAAATATAGTTTTGTTCACTCTTATACATTCTATTGGACCAAATAAAACTCTTCTTTAGAATCGGGACATCAAAATTTACTTTGGGTAAATTTTTGGTATCTTTCCGATAAAGTTCATTTTTTTAATGAATAGTGTAAAATGTTGTATAATAATTCAAAACCTCTTTTTAATATAATTTATTTATATGATTAGATTATATTTTTAATTGGTTTTAAAGTTAAATTAGAATATATTTTTACCATTAAATCCAATAGTGGTCATTGGAATTAATTTCACTTTGAAATCAGACTTAAACTAGTGTCAATCTTTTGATACTAATTGTTTCATAAAAACACACCATTTGTCATGACAGCGGGAATTAATTATTAAATTAATTAATGTGACTTATATGTTTTGAATTTTGTAAAATATACTTCATTTTTGAATTCGGAATATCAAATATAGCTTAGCGAGAATTTTTGGTATTTTTCTGAAAAACTTCAATTTTTGATGAATAGTGAAACCACTAAGTGGTTCTTATAAAAACTGATTTTCCGTTTAAATGAAATTTTTCCACCTTTGTGTTTTTAATTTCAAAAATCCAACATAAATGGTTGTCATTAAGAAGTAAAATGTGGTTCAATGGGATTAAAATAATTTTTTGGTGAATAGTAACTTATTAAGTTTTTAATCGCGATTAGAGGTAATTAGTGTAGTTTAAGGTAAAAATAATGTTTTAATAATACGAAATGAACTTGACACATGTTCTAACCTCATTGGATGTGTCATGGCCGACCAATAAAAGCCATGGGTCAACTTGGGGACCCCATGGAGCCACTTTGGTTGGCAAATGACATAAATAACTTTTTATTTAATGTTAAAGTAAAAATGACACACACATGAGATGTTTTTCTAAAACAATTTTTACATGGGGTTATACAAATCAGATTTTTGACTATAAATATTAATTGGAAAGATAAAAATATTTCCTACATCATAGTATTTGTTTCATAATTTTTAGACATTAAATAAATTAAATTATTTATGACATCATGATGATGCAGCGATGACCTCATTATTTAACGATTTAAATAAAATGGAAAGATAATGTAATATCTAAGCCCTATACGTGTCCAAAATCTATTGGATGAGTGGATTTAGAACCCTTATCACCTTATCCTCGAAACACATCAATGTGGGACCTCTTAAATCCGAATACCATTTTAAAATAAAGTAACTTATCTTTACTTTCCAAGAGTGCCCCTCCTCTCCTCTTATAAAAGGCCCCCACCTCTACCTCCTTACCCACACTCCCAAAGCCTTTGGCTCGGCAAACCTCTACCCATTTTGTCTCTCAACTTCCCTCTCTTACTCCTTGAAGCCACACTTTGTGCAGAAGTCTACCCAAGGAAGCCTTTGAGCTCAAACCAAAGGGAGTTACCCGATTTTAAGGTAATGTCTTCTTTGAGTCCTTTTGTTTTATTTTGCTTCTCCAACCCCCTAAACTATTTTTATTCATTTCTTTTGTAACAACTACAGTATCATAAATATACTAGGATGTTTTTATAAGATGTATTCTAGCTACACTTTCACAAATCTACATCTAATGGTTAAAGAACATACTGTTTCTGTGGATGACGAATTTCTGCCTCCCGAAACGATGATTGTTCAACATTATTCTAACACCTTCAAAGGTGGCCATTAAGATGTCACTATATTTATATATGATATATAATATGTTTATGTTTTACTTAATCTTCTGTATTTTTCATTTGTGGCTTACCTTTATGGCTTCCATTATGGGTATACGGGATATCTTCATTTTAGGAAGTGCAGACTACCGCCCCCTCGAAGTGATGTGATTCGTTAATGCCATACATGGGACATATAAAGGATGTATTTAATTTTATTATATATGATGTTATACTGGAATTATTATATACCTCTATATCATTATTATTTCTTTCCATTAAAGTATGAGATAGAAATGAAAGTAGCGTTCATGCGTACGTACGGCTTACCGTCTCCATGAACGGTGCATTTCATTTCTTATCCCGAAATGTAATGTACTATTATAAGTACATGTATATAATGAATATATATGATGAATGATACATATAAATGATGAATATAATTGTGGAATTAAAATATACATACCTCTCATTTAGTTTTAATTCCATTAATATGACAAAGAAATGAAAGTAGCGTTCATGCGTACGTACGGCTTACCGTCTCCATGAACGGTGCATTTCATTTCTTACCTCTAAATGATTATGTAATATTATAAATACATGTATATTCTGGATATATATGATATATATGATATACAAATCATGAATATAATGCTGGATATAATTAACAGTTTACCACATGAACAACATGTAATTGTAAGAAGTCCACTTTCGACTTAAGAACCAAATATCGACAAAACAATCATTATTAACTTAATGATTACATTATGTTTATAACATGGAAATAAGTGATATAAAAGGAATAATAAGCTTGAAAAAGGTTATTAATCAAGTAGAAATTAACTCAAGTTTTTTATTCAGGAGATTAAAGAACGATCGAGTCAAGTCGGACCTGAGGTAAGTGATCCTACTCCTCTCTTTCTTTTTAAGTAGAAACTTTTATGTAATTACTTTTAAAGCTCATCTTTCTTGTTAATGGGATGATATTTTATATTAATATTACTATAATTTTTATGTTCATGTGATGAGAGACCCTATTCTCTCTCATCAATCCATTTTGGAAGTTTTGAGTGGCGCCGTTAGGCTGCCGAATTTTCGTAAGAGATCTAACCTCTCTCTTTCTCTTTAAGTACTCTCCTTTATGTCACTTCTTTTAAGCTCCACTTTTTTTATGATGGGGGATGTTATTTTATATTCCTCTTGCTGTACATTTTATTTTAACGAGATGAGATACCCTATTTGATCTCATCAATCCATTTTTGGATGTTTTAAGTGGCGCCGTTAGGCTGCCGAGTTTTCGTAAGGGATTTTTCATCTCACTTTTATTCCTGTGAGATTTATGATATATTTGCCATAATTTCATTTGAGTGGTTTATGTAATGCCCATTATTACCCTGATTTTGTAATATAATGACATTTATGTGTATTTACCTATTCATTGTATGACACTTCTTCAATGGGGTGTACTTTTTAAAAGTTACCCAAGTCGGTAAGGGAACCTTTCACCCTCCTCATTTTAAAAGACTTTGTTTGTTATGTCTTTTAATTCACATACTATTATATTGGGATATGTTATTCTATATCATGATTGATGTAAATTTTATTTCCAAGTGATGAGATTCCCTTTTTATCTCTCATCAACTCATTTTCTGAATTTTTGAAGTGACACTGTTAGGCTGTCGAATTTTACCAAGGGAACTTTTTAACCCAATTTCGATTTCTTTGGGTTCAACATGTTGTTATTGAATATGTCATCCTTTGAATATGTGTGAATGAACTTTTATTGTTTTACACATAATATCCAATTATATTGTGTGTATTTATATTTGTCACACATAATTTTGAGATTGATTTATCCTTAATTTAAGGATACCTTCTTTATAAGGGATTTCATCACATTTTACATCTCTATTGAGACTTCATTGTTGTTATGAACCAATTCACTCTTATATGGTGTATATACTATCTTTTGGAATTTATATCATGAATCCATTTATTCTCATGATATTATAAAGTTCTGATTTAATGTTATTCCTCAATTATTGTATTCAAGTGTCTCTAATTTTGTTAAAAACCCTTTAACAAAAATATCGCTTTAAATGTTTTAATGATTTATTCTTATTAATATCCATGTTTTCAAAATCGTTTTAAGGATTTATTTATATGGATATTAATGGTTTAAAATGTTAAAATCTTCAAGGTGGTATGGGACACTTTGATTCAAAAATCTCTTTATTAAATGTTTTAAATGGTTTTGAAAATGGTTTTTTTTATGGATTAATTATTTCAATATCATAAAATGTTATATTGTGATTGAAATGTGGAAATGTTATATTTCCTTTATGCATGTTTTATGTGATACATTTATGTTATGGTTCTTGGGCATTTTTATGAGAATGGTTGGTTCCGTGATAAACTAAGGGCGGGTGAGCCCGATATAGCTCTCCAATGCATTGGGTAACGCGAAGGAGTGAAACGTTAAGGTTTCTCCGAAGAGATTTAGGGAATATACTGTGATGGGTATTCAAAACGTAACCAAGAGGGTTAATCCCTACGTAAAGATGTTATGAATGCCTCAAGTTACCTTTATGTCTTATGATTTCTATGATTTATTCATGGTTTGATGAGGTATGTTAAAGTGCCTATGTTTTATGGGTAAAGTATGATTTCATTCTTATGTATATATGAACTCATGTTTCCTTTCCATATTTTTCTAACCCTTACTGAGCTTTTTATGCTCATCCCAAGTTTTTGAAATGTTTTTCACAGGTCAAGGGGAAGGTACATGATGTGATGATAGTGTCAAGGATGTGTCAAGAAAGAATCCGTGTTTTATTTTAAATATGTTTCCGTTGATGGGAAGAATGAATATTGTCTTTTATGTAACCACTTTGTTTAAATGTGGAATGTAATGCAAGTTTCATGATCTAATTCTCTAAAACTCTAAACCTGAACATATCATCAATGTGTAATCTTGTAATAACTCAAGATTAAGTAAGGTTTAAGGCTGGGGCCTTACAGGAAAAGCTAATAAATAAAGTCATAAAAAATTAAATATGGGTGTATGTTTATGAATATAAGTGGAAAGTTTTATTTTTTGAGAAAGTGATATAAAATATTTATGAGCATGTGGTAATTCATTTTTGAGATAACAAATTTCTAGTCAAATCTTATGTAAATTAGAAATATTCATCGATTTCTTCGATGGAAGTGGATGGTGTTTTATATGGTTTTCATAAGGGTTGTTTCGATGCTAAAACTCTGTTTTTATCATTGATGAGGCAATCCATCATGAGATTATGAATTCACTAAATTGATTTTGGGATATTGATAACATGGATTTAAAATACCAAAATATGGAATGTAAGGATTTTTAAACTTCATTTAATCAACAATAACCCAATGAGTTAGTGAGTTTGATATATTCCTATTTGAAGATATTTCCTTACTGCAAATATTTTTTATGAATAAGCATGTCAATATATAAAAATATATCATGAAACATACGTGTCATTTTATTTTAAAGGAAATTAATTTCTATCCTTTTAGAAGGATTTTGATCCTCATTTTTTGTGAAAACAGGTGTTTAGTTAAATGATGTTATGTAATATCATTTTCATGGGTTAAAAAATCATAGTGCTGGATTATTGAAGTGAAGTGGATTATTATAGAGTTTCACTATAATAAAATATATTCCATTAGAGATAGGTAAGATGGTGAAGTGTAACCTACTTAGGTTGAGGGGGAGTGATCCCAAGTAATTATAGATACTGGAAGTCCTGAATAATTTTCTTCTAGTGTGGAATTCGAAGAACCAATAGATGATGTAACTATTACTGAAAGAATAAGGAGAGTTATATTGGTTAGGTATTATGTTATTTACATTAAATATACTATTATAATAAAGTAAGTTTATCAAGGAGAATTATCAGTGGTGAATCATGGTTTAGTTCAATCATCTATAATTAAACCTGTCTCTCCTAGAGTTTATGGAGAAATGATTCCTCAAAATCCAATGCTAGAGTCAGTTGTTCCATTTTCAAAAACCGTGGAAGGTTTTTCTATGACCATCAAGACACTCTTCACCATTTGTCAAGAAAGGACTATATCTATAGTTTTTGAAGTATTTCCTTTATTTCAAATCCTTATATCTGTTGAGGATGAATGGTGAATAAGAAGGGAGACAATTTTTTTATGGGGAAAGAGTTTTTGGAATCAGAAGAAGAAGAATAAGAAATTTCCCAAAGGGATGTTCTATTAGGGATTACAAGAAAAATGGAGAGAGTGTATTTGGAACCCTCTTAAGTAGAATAGAACCAATAAGTAAAAGAGAATTAGGAAGTTACTTCTCCTTTTCATGAAGAAGATGACTGTTGTAGCAATGAGGTTCACACTATAGATATTTTAAATTCTGGTGATTGATTTCTATCTCATCTTGATGAAATGATTACTGAAGATAGAAATTTTAATCTTATATTGGTGGAATATAATGTTGATATATTATATTCTTAAGGAAAATATAGTTTCAAATAATTATTTGGATTTTGTAAAGATGATGTTGGTGTCTCAGTTTGAGTATATCAAACGAATAAAATATTCCTAATATAATATAGTTTTTAACAAAAAACTTTATGGTCTAAAGAGAATTATAAAATCAATTTTAGAAGCATCTTAGTGAGTTAGTATTTCTGGGTCATCTAAGGAATGATCAGTTGTGTGAGCTTCCATGAGAGAGAAGTTGGAAGTATTCTCTCTAGAATATAACTCTCACATATCCATAATTGATTCTATATAATGTGAACTTATTTACCCATAGAATATTATAATAATTAAAATTTATTTTTCTATATATATAAGGAGTTTTTTAGTTTTCCTAGAATGAATTATTATTATTTTGAAATGGTTTTCAATGATATTGGATAATTAGTTCAAGAAAATATCTCTGTTTTAAAAGAAATATCTACAAATACATTGAAGGATATGATCTTTATTGTAACTGGACATAGAAATATGGGAGGATAAATTCTAATAAATTTTATTTTTTGGAATAAAATCTTGTGAAAGTTCATTAGTAGGTTATGTAGTCTTAGCCATATGATTCCTCATTGTCTAAAGAGGATTCTATTATTGAACCATCATAGTGGTCCAATGATAAAAAATAAAAAAATAGATATTCTTATGGTTTTTCAAATTTATTTTCCAATAACACCAGTGGTGGTAATTTATTAGATATTCAAATGGATGTGATAAAAGGTTAATTAGTATTTTCATAGGTAATTCAGATTTTCAAATTTTCATTATCACCTTTTTCAAAAAGACATGGAAAGGTTTCACTATTTATTTAGACTTATGCTATAAATATTTTGTAAGTATGATCCTCATATGTGTGGATACACTATTTCAATTATGAATTTGATGACCAATTGGACCTACTATTTTTGATTTCCATACTGTTTCCTCATAATGAAAAAAGATATTTTTGATCCTTCTTCCATGTATACAATGGAAAATTAGAAACTTCTTCCCAAATCTGAAATTCATATTCTTTCCTCCTAGAATATATAGTTATCTTCTATAGATATATATCATTTACCTAGTGATCAGGATGCATATTTAAGACATCATACTAGTATATCTAAGGCCTTTCCTCACGATAGAGCTATCATTTGAAGAAAATACACATTTTATGCCCCACATAGTCAGTTGAGGGGTTAATATGATGATGTTCCATTTCCTACGTCTTCTTTTACACGTGACCTATCTCAATATTTTAAGAAGTCACCTACTAAAATCATCCTTATGATGATTTACTAAATTTTTAATTATTATCTATGTTATTTTTACCATTTTATTATTGGAATATTTATTTCATAAGTTCATGAAAAAGATTTTACATTTTAGTAATTTATATTCAAATTATTTATAAATGATAAAGTGATACATAAAATTATTTTCTCTATAATTTTATTTACCTTTTTTATGTCACAAAAGTGGGGAGAATCTAAGTTATTTTGATAAAAAAACAATTCAACATTATTATTTGTAATATCCTATTGATTTTTTTATTTTTGGGGTTTTTTATCACCAAAAAGGGGGAGACTGTTGGATATATTATTTTTGGTCCACCACATCGCGTAAAATCATTTATATATTGATACTAAAATAATGCTCATTTAATTTAATAATATATATATCTTAAGTTTTTGAGTATCATATCCATGGTAATTAACTAATTTTAACTCATTTATTTTTCATCAAAAAATTTCCCAAGGAATTTCTCTTATATGCCTGAAATGTTTTGCACACTGAGGAATTATTTTATGGAAAGACTCATCACCCTTGAAAAAATTTATTTTTTGCTACAAGATTTTATATTACACAAGATCTTTATAAAAGGATTATATTACAGAATAAGTAATTTCACTCATTTTGTAGATGAATTTTGGTATTATAAAAAAGTAATTATCAAAAATCCAAAGAAGAAGAATTTATAGTAAATACATTTCTCGTACATGGATCTTAATTTATCTTATAGAACAAAGCATCATAAGTAAATTATCTTATAGGTTTTTAGCACAATGATCTGATAAGTCTCTTATTTTTTTAAGCTATTTTATCTAATTATACTAGAATTTTTATAAAATAATTTCATATATAGACATTTATCTTACAAATATCGAATTAACATACGGAGGATTCATATTTACTTCTTATAGTTAGAGTATTTTTTGGATACACTCTTTATCATTTCCATATCTTCTGAAAATTCAACTCTTTATTTTATGTACATTATTAAATAAGTTACCTTCATATGGGAATTCATAATTTATTAATGTTTTTATTTCTATGAATGGAAACATACAATGAATATGAAGTCTACTATATCTTATTATATTTTTTTATTTGAATTTTGAAAACAAGGATACAGACTAGTTATGATCTTCTTTCTTAATATATAAAAAGGATTATTTTTCTAGATTATTTGATTAATAAGAATTCTTTGTTCAAATTCAAATGAGAAGATATAAATGGATAAATTAAGGATGCATTAAAGATAATAAATACAAGAGGATTATTTAGATATACACACACATAGTCTATTCTCAACTACATGATCAATTCTTGGTCATCTATTTTTTCATAAAATATTATATTTTGAAATTAAATAATATCAAGAACTGCTCTTTAATGATATTATTTCACTCTGGGTGTTTCTTATTCATCTGCCATTTGTTTTATGTTGATGTGATTTGAACTTTTATTAATCTTTATTTTCATTTCTGTAATGATTATGACTCATTATCTTCAATTATTATAAAACAATGGAAATAAAATGTAAAAGGTGATATTGGTTTAAATATTAGGAAATATTGTACCTATTGAAAAATAATTTCACCCAACTGCTAATTCCCTAAGAAAAGGACTAGTGTTGTGAAAACCCATGAAATTGAGGAGTGTGTGTTAGTGGAGTGAGCTCGAGTTTATTTGTAACCTGAACCACTGTAAATTATATTTGTTCTATATTTCTCTTATTATTATTGATTCCATTTATCATTTGTCATAGGATAAGATCAAAAAAATTATTCCTTTATATAGGTTGGGTTTTAATGAAAAAATATTCAAGAAATCAATTCATCCCCTCTCGAGTCTTTGTGAAACATTTTTTTGACTAATACCAAAATTAGTAACAAAAAAACATTAGATTATATATAAATAATTACAGGTTTCATCCCATAATAATAGTGATACAAAGAATATAGTTATAGAACAATGATTTCCCATTAGAATGATAATGTATGAAGAATAAAAAAAATATTACAACTAGGGCCTCTAACATCACTGATATAATACAAAACCTCAACCTATTTATCTCATATGAGATACCCAAAATTATCATGAAAAAAAGCATTCATTAACCACATTCTTGGACAAAGTGAGTGTTTCTTGATTATCCATGTCTAGTGGTCATCTGAGTGTGGTGTGAGTTCATAACTCATAAGGGAACCACCAATATATGCATATATATAGCCAATAAATATTGTGATATGAGAATTTGAAATGTACCAAAAAATAAATAAATGGTAAAAAATAAATAAATAAACAACCACCATCATTACATAGGAATGTGACCCCGATCGAACATACTAGCTTTAGAGAGAGCCTAAGTGTCTCTAAGTATGTCATCAAGACCATTCCAACACATATAATCGTACCTACCCTAGTATGAATATCATGTATAATATACATGGGTAATTATCCTAAAAAGCTAGATCATAGTATACACAATCAACACCATCACAAAATCCATTGAAAACCCTATAATTATATCAATACATACCCTTTGGGTGTTTTTATTATCGAATGGAATAATTGCTTATATGTCACAGACCTCCGATAAGGGAGTTTTCTCATCTTGGTATCACATACCTCATCTCTGAGAGTTTTCTTAGCTAAAGGTAACACAAAAAACCTTAATGTTTTTTATACATAGAAAAAGACCACACCTATGAGTGTTCTCCATGCATAAATAAATGATACACCATTCATGTGTTTTATAAAAATAAATAAGTACCACCCTATGAGTGTTTTTTCCAATCTCATATCATTGGGTTTATGAGCTAGATTCTAGGAAACAAAATTGTGAAACGACAGGCCCAAAAAATGAAAACAATTTAGAAACCATAACACTGGCTGAAAAATTCCCGAATTCGTTATCACTATCCATACCCCAACATAATATCTTACTAGGGTCACTATCATTAAGGCACCCACTAGGGTCCCCTAGGTCTCATCATGGGAGACGTACCCTCCTCGGGGTACTTTAGGTCATTAAATGGGCCGATTCACCTTACGAGTGGTCCTTTGTCCCAAGAAATCCACTCAAAGAATAACCCAGAACCTAGGGACATCATACCCCTCAATTGTTTTATAAATATAATACATCTTCATAGGCATCCAGAGAAAAAACCATGTTGGAAAATGTCAGAAGATATGGCCCTCTAACTATCTATAAAATAAAAACTTTCTTATATACCAGTATAGTCACCCATCCCAAGAATGTTCTACCTATAGTCTGTCTATCTTGGAAAAAATACCTCAAGGGTTCTCACCAGACCTACCAGGTCCATTTAACCCAATTCATTCCTGAATTACATAGGGAGTTGGCCAAAATATCTTACTCGAGGGAAACTATGTCATATTTGGCTCGATCACACCTCTAATGGGGTCTAAATATCATATGGTTACTGATTTAATCATTTAATCCTTCAATAATTCGTGGCTACGGTAACCTTCCAGTTTCCAAGGGCCTATCTTGACCCCAAATGACTTGTGAAAACCATACATAGTCATCTCTTTAATTAATTTAACAATTCAATTAATTATCAATTTGGAAATTTATTTAAATCATTTAACAATTTATTTTACTGAAAGGTTGATCACCCTAAGGTGGTGATACCACATTCCACAAATCAAATAATCAAATGAATAAATTATAGGGTGTATAAGCAAGACCTCCTACCTAAACCAAGCTTCCTAATTTACTTTTAAGGACCAAGTGCTCATCCAAGCCTTGTTGAGGCCTGTATAAGATCAATTTTTCCTTCACTGACCTTACAAGATCCTATAAAATCCATTTCAACTAATTAAATCATTTTTATCATTTAACAATAATTAAAAAATGTAATATAAATCGGCATATCAATGTAAAACTCACTGGTTCATTACATTGCACCAAAACCACTTCATGTCACCTATGGTAGGCTAAGAACAAATTTATGGTACTAATATGGGTCCAATAACTATGTCATAGAAATGGTTAAATAATTAATTTAATTTAATTTACATGTGAAAATTTTAATTAAATCCACAGTTTGAAATAACTTTAAATAAACAATGAATGATGATAAACTGACGCCATCATAGGACATTCCCTAGCTAGCCTACCAGAATTTTTCGAAGGAATAAAGAAATTTAACCATTATCTTGTGAGTTATTGATATCTAACCAAAACCAAAAAATTCCAAAATTATCCCGTTGAAGGGAGAATAAGAGTTTATGGAGGTGAGGAATCCCATACCTTGCATCGACATTGAAATTGCCTCAAAATATCACCCAAAACAAGGGGGAGAAGGGAGGAAGAGGGGAGTCCATCTATCTTGGGCTCAATTGAAGATGGGAGGAAGATAAGTCTACCATCATAACATTAGAGGGGTATATATAAAAATTGTTCCCCATAAAAAGCCGAATGACTATCATTGGGGCCTACCAACTAACTAATGGTTTGTTATAGTTTTTGGTAGTAACAACCACCCATTCCCTCTTGAGTCTCCTCTGATCTATTAGGACACAACATGCACCTCATCCCATTTCTAAAACAACTATTTTATGATGTTCAAACTCTAATAATTTTACTCCAAATCAAAGTTCTGAAATAAACCCTTCAACCAAACTGAAATATTCAAATTCAGTTTGAAATATTAATTCATGTGTGGATATGAGGAATTATATAGTTTAAAAAGAAGCTGCCTACTAGTAAAATGATAAAGAAAAAATTAATGAATATGGAGAAAGAATCATCCAATAAAATAAGATACTAGAGACACCATGGAATAGAAAACAATGGGATAAGATGGATCATTCACTTCCATTCCCATCCAAAATAATTCAGTCAAAAAGATAAATCAAGAGGAACTCCAAAGAGAAATTCTGGAAACATTCCAGAATTTCTATATTAATGTTCACCTTCATGAACCACTCTGATAGATTACCAAGTATGTTAAATTTATTTTGGAACATTTCAAAAAAATGAGGAGACCTCAAGGGAATGGAATAATTAATTTTGGATGAATTCTATTGGCCCTAATCACACTATAATTACCCAAAACATTTCAATATCCAAAGACATTTTCTATTCATTATACAACTATTTCTTTAATGTTTTCATATTATATTATTTATATAGGTTATTACATGAATGAAATGTCTCACTAAATTGTTACATATTTTCATATATGATACATGAATCCCAAAAGGGTGGTGTTAAAACATGAAAAATCATCAATTGTACTTCATGAAATTGTATTGGAATATTTACTAATAAAAGTCCAAGATCTTCTCTTACAAGTATACTTACATATATTAAACATGGAGGACTATATGACCTCAGTACACTCAACCATTATTTTTGGGTTAATATTCTAGAAGATATCCAAGAAAATAATAAGTGACCATGATGGAAAATCCCCATGGAATTTAGAGACATCACAACTGATTTCAATATCATTAACTCCATGAAAAACCCTTATTTAGATCACCCACTCCATACACTAGCTTATATTGGATAAGATTATCCTATTGAGGATTCAGGTATTTCACTTGTGATCTTGAATTTTGATAAACACTTAGTGATTGGAATTTCCTTGGAGGATGAATCTATCCATAATTGAAAAGAATTCATTTCTAGATTGGAATATGAAGAATCCTTTTAATACCTTGAGGGATTTTGTTATTTACATAACAATGAGGAAACTAAAATTTCATCTTCTGTTCATAAAATACAAAAAAAAGTAAGATTCCCAAATGTGATTTCATACATTGAAGAACCCTCAAATATTTAATTAAATCCTTCAAACAATGATTTAATGTATTTTTAAATAATTAAGGGAGAGATATTTCAAGTATTAATTTCTAATAACATATCCCAAACTAATTAAAATACATTTACTAATATTTTTATATTGAATGTGCAATAAATTGGGTGGATTTATGGTTATATTCTAGGCATTATTCTAAAAATATAACAAAAAAACACTATAAGAAGGAGACTCCATATATATTAGGCATTCCCAAAGGAGGTGATATACCACATTAATAGAGGTAGTAAAAATTATTTAATGAATTTATAAGAAATAATAATAATTTACCAAATATCTGCCGCATAATGGGATAGTCCAATTGATGTAGTTCCAAACAAAGAAGGGTTGATAATTATAAATAATAAACAAGATGAATTGATCCATGTGAGAATTCAAAATATTCGGAGAGAGTGTATTTTTTATAGAATGTCAAACCAAGTCACTAGTATATAAGACCTACCTACCCAATTCATTGATATTATTCTAAATAGGTTGGCAGGTGCAACATATATTTTCAATTTCTTATGGATTTTTAGGATATTTTTAGTTACACATTTTACCATAGGACTCAGAGAAGACAACATTTACCTACCCCTTATTTACAATTTCCTACAAAAGGAATCCTTTCATATTGTTAAATTCCCTAGGTACATTTCATAGGGACATCGTAAGTATACTCTCAGACCACATTGAGGACACATGGGGGTATCCTTGGATGTTTTTGCTACTATTGGTAATTAATTTGATCAATGTTTAAGAAATCCTGAAATGGTTTTGAAAATACGGATAAAAATATATTTTTGAATTTAAAACATTTACATTTCATGGTGGAAATTAGAATATTTTAAGGGAATGTAATGAAAAATAAATTTACCAATGTGGATAAATCCAAAATTTTAGTGATAATTCCATTCCTTATTCAACTTATTTGAAACATTCACAATCTTTTCTAGGCCATGTATGTTGTTACATAATTTATATCAAGGAATTTATTAGGCTTTATCTCCCTATAGCATAGGTTAATATTAAAAATAGATGAATTTTATTTTAATATTTAATATAGGGAATAATTTGATGAACAAAATAATAAACTAGTCACCCAACTATTTATGTTTCCACTACCAGGAGAACCCTCTTGAGATTCTCTGTTATGTTTCAAATTAGGATGTGGGGGTATCTTTCTTAAATAATTGAGGTAAAACCACATGTCTTTCATAATTTCCCAATAACATTTCAATATTCCCATATAAAATATAAAAATATTGAATAAGAGATTCGTATTTGTTTCATTAGATAAATTCATATCTTCTAAGTATGGAACTAAAATCACAGGGTTTTTTGACCATTCATCACTTAGATTCTTACTGAAGAAGGTGGATGAAAATGCATGCCTATTCTGGTGGATGATAATTCTACAAGAGTTACACCTTGATATTAATGAAAAACTAGAGCTTAAAATTAGGTATCCTATAACCTGAGTATATTTCAAACATTGATAAGGAAAATATTCCACATGAAGACCCACTAAATGACCACCTACCATTAGAATAATTTTATTTGGTTTAAGGATGACTACCACAGAATACAGACATGGTAAATTATTTTGTCACTTCACAAGTACAATATAATTTTAATTCCCATCAAACTCTCAAACAAAATCATTATCTAAAATTTTACATTTGGGAAGACCCATAAATTTGGAAAATTTTTAATGATCATGTGATAAGAATAAATTTTCTTACAAGTAAAATTTAGTCTATTTTTATGGTTTTCCATTCTATAGCATGTAGAGGAAAATTAGACCACACATAATTATTGGAAATGTAATGGAAAATGGATTTCATTTTCCCACATTGTTTAAAAATAATCATGAGTCTTGTAAAAATTGTGAAAATTGAAAATTTATTGGAAATACTTCAAAGAGACCTCCAAATTCCCCAAAACCCCATAATATTTTATGAAACATTTTATGTTAGGGGAATAACATTTATCGAACCCTTTCCAGTATCATTTGGTAGCTCTTATATTATTCTTGTTATTGAAGATTCCTCTAAATCAATGGAATCTAAGTCTACTAAAAGATATGATTCCAAGTTTTTTTGTTATTTTGAAATTTCTAACAAGTTTTTTCATTTTGGAATACTAAGATACATCAATAGTAATGAAGGGACTCAATTTATTAATAGATTCATGGTAGATTTTAGGAAATATAGAATATTTCACAAGGAATCCACCCCTTAACATTCATATAAAAATGGGCAATATACTATTTTAAACAGTGAAATTAAGGTAATTTTGAAGAACACTATAAAACAAAATAAGAAAGACTAGATCCAAATGCTGGAATGCACATTGTGGGATTAAAAGATAATAAAAAAACCATACAAATGAACCCCTACCAATTTTTTAGTGAGAAAATTTGACATCTACCAATATAACTATAACAAAAATAATCTTGGGTTGTTAATGAATTTAATTTGGATATAGAGAATTGGAAAAAGAGAAGAAATTAAAGTATAAAGAGTTTGAAGAAATTTGGAGAAAAGCCTTTTAGAATTTGAAATCTATAAAGAATAAGAAACAGTGGAATATGATAAGTTGATTCAACAAAAGGAATTCTATTATAGAGGCCATGTAATATTATTCAACAGAAGGCTAATGTTGATACTGGGTAAACTACATTCCATATGGGATGTCCCTGTCATTATTGCCAATGTATCATTTGGTCGTGATGTCGAGGTTTTGAAAGAAGTAAACCATAAACCAATCAATCATAAATGGCATGCGTTGAATACATATCCTGAGAATCATACCTAAGGTCAAGTGGATAAGATCAAACTCCTCATACCTTCTTATCAATAAAGACCACTCAGGTATATCTCTCTCTAAAATTTTACATCATAGTTTAATTTAATTTAAAATAGGTTTATATGATAAATCTGTTTGAATTCATTGAGGATACTACATCAACTAAGTGTGTGTTATAGAACCTTTTTACTTTAATACAATTCTAATTTTTTTTTTTCATTTTTTTGTTTTTCAAAAAACTTATTACATTTTTTTCATTTTTAATTTTTTTTGAAACAAGTGAGATTATCTATAATTCCCTTAAAAACATTTAATCTATGATAATGTTAAGAATGTAATTTTATGCATCAACAAAATTTATATGAACTCTTAAATGAGTTTTTTAAAAATTATAAATAATGGAATGTCATGAAAAACCCATTGATTTTGGAAACACATTACATAACATACTGACCTATATCTTTATGTACATACATGTAATGCTTTAATCCAATTTTGACATTTTATTCCCAATGCCCTATTTATTTAGAGGACCAAGACATTATTCAGTAACTATAGGTTTATATACAATCTAATTAAATATATAGAGTATTCAATTACTATGTTCATTAAATGATTGAGGTATTATTTTGAAGGGAAATCAACCTTTTATAATGAACCCTATTTTTAGTCTACCTATACATTAATCCTTGTATCCCATAACAGATACGAATGAATTTTTTAGGCAGCCACATTGAAGGCTAAATTTCCATATCTACCTTTCTCTAGAATATTTTTCATGATCTATGTTGATTTCAAGTGTGGGGGAAGGGAGAAAAGGACCTGTAAAATCTATTTTATAGAATATATTTGAATTTTTATAAGAATAATATAAAAACATTCTTACTATTTTGGGAGAAAATACATGATCAGAATTATAGAAAAATAATATTTATGTTATTCAATGATGTCCATGAAATCCCACATCTATTTTGAAGGAAAAAAGTACATCTCTTTACCTAAAAATGATATTCCTAAGAGATCACCATATCCGAATATAGAATGAAAAACTTCCAAAAAGGGGATGGGGGAGAGGGAATATATATACTCACTGTTGTTGAAATTCCGTAATGGGATATAATTCAAAAGAAGATGGAGGGATTTTAGAAGTCTGTTAGAGTAATAACCTTCTTACATGTGTTACTTGGAAAAGACAGTGGAGATAAAGGGATGAAGATATGGAAGGGTGGCCTTGAATAAAATTTTGAGTAAAGGATAATACTTTATAATCTAGAGATAGTTAGGTCCCATACCTATCATATAAGTTCCAAATTCCCTCTCTACCATCAATTGTAGAACCAAAGAAGAAAAGGAATGAAACCTAATATAGGAACTAGATGAAGGGAATGTTTCTAGCACTGAATTGATGAAATTCATGGGATTTATAAGTATAAATCAACAACTTGAAGCAAAGTTTGGGAAATTGGAAGTTAAGGAAGAATTAACACTTGAAAGAAAATAAAAACCATTCCTTGATCTTTAACATAGATCCTAGACCATTACATAAACCTATCTAGGTTTACATTCAAATCCTACCAACCCTTAATCCAAATAATAACCTTGATTAAGCTCTTATGATATTAAAATGTACTCGAATCATTTGGTCATGATGAGTAAATTTTTAATGAATATAATGAATCTAGTATAATCATGGAATGAGAAAATCATTACTGAAAATAATAGTTCAGTGCTAAGTGAAATATTCTAAGATGTTTGGAACAAAAGGTTGATGAGGGGTTGATATAAGAGAATCAATTACATTCAGTTAATGGAGAAAGGGAATCAATATCATTATGGATGCTTAATAACATGAGAATTTTCATGTTTCTCCCTAATTTACTCTATGAATAGTAGATCGAACGGTTTCCACATTGCCTCAAGTGTGGATCCCCATATTAAATTGGTTTCTGACTAGAAGTAGAGGTTTAAGATAGTACAATGAGGAGACTATACACAATATCAGTGTGAAAATAATAATAAATCACAAAAAATCATCCAAAATAGTAAATAATCAGAGTAATTAGAAAGAATAATCATCCAACAGTAAGATACGATATACTGTAAAAACCTAAACAACCATTCCATACATATAATGAACACCCAATGGGATAGTGACAAATATATATCAGAATAAAAGTAAATAAAAGACACTAGATCTCCAACATCACAATAAAAATCATCATGAACACTAATTTCATCCATTTAGTCTTATTCGTCCATGATATTCTAGGCCTTATCCCACACTGGTCCCTATAGTCAAGTGAATGTCTACTCATGTAACCATGTGCAATGGTGTCCTAAGAAAGGTGTGAGAAAAAATCTCAGTAGGGAACCACAATTTTGACCCAATACACAACTAGTAAATGTAATTTATTTGCATATATATTTCATAAATGAATAATAATAATAATAACTTCTGAAAGAAATTAAATAACCAAGGTCTCGCCTTAGGCCTGATGGTCTCCCAGGATGATCATTCCTAATTTGAATAGTTCTAGAGATGTATGTGAGTATGCTACATCTACATTGGGGAAATTAGTCATATCTTCAGGATCCCCCATACTCTCCTTGACTAAATGTAAGGTAGAATAATTTTTATTAGATTGATTGGGAATAAATAATTCATAAAGTAGGATCCTAGGTTTCCTAGGCATACTACTCAAGTTATGAGTAACTAGTGGAACCTAGACGACATTTAGATGTTCCCTATTCCATTTTTCTGTCATATTTATATGTCCCAAATTGTAGGAAATCAATACTTGGATAGTGGAACGAATTTATAAGGGGATGTACCAAAGGCAATATATTAATAATACACTCTTGATCTGATATGATAACTCAACACAAACCAATCATAAACTCAATAGCATATTCTCAGAAATCATTGTGAAATTTAATCACGGTGTATCCACATAATCATAGGGATTATCCCAAGCATCAATTGAGGGAATCATAATCAACATTTTGGATGACACAAACATCAAGTTCAGAGGATAAATGCATCCACTTGACAACCCATGGTATCCTCTTGATACTGGATTACTAGGAATCCCAATTGATATGTTAACTAGGAAGGGTTTCTAGGATTCCCTCAGAATGATCCCTTGATTCTTGATATATGGAGGAATCTAAGAGACCCTTGGAATTTTTTGTAATGATAGGATAGATTATTGGATCCTGGGCTAACTAGGATTCCAGGTATTTACATGCATTAATATATTTCAATTCAAACATTAAAACATATATGGTGAAATTTTTCATTAATTAAGAGGTAGATCCCAATATACTGGGAATCCAAAATTATATATACTTATAATCATCTATCTATACACACAAGTATAAATATACATATCATTATAAACATACACATCATATAAATTTATTGAATTGAGTATTTGGAGGAAAAAACATATGATAAATTAAATAGGTAGGGATAGCTACCTAGAGGCCTTTTCACCCACCCATAAAAGATGTTAAGGGTGTAATGTTCCTCATGTACCACCGTTTCAATGAAAATTATCTAAGTCTCACTAATTATAATTTAGCTAATAAAATATTTGATACTTAAGATGAAGGTGGAGGGTTTTCTGAATGCCTGAACCAAATTTATTATGATTCGAGACATAGTGGTCATGTTTCTTGATCCATGATTTAAGGGAATAACCTTGGTCATCACTACCCATTTCCAACATTCCTTTAATACAGTTTGAACATGATCATGGAAATTTAATCTGGGTCCCCTCCAAGACTAATCCCAATGCTAAATCCCATCTTGAAGAGAAATAATACCATTAATATGTACCCTACAACAAGTTAGGACATTTAAGTCCTAAATAGATTTAATGCTTTTGTATTAGGGTCATGAATTAATCCCATGTATATCCATACATGTTCATGAAAACCCACCTTCTTATTGAAGTTAATGAAAACACCTAAGTATATGTGTAACTGGTCTTTGTCTCAAATTCCCAATTTAAGGATCCCTTTCAGGGTCTATTTCAATATAAGGAAATGGTTTATTAGTATGTTCATGGCCTTTGATGACTGAGGAATTGAGTCAGAACCCAAGGGACTGAAGTGACCCTATAACCTTTCTCTCTCAATATATAAAATACTACAATTTATTTATTTAGATAATTTAACTCAAATATTTATTCATTTTAAATAATATTATTGAACAATAACTACGACACATCACTATAACCCCCACACATCACTATAACTCCCACACATCACTATAACTCCGACAATGATGTTGTTTAGCCAGGTGGAATCCCATGTTCATCCATGCACGCTCACCAGAGTCCATTTCCAGTTGGTGTAAGTCAACACCCATATCACTACTCAAATGATCTCGTGTTATGATTTCCATGAGCACTGATTCAATATTGATTCAACACCTCTGGATGGTTACAAGTCAATATGGTCCTAAAAATCTTTCTTAGACTCTACTAGATATTGTATCCAAACCTAAACCTTAAAGTCATTACATAATCTAGTATCACATTAGTCTATTTATCCATCTATAAACAAAATAATATAGGATCATTGAATAATTGATCCAGCACTCCCACAACCCTCTCATATAAGGGTCAGGTTCCTGTGGCTGACATCCCACTTCCCAACATTGGAGAAGCCTCTTAATCATATCAACATGTAAACTTATTACTCACCATAGAATATGCCTCATCCATTAATAGACATAATAACCAGCATGGATGAAATGCGCTCATTCCGAATTTCAACACCAACATGATTTATCACATATTCTCAACAAGTGGAAATGGAATCCAGGGAACTTACTAAAAAGCAATTCTTAATGGGGTCATCATCAATGAGCTGTTTCTCAAGAAATTATATAATTTCATACATGTCAGTTCACCCAAGCTAAACTCATATCAAACTACGAAATACTTGCCTTTGACTAAACCATGAATCAATGTCTCCTCAACAGTACATGTCATGGTCCATCCTTGAGTAAAATTTCTCACGGAACCTAGTCTATATAGGGAAAAAATCCACATCATTTTGGAAATTCTTTTATTTGATAGAACTATATGGTTCATTACTCCCACAAGCGTCTCTTTAACTTCCATCGACCCTCATCCAACTCACGATAATTACCAATTACATTACTCAATGGTATTGCATGTATCCAACACATGTCATGTATAACTCTTAGAAGCAATGTGTAAATTCTCCCTTTCCGGTCCTAAAAATAACCTAAATCACACTTTGGTGAGATGTGTTCTATCATGTTCATTTTAACCGTGATCCACAATATTTCATTCTAAAAATTCTAAGAGATCCCCAAAAATGACTCTTTAAATTGGGTAGATCAATTATGGCATGATCCATTACATGAATTCCTACCTAAGAACATTTTTCATTCCCCACAGGTTCTTGTCCATAGTCTAATGAATTTCAACCTCACCTGCAGACTTAGATTCCACCCAACACCATTCTATTCTATGGCATACAGTCACACTCTATCCACGTTGCTACCAACACATCACTAGCAAATAGAACCCATCATGAGAATATTGAATCATATTTTAGTGGTTCTAGACACCCGAGAACCCTAGGTGCTTCTTTAGAATCCTAAGGCATTAACCTTTCTAATACATAAACCCCAAGAACCTCCCATGAATCAATCTGATAGTCTGAATCATTTACCAATTCTTCACATCAATGGAAACCACCATCCTGGAATAACCCCTCTGGTGGGTTTCCCTTAATCAAACCAAATTTCAACTAACTAGGGTCTAAGTATAACAAATGGTATCTAGGTCCCCCACATATCCACACATGTTAGGTCTCAATTCAGGTCCACTAGGTCCATCCACCTAGCTAATATGTTAAACCTCCTACCAAGGTCACATCCCACAGGATGAAATCAATTATCCAATGTCAAACCACTACAAATATATTTCCAACAACCTACTAAAGAGGTCTTCTATATGATGAAATCATAGGCTAAACACTATAAAAATGTCGAGTGCCCATATATAGGCCATATACTATTTTTAATTATAAGACATAGAAAAAATCCCAATTCCCACCTTGACTGTTACAAAACATATAATGTGCATGACAACAATATCTAAAGGAGGTAATTTCAAAGACTACTTACAAAAATATCAACCTAGGAGGGTCAAAAAATCATACAAGGGTTTAGTTATATGGGTTTTCAATTCCCTGTTATAGGGGGGAAACCATATAAGTTTTCGTTGACTTTTCATTTCAGTGAAACCCGTTAATAAACCAAAAATTTAAGAGATGATTTTAATTCCTTTATAATTTAAGGATTCACATGCCAAGAATCGAACTACTAGGCATTGATCTTCACTGAGAGACCTCCTATAGGGTCTCTAACTAGAAGGTTATAACCCACCAGTTGGATCTAGACATTTGAAAAAAAAACTTTCCTTGATGATATATACCAAGGGGAACACATATACATGTTTTGGTTAAGTATGATTTCATTACAAATTATGTAGGAAAACACTATATATGTTTTTATTAGGATATTAAATAACCAAACTAGATAACAATAACCTATTAGGGGTATAATATTTCGGCACTATATGCCCACACCAACCCAAAAGGTCCACAACACCTCTCATGCACAACAAATGCATTTTCATCCTCCCCATCTAATGTCTCACCATAGATCATAATGACCTTTCATTGGAATGAAAATTCAGAAAAACTTAACCCAACTTAGTGGAATTCCACCAAATCAAAATACATATAAAAACAGTATGAGAAGTCTCTTGAACATTGAACAACCAAGACCTAGTCATCAGTGAAATCACAAAGCTATAAGCCTATATCATGTTTATTCTATATTCATGATATCATGCATTAGATGACTCTTTCCTCTATATTAAAAGAGTTAAAATTAATCACTATGCTATCGCTAATTGAAAAAGAGAACAAAATCCATATTAAATCATAAAATTCAAAATCATAAGTGTATCAATCAAAGAGAATTTAAAACAAAATATAAAATTGTAAACCAAGAACAATAATACCATATCCCTGGTAACCTGAAATTATTACTGGAACAATTGTTTTTTAAGAACCAGTACTATTACCACCCCATACTAAAACACATTAGTAATACTCTTTTCTACCAAATCAAAAATAGTAAAAAAAATGGGACGTAAATTCTCTGATACCACTTTTTTATATGGAACTCCAGTGAACTCTCTGAATAGTAATCAGATCAGTTTTCGAAATGATGTTAGGAATGACTCAACATATGCTAGAGGTTTATGACTAGAAGAAGGGGTATAAGATGGTATGGTGGGGAGACTCTACCCACATATCATTCTATACAATAATTAATATCTACCAAATATTATCTACATTAGTAAATAATTTGAGTTCACATAAATAATAACCATCCAACAATAATACATGTTATAAATTAAAGACTGAAACAGCCATCCATTCATACATTGATCTCCTACTAGGTTAGTGACATATAAAAACTATAATAAAACTAAATATAAGAAACTTGCTCCATGGAATGTTGAGCCTAAATCATTATAACCTCTATTGTAATCTGAGAAGTCACAGTCACTATGTTATCCAAGGCCTTAGCCTAAACATATTCCTCCATTCATGTGAATGACTTATCAAGTATCCATGGGCTAAGCTAGCTTGAGCTTGGAGTGAGTACAAAACATAGTAGGGTAATAGTAATGAGACCTCATACACAACCAAAAAATATATTGTATTTTCATGTGGATTACTAGACTCAATAATAATAATAATAATAATAATAACTATGGAAATTTAAATTAAATAACAATGTTAATTCATTAGGATTGATTTTTACCAAAGATCATTTTACCTACTTCATCCAGCACTAGAGATGTCTTTGAGAATGATATGTCACCAGAGTCGGATATAGGTCCTAGCGTTGAGATCACCCATAATCGCCTCCACTAAATATAAGGCATAATTCCATGTATCATCAAGATGTCATGTATGTTAGGAATAGAGTTGGATTCTAGACATCTTAGGAAATCTAATCAAGATATGAGTAACTAACAGAACCCAAATTATGTTTGGATGTTACATATTTCATTCTGATGTTAGACTCATAATTCCCAGTCTATAAGATATAAATACTTAGAAACCAAAATGAATTCTTATGGGGATGACCCCAAGGAAATATATAAGGAATACCCACCCAATCACACTTTTTTAAAATATAAAAATGATAAATTATAGTAGAATAAATCACTATTTAAAATAAATAATTTCAATAAATAATATTTAAAAAAAACAATGTATTTCATACGTTTCTTAAAAAGTAATATTTCAAAACCAATAACAAGAATCAACTAAAAAACCTTACATTTTAAAATCAAGTGCCAGGAATCCATTGTTCAATGAGTATAATTTTTAAAAATTAATGCAAACACTATCATAAAATACACATTTATGAAAAATATAAGTTTAAGAATTAAAATAAAATTACCTAGTATGTTTGATACATCTCAACATAGAAATATAATGAATAATTTTTACAAAAAAATTGTTAAATTAATCTGAAAAATTGATTTTAGTTTCAAATATTTCATGTAAATATGAAAATTTCATCACATAAACACACCTAAACTCCCCCTAAATTCATGTATTAAATTAAATATCCATCAAACCAATTTCAAACTCTATTTTCTAAAACATAGAAAAGTATTAGTGATTATTAATCATATAAGTAGTTTGATTTCTATATAAATAAATTCGAGACATATATTTCCGTTTTGGACCTAATCTCTAAGAAATTGATATTTTACATCAACTTGATTAGTTCTAGATTGTTTTATTGGTTTTTCGGAAATATAAATTGTAGAATTATAATATAAAAATCAGAATCTTAACAAAGTAAAAACCAAAATCAAAATGTGTTTTATTAATCCAAAACTATTGATCACAACATGATAAAATAGATATATATTAATATTGGATAGTTGAAAAAGAAATGAATTTTTGTTTCTTGGAATCTCATTAAACTAAATATTTACCATGTAAATTACACATACTTAAAGTTCTTTTTCAATCTATCTTTAAAACACCAAAATCACAATTATAATAACATAAGAAATCAGAGTTACTTATAGAAATATAAAATAAAATAATATTGAAAGAATTGTTATCATATCTAATGATACTTTTGACATATTCAACTTGGAATTCCATATGATCACTTTGATATCTAAGAAAATAAAAACTAAAAACATTAAATCTAGCATAGAAGAAGGTAAATAAAATAAACTATCAATCATTCCTCTACAGGTTTTAGCATCAAAATATTTTCCATATGTATATAAATATAACATTAATGTAGAACTCAGGGGAGTATATACACTTTTATAATATTCTAAACCAAACTGCATCACATATTCTTTAGTAAAAATAGATTGATATAGAGACAAATCATCATTTATTTGAAAAAAAGTTATACTAAAGATGAATTTCAATTCCCCCATTATACTCATATTATATTCAAAAATTAAAATTTTTGAAAATTCATTAAAAATATTTTTATTTGAAGATCAGAATATAATATCATCAATATATATTTGTAAAATAAAAATATAAATAGAAAAATTCTTAATAAACAAGCTAGGATCAACCTTTACTTTCTCAAAATTGTATTTTAAAATAAAACGAGTTATCCCATTATAATAAGCTTGAGGAGATTGTTTCTAAACATATAATTCATCTGATAGATTAAAAACATAATTAGGATATTTCTCATTTTAAAAAATGGGGATTTATAACATACACTTATTCAGAAATGTATCCATTTAAAAAATATGTTTTGACATTCACTTGAAATAATTTGAATCCATGAAAAAAAATCATATGAAAATAATGTCTAAATTTATTCTAATGTAGAAAATGATAAAAAATAATCTTCAAAATTAATACATTCATCTTGAGAATATACTTGTGAAACTATTGTATCTTTTTATTACATATATTTCCTTATTCATCAAGATTATTTCGAAAGAGACACCTTGTTCCAATTACATGAGAATCTTCAAGATGAAAAACTAAAGTCGACACACTATTCCAAGTAAACTAATTTCATTCTCCATGCATTTCAAAATTCCAATTAGAATAATCTAAAGCATAATATATATTATTTAGTACAAAATCAGAAATAAATGCATGATAAGTCCAAACATTCATAATATATTTTATAATATAGACTCTATAGGTTGTTCAATTGTTGGAATATCCGAAGAAAATACCTTCATCATAATTATAATCAAATTTATATAATGTTTCCTTTGTATTATTAATAATAACCATACATCCGAAAACTCTAAAATAACCTATTTTAGGTTTTCATCCCTTAAAAAGTTCATAAGGATCGTTTTTCATTAATTGTCATAAAATGATTCTATTACAATAATGTTATGAAGTATTCATAGATTCTTCTGTGAAATATTTAGGAACTTTAATCTCATTTATCATGGTTCTAGAAAATTCTAGAAGGGTTTTATTTCTTTCCCTACTATACTATTTAGTTGTGGTGTCATAGGGGATGAAAAATTATGAACATAACTATTTACATAACAAAAAAATTACAAATTATTGAATTTATGACCATGATCACATATAATTGACTTAATTAAATTACCTTTATCGTTATGGATTAATTTAAAAAATGTAATAAATTCAAATAATGCTTATAATTAATGTGCAAGAAAGTAAACCCATGTGTACCTTGTAAATTCATCTATAAAAAATGAAAATACATTTTTCCTCCATAATTAGAAATTTTAATAGGTCCAAAAAATATTAATGAATGAGATCTATAGGTGTTATAATTTTTAATTCTTTAAGTGGATTGAAACTATTTTTTTTGTTTACCTTTGAAGAATGTGTCATAGAAAAAGGTGTTTTCCTCTTTCATTTTTGGTAACTTCAAAATAGTTTTTTATAGAAAATATTATTCATAAATTGTTACATATTTTCATATATGATACATGAATCCCAAAAGGGTGGTGTTAAAACCTGAAAAATCATCCATTGTACTTCATGAAATTATATTGGAATATTTACTAATAAAAGTCCAAGATCTTCTCTTCCAATTATACTTACATATATTAAACATGGAGGACTATATGACCTCAGTACACTCAACCATTATTTTTGGGTTAATATTCTAGAAGATATCCAAGAAAATAATAAGTGACCATGAAGGAAAATCCCCATGGAATTTAGAGACATCACAACTGATTTCAATATCATTAAATCTATGAAAAACCCTTATTTAAATCACCCACTCCATACACTAGCTTATATTGGATAAGATTATCCTATTGAGGATTCAGGTATTTCACTTGGGATCTTGACTTTTGATAAACACATAATGATTGGAATTTCCTTGGAGGATGAATCTATCCATAATTGAAAAGAATCCATTTCTTTATTAGAAGATGAATAATCCTTTTAATACCTTGAGGGATTTTGTTATTTACATAATAATGAGGAAACTAAAATGTCATCTTCTGTTCATAAAATACAAAAAATGGAAGTAAGATTCCCAAATGTGATTTCATACATTGAAGAACCCTCAAATATTTAATTAAATCCTTCACTCAATGATTTAATGTATTTTTAAATAATTAAGGGAGAGATATTTCAAGTATTAATTTCTAATAACATATCCCAAACTAATGAAAATACATTTATTAATAATTTTATATTGAATGTGCAATAAATTGGGTGGATTTATGGTTATATTCTAGGCATTATTCTAAAAATATAACAAAAAAACACTACAAGAAAGAGACTCCATATATATTAGGAATTACCAAAGGAGGTGATATACCACATTAATAGAGGTAGTAAAAATGATTTAATGAATTTATAAGAAAAAACAATAATTTACCCAATATCTGCCTCATAATGGGATAGTGCAATTGAGGTAGTTCCAAACAAATAAAGGTTGATAATTATAAATAATAAACAAGATGAATTGACCCATGTGAGAATTCAAAATATTCGGAGAGAGTGTATTTTTTATAGAATGTCAAACCAAGTCACTAGTATATAAGACCTACCTACCCAATTCATTTATATTATGCTAAATAGGTTGGCAGGTACAACATATTTTTTTCAATTTCTTATGGGTTTTTAGGATATTTTTAGTTACACATTTTACCATAGGACTCAGAGAAGAAAACATTTACCTACTCCTTATTTACAATTTCCTACAAAAGGAATCATTTCATATTGTTAAATTCCCTAGGTACATTTAATAGGGACATCGTAAGTATACTATCAGACCTCATTGAGGACACATGGGGGTATCCTTGGATGTTTTTGCTAGAATTGGTAATTCATTTGACCAATGTTTAAGAAATCCTGAAAAGGTTTTGAAAAAATGGATAAAAATATATTTTTGAATTTAAAACATTTACATTTCATGGTGGAAATTAGAATATTTTAAGGGAATGTAATGAAAAATAAATTTACCAATGTGGATAAATCCATAATTTTAGTGAGAATTCCTTTCCTTATTCAACGTATTTGAAATATTCACAATCTTTTCTAGGCCCTGTATGTTTTTACATAATTTATATCAAGGAATTTATTAGGCTTTATCTCCCTATAGAATAGGTTAATCTTAAAAATAGATGAATTTTATTTTAATATTTAATATAGGGAAAAATTTGATGAACTAAATAATAAACTAGTCACCCAACTATTTATGTTTCCACTACCAGGAGAACCCTCTTGAGATTCTAAGTTATGTTTCAAATTAGGATGTGGGGGTAGCTATCCTAAATAAGTGAGGTAAAACCACATGTCTTTCATAATTTCCCAATAACATTTCAATATTCCCATATAAAATATAAAAATATTGAATAAGATATTCTTATTTGTTTCATTAGATAAATTCATATCTTCTTAGTATGGAACTAAAATCAAAGGGTTTTTTGACCATTCATCACATAGATTCTTACTGAAGAAGTTGGATGAAAATGTATGCCTATTCTGGTGGATGATAATTCTACAAGAGTTACACCTTGATATTAATGAAAAAATGGAGCTTAAAATTAGGTATCCTATAACCTGAGTATATTTCCAACATTGATAAGGAAAAGATTCCACATGAAGACCCACTAAATGACCACCTACCATTAGAATAATTTTATTTGGTTTAAGGATAACTACCACTGAATACAGACATGGTAAATTATTTTGTCACTTCCCAAGTACCATATAATTTTAATTCCCATCAAACTCTCAAACATAATCCTTTTCTAAAATTTTACATTTGGGAAGACCCATACATTTGGAAAATTTTTAATGATCATGTGATAAGAAGAAATTTTCATACATGTAAAATTTAGTCTATTTTTATGGTTTTCCATTCTATATCATGTAGAGGAAAATGAGACCACACATAATTAATGGAAACGTAATGGAATATGGATTTCATTTTCCCACATTGTTTAAAAATAATCATGAGTCTTGTAAAAATTGTGAAAATTTAAAATTTATTGGAAATACTTCAAAGAGACCTCCAAATTCCCCAAAACCCCATAATATTTTATGAAAATATTTATGTTAGGGGAATAAAATTTATCGAACCCTTTCCAGTATCATTTGGTAGCTCTTATATTATTCTTGTTATTGAATATTACTCTAAATAAATGGAATCTAAGTCTACTAAAAGAGATGATTCCAAGTTTTTTTGTTATTTTGAAATTTATAACAAATTTTTTCAATTTGGAATACTAAGATACATCAATAGTAATGAAGGGACTCAATTTCTTAATAGATTCATGGGGGATTTTAGGAAATATAGAATATTTCACAAGGAATCCACCCCTTAACATTCATATAAAAATGGACAATATTCTATTTTAAATAGTAAAATTAAGGTAATTTTGAAGAAAAATATAAAACAAAATAAGAAAGATTAGATCCAAATGCTGGGATGCACATTATGGGCTTAAAAGATAATAAAAAAACCATACAAATGAACCCCTACCAATTTTTTAGTGAGAAAATTTGACATCTACCAATATAACTATAACACAATTCATATTGGGTTGTTAATGAATTGAATTTTGTCATAGAGAATCGGAAAATGAGAAGAAATTAATGTATAAAGAGTTTGAAGAAATTTGGAGAAAATCCTTTTAGAATTTGAAATCTATAAGGAATGAGAAACAACGGTATATAATAAGTTGATTAAACTAAAGGAATTCTATTATAGAGTCCATGTAATATTATTTAACAGAAGGCTAATGTTGATACTGGGTAAACTACATTCCATATGGGATGTCCCTTTCATAATTTCCAATGCATCCTTTATTGGTGATGTCGAGGTTTTGAAAGAAGTAAACCAAAAACCAATAACTCATAAATGGCATGGGTTGAATACATATCATGAAAATCATACCTAAGGTCAAGTGGATGAGATCAAACTCCTCATACCTTCTTATCAATGAAGACCACTGGGGTATATCTCTCTCTAAATTTTACTTCATAGTTTAATTTAATTTAAAATAGGTTTATATGATAAATCAATTTTAATTCATTGAGGATACTACATCAACTAAGTGTGTGTTATAGAACCTTTTTAGTTTAATACAATTCTAATTTTTTTCATTTTTTTGTTTTTCAATAAACTTATTACATTTTTTTTCATTTTTAATTTTTTTTAAACAAGTGAGCTTATCTATAATTCCCTTAAAAACATTTAATCTATGATAATGTTAAGAATGTAATTTTATGCATCAACAAAATTTATATGAACTCTTAAATGAGTTTTTTTAAAATTATAAATAATGGAATGTCATGAAAAACCCATTGATTTTGGAAACACATTACATAACATACTGACCTATATCTTTATGTATATACATGTAATGCTTTAATCCAATTTTGACATTTTATTCCCAATGCCCTATTTATTTAGAGGACCATGACATTATTGAGTAACTATAGTTTTATATATAATCTAATTAAATACATAGAGTATTCAATTACTATGTTCATTAAATGATTGAGGTATTATTTTGAAGGGAAATTAACATTTTATAATGAACCCTATTTTTAGTCTACCTATACATTAATCCTTGTATCCCATAAGAGATATGAATGAATTTTTTAGGCAGCCACATTGAAGGCTAAATTTCCATATCTACCTTGCTCTAGAATATTTTTCATGATCTATGTTGATTTCAAGTGTGGGGGAAGGGAGAAAAGGACCTGTAAAATCTATTTTATAGAATATATTTGAATTTTTATAAGAATAATATAAAAACATTCTTACTATTTTGGGAGAAAATACACGATCATAATTATAAAAAAATAATATTTATGTTATTCAATGATATCCATGAAATCCCACATCTATTTTGAAGGTAAAAAGTACATCTCTTTACCTAAAAATGATATTCCTAAGAGATGACTATATCTGAATATAGAATGAAAAAATTCCAAAAAGGGGATGGGGGAGAGGGAATATATATACTCACTATTGTTGAAATTCCGTAATGGGATATAATTCAAAAGAAGATTGAGGGATTTTAGAAGTCTGTTAGAGTTAGAACCTTCATACATGTGTTACTTGGAATAGACAGTGGAGATAAAGTGATGAAGATATGGAAGGGTGGCCTTGAAGAAAATTGTGAGTAAAGGATAATACATTATAATCTAGAGATAGTTAGGTCCCATACCTATCATATAATTTCCAAATTCCCTCTCTACCATCAATTGTAGAACCAAAGAAAAAAAGGAATGAAACCTAATATAGGAAATAGATGAAGGGAATGTTTCTAGCACTGAATTGATGAAATTCAGGGGATTTATAAGTATAAATCAACGAATTGAAGCGGAGTTTGTGAAATTGGATGTTAAGGGAGAATTAACACTTGAAAGAAAATAAAAACTATTCCTTGATCTTTAACATAGATCCAAGACCATTACATCAACCTCTCTAGTTTTACATTCAAATACTACTAACCCTTAATCCAAATAATAACCTTGATTAAGCTCTTATGATATTAAAATGTACTTGAATAATTTGGTTAAGATGAGTAATTTTTTAATGAATATAATGAATCTAGTATGATCATGGAATGAGAAAAACATTACTGAAAATAATAGTTCAGTGCTATGTGAAATATTATAAGATGTTTGGTACAAAAGGTTTATGAGGGGTCGATATAAGAGAATAAATTACATTCAGTTAATGGAGAAAGGGAATCAAGATCATTATGGATGCTTAATAACCTGAGTATTTTCATGTTTCTCCCTAATTTACTCTATGAATAGTAGATTGAACGGTTTTCACATTGCCTCAAGTGTGGATCCCCATATTAAATTGGTTTCTAACTAGAAGTAGAGGTTTAAGATGGTACAATGAGGAGACTATACCCCATATCAGTGTGAAAATAATAATAAATCACAAAAAATCATCCAAAATAGTAAATAATCAGAGTAAATAGAAAGAATAATCATCCAACAGTAAGATACGATATACTGTAAAAACCTAAACAACCATTCCATACATATAATGAACACCCAATGGGATAATAACAAATATATATCAGAATAAAAGTAAATAAAAGACACTAAATCTCCAACATCACAAGAAAAATCATCATGAACTCTAATTTCATCCATTTAGTCTTATTCATCCATGATATCCTAGGCCTTATCCCAAACTGGTCCCTACAGTCAAGTGAATGTCTACTCATGTAACCATGTGCAATGGTGGCCTAAGAAAGGTGTGAGAAAAAAACTCAGCAGGGAACCACAATTCCGACCCAATACACAACTAGTAAATGTAATTTATTTGCATGTATATTTCATAAATGAATAATAATAATGATAATAACTTCTGAAAGAAATTAAATAACCAAGGTCTCACCTTAGGCCTGATGGTCTCCCAGGATGATCATTCCTACTTTGAATAGTTCTAGAGATGTATGTGAGTATGCTACATCTACATTGGGGAAATTAGTAATATCTTCAGGATCCCCCATACTCTCCTTGACTAAATATAAGGTAGAATAATTTTTATTAGATTGATTGGGAATAAATAATTCATAGAGTAGGATCCTAGGTTTCCTAGGCATACTACTCAAGTTATGAGTAACTAGTGGAACCTAGACCACATTTAGATGTTCCCTATTCCATTTTTCTTTCATATTTATATGTCCCAAATTGTAGGAAATCAATACTTGGATAGTGGAAGGAATTTATAAGGGGTTATACCACAGGAAATATATTAATAATACACTCTTGATCTGATATGATAACTCAACACAAACCAATCATAAACTCAATAGCATATTCTCAGAAATCATTGTGAAATTTAATCACGGTGTATCCACATAATCATAGGGATTATCCCAAGAATCAATTGAGGGAATCATAATAAACATTTTGGATGACACAAAAATCAAGTTCAGAGGATAAATGCATCCACTTGACAACCCATGGTATCCTCTTGATACTAGATTACTAGGAATCCCAATTGATATGTTTACTAGGAAGGGTTTCTAGGATGCCCTCAGAATGATCCCTTGATTCTTGATATAGGGAGGAATCTAAGAGACACTTGGAATTTTTTGTAATGATAGGATAGATTATTGGATCCTGAGCTAATAGGATTCCATGTATTTACATGCATTAATATATTTCAATTCAAACATTAAAAAATATATGGTGAAATTTTTCATTAATTAAGAGGTGGATCCCAATATACTGGGAATCCAAAATGATATATACTTATAATCATCTATCTATACACACAAGTATAAATATACATATCATTATAAACATACACATCATATCAATTTATTGAATTGAGGATTTGGAGGAACAAACATATGATAAATTAAATAGGTAGGGATAGCTACCTAGAGGCCTTTTCACCCACCCATAAAAGATGTTATGTGTGTAATGTTCCTCATGTATCACTGTTTCAATGAAAATTATCTAAGTCTCACTAATTAAAATTTAGCTAATAAAAGAGTTGATACTTAAGATGAAGGTGGAGGGTTTTCTGAATGCCTGAACCAAATTTATTATGATTCTAGACATATTGGTCATGTTTCTTGATCCATTATTTAGGGGAATAACCTTGGTCATCATTACCCATTTCCAACATTCCTTTAATACGGGTTGAACATGATCATGGAAATTTAATCTGGGTCCCCTCCAAGAATAATCCCAATGATAAATCCCATCTTGAAGAGAAATAATACCATTAATATGTACCCTACAACAAGTTAGGACATTTAAGTCCTAAATAGATTTAATCCTTTGGTATTAGGGTAATGAATTAATCCCATGTATATCCATACATGTTCAAGAAAAACCACCTTCTTATTGAAGTCAATGAAAACACCTATGTATATGTGTAACAGGTCTTTGTCTCAAATTCCCAATTTAAGGATCCCTATCAGGGTCTATTTCAATATAAGAAAATGGTTTATTAGTATGTTCATAGCCTTTGATGACTGAGTAATTGAGTCATAACCCAAGGGACTGAAGTGACCCTATAACCTTTCTCTCTCAATATATAAAATACTACAATTTATTTATTTAGATAATTTAACTCAAATATTTATGCATTTTAAATAATATTATTGAAAAATAACTCTGACACATCACTATAACCCCCACACATCACTATAACTCCCACACATCACTATAACTCCGACCATGATGTTGTTTAGCCAGGTGGAACCCCATGTTCATCCATGCACACTCACTAGAGTCCATTTCAAGTTGGTGTAAGTCCACACCCATATCACTACTCAAATGATCTTGTGTCATGATTTCCATGAGCACTGATTCAATATTGATTCAACACCTCTGGATGGTTACAAGTCAATATGGTCCTAACAATCTTTCTTAGACTCTACTGGATATTGTATCCAACCTAAACCTTAAAGTCATTACATAATCTAGTTTCACATTAGTCTATTTATCCATCGATAAATGAAATAATATATGATCATTGAATAATTGATCCTACACTCCCACAACCCTCTCATATAAGGGTCAGGTGCATGTGGCTGACATCCCACTTCCCAACATTGGAGAAGCCTCTTAATCATATCAACATGTAAACTTATTACTCACCATAGAATATGCCTCATCCATTAATAGACATAATTACCAGCATGGATGAAATGCGCTCATTCCGGATTTCAACACCAACATGATTTATCACATATTCTCAACAAGTGGAAATGGAATCCAGGGAACTTACTAAAAAGCAATTCTTAATGGGGTCATCATCAATGAGATGTTTCTCAAGAAATTATATAATTTCATACATGTCAGTTCACCCAAGCTAAACTCATATCAAACTACGAAATACTTGCCTTTGACTAACCCATGAATCAATGTCTCCTCAACAGTACATGTCATGGCCCATCCTTGAGTAAAATATCTCACGTAACCTGGTCCATTTAGGGAAAAAATCCACATCATTTTGGAAATTCCTTTATTTGCTAGAACAATATGGGTCATTACTCCCACAAGCGTCTCTTTAACTTCTATCGACACTCATCCAACTCACGATAATTAACAATTCCATTACTCAATGGTATTTCATGTATCCAACACATGTCATGTATAACTCTTAGAAGCAATGTGTAAATTCTCCCTTACCGGTCCTAAAAATAACCTAAATCACACTTTGGTGAGTCATGTTCTATCATGTTCTTGTTAACCGTGCTCCACAATATTTCATTCTAAAAATTCTAAGAGATCCCCGAAAATGGATCTTTAAATTGGGTAGATCAATTATGGAATGATCCATTACATGAATTCCTACCTAAGAACATTTTTCATTCACCACAGGTTCTCATCCATAGTCTAATGAATTTCAACCTCACCTGCAGACTTAGATTCCACCCAACACCATTCTATTCATTGGCATACAGTCACGCTCTAACCACGTTGCTACCAACACATCACTAGGAAATAGAACCCAACATGAGAATATTCAATCATATTTTAGTGGTTCTAGATACCCAATAACCCTAGGTGCTTCTTTAGAATCCTAAGGCATCATCCTTTCTAATACATAAACCCCAAGCACCTCCCATGAATCAATCTTATAGTCTGAATCATTTACCAGTTCTTCACATCAATGGAAAACACCATCCTAGGATAACCCCTCTCATGGGTTTCCCTTAATCAAACCAAATGTCAACTAACTAGGGTCTAAGTATAACAAATGGTCCCTAGGTCCCCCACATATCCACACATGTTAGGTCTCAATTCAGGTCCACTATGTCCATCCACCTAGCTAATATGTTAAACCTCCTACCAATGTCACATCCCACGGGATGAAATCTATTCTCCAACCTCAAACTACTACAAATATATTTCCAAAAACCTACTAAAGAGGTCTTCTATATGATGAAATCACAGGCTAAACACTATAAAAATGTCGAGTGCCCATATATAGGCCATATACTATTTTTAATTATAACACATAGAAAAATCCCAATTCCCACCTTGACTGTTACAAAACATATAATGTGCACAACAACCATCTCTAAAGGAGGTAATTTCAAAGACTACTAACTAAAATATCAACCTATGAGGGTCAAAAATTCATACAAGGGTTTAGTTATATGGGTTTTCAATTCCATGTTATAGGGGGGGAAACCTTATAAGTTTTCGTTGACTTTTCCTTTAAGTGAAACCCGTTAATAATCCAAATATTTAAGAGATGATTTTGATTCCTTTATAATTTAAGGATTCACATGCCAAGAATCAAACTACTCAGCATTGATCTTCACTGAGAACCCTCCTATAGGGTCTCTAACTAGAAGGTTATAACCCACCAGTTGGATCTAGACATTTGAAAAAAAAATTCCTTGATGATATATACCAAGGAGAACACATATCCATGTTTTGGTTAAGTATGATTTCATTACATATTATGTAGGAAAACACTATATATGTTTTTATTAGGACATTAAATAACCAAACTGGATAACAATAACCTATTAGGGGTATAAGTTTTAGGCACTATATGCCCACACCAACCCACAAGGTCCACAAAACCTCTCATGCACAACGAATTCATTTTCATCCTCCCCATCTAATGTCTCACCATAGATCAAAATGACCTTTCATTAGAATGAAAATTCAGAAAAAGTTAACCCAACTCAGTATAATTCCACCAAATCAAAATACATATAAAAACAGTATGAGAAGTCTCTGGAACATTAAATAACCAAGACCTAGTCATCAGTGAAATCACAAAGCTATAAGCCTATATCATGTTTATTCTATATTCATGATATCATGCATGAGATGACTCTTTCCTCTATATTAAAAGAGTTAAAATTAATCACTATGCTATCACTAATTGAAAAAGAGAAAAAAATCCATATTAAATCCTAAAATTCAAAATCATAAGTGTATCACTCAAAGAGAAACTAAAACAAAATATAAAATTGTAAACCAACAAACAATAATACCATATCCCTGGTAACCTGAAATTCTTACTGGAACAAGTGTTTTTGAAGAACCAGTATGATTTCCACCCCATACTAAAACACATTACTAATACTCTTTTCTACCAAATCAAAAATAGTAAAAAAATGGGAAGTAAATTCTATAATACCACTTTTTTATATGGAACTCCAGTTAACTCTCTGAATAGTAATCAGACCGGTTTTCGAAATGATGTTAGGAATGACTCAACATATGCTAGTGGTTTATGACTAGTAGAAGGGGTATATGATGGTATGGTGGGGAGACTCTACCCACATATCATTGTGTACAATAATTAATAACTACCAAATATTATCTACATTAGTAAATAATTTGAGTTCACATAAATAATAACCATCCAATAATAATACATGTTATGAATTAAAGACTGAAACAACCATCCATTCATACATTGATCTCCTACTAGATTAGTGACATATACATACTAGAATAAAACTAAATATAAGAAACTTGCTCCCTAGAATGTTGAGCCTAAATCATTATAACCTATATTGTAATCTGATAAGTCACATTCACTATGTTATCCAAGGCGTTAGCCTAAACATATTCCTCCATTCATGTGAATGACTTATCAAGTATCCATGGGCTAAGCTAGCTTAAGCTTGGAGTGAGTACAAAACATACTAGGGAAATAGTAATGAGACCTCGTACACAACCAAAAAATATATTGTATTTTCATGTGGATTACTAGACTCAATAATAATAATAATAATAATAATAATAATAATAATAACTATGGAAATTTAAATTAAATAACAATGTTAATTCATTAGGATTGAGTTCTACCAAAGATGATTGTACCTACTTCAGCCAGCACTAGAGATGTCTTTGAGAATGATATTTCACCAGAGTTGGATATAAGTCATAGCGTTGAGATCACCCATAATCGCCTCCACTAAATATAAGGAATAATTCCATGTATCATCAAGACGTCATGTATGTTAGGAATAGAGTCGGATCCTAGACATCTTAGGCAATCTAATCAAGATATGAGTAACTAGCAGAACCCAAATTATGTTTGGATGTTACAAATTTCATTCTGATGTTAGACTCATAATTCCTAGTCTATAAGATATAAATACTTAGAAACCAAAATGAATTCCTATGGGGATGACCCCAAGGAAATATATAAGGAATACCCACCCAAGATGAGATAATAACATGACACGTTTTAATCATCAGAGGAACAAAATATTCCAAAAATCTATTATTCAATGCAATCATGGTACATCCACCCTATCTGAGGGAGTATCTAATGCATTAATCTATTAGATCTATATCAACTACATGTATGCGACAATCATTTACATCATGGTAGAAATGAATCCACCATGAAACCTCTAGAATCATCTATATCATGGCATGATATGAATACTGGGTGATTTGCTAACTAAGAGGGGTTTCCAAGATTCCCTTAAAAACCACCTATATATCCCTATACAGGGAGGAATACTAGTGATATTATTTATTTTTTAATGATATAATTGATTATTGGTTCATGAGATCACTATGAATCTGAGTACATAAAACCATTAATAACTTTTAATTCAATCATTTAATTATAGTTAATGATTATTTTAATTAATTAAGATGTGGATCCTAGTTTTTTGGGAATCCAAATTGGTATAAAATTATTTTGATCTGTATAGAAAAAAAAACTTATAAATACAAATATGATTTCAAACATATACATCATATCAATTTGGTACATTTAGGATTCAACAGAACTAACATCCGATATAATAGATAGGAAGGTCTGAGTCCATGGTTTCCTTGGAACACGATCAAAAAATTTATTGAGGGTGGAACATCCCTCAAAAACTAACACTTCATTTACAATTAACTAATTCTATCCATCTTTAGTTTAGCTGATAAAATAGTTGATACTTAACTTGAAGTTGGAGGGCGGGGCATATTCCTGAACCCATCTTAATATGATGTTTGACTTAGTAGATGTGCTCCTTGATTTATTATTTAGGACAACACCCTTGGTCATCACTGGACATTCCAAATGTTCCCTTACCAGGGTATGAATATGATCAGGGAACCCTACATGGGGTCCCCTCCATGACTTATCCTATGGAAAAAAATCTCATATCTGTGATAAATAACACCCTTAAATAATACCCTCTAACACATTAGAACCATTATAGACTCAAAGGTGTTCTATTGTTGGTATTTGGTCCATCAATGGTTCCCAAGGCCTACAATAATTGTTTAATAAACACAAAATTATTAACAAAGGTCTTGAAATCACATAATTATTGGTCTAACTTGTCTCTCTCACCCATTCCCAATTTAATGATCTTGTTGGGGTCTATTTAAATATATGGAAATAATTTATTAGTACGTTAAAACCCAATGATGATAGAGGAATTGAGCTGGTGACCAAGTGGAAAAAGGGTCCCTTGTACCTTTTCTCTTAATATATATACACACTATAAAACCTGATTTATTTTAAACAATCTAACTCAACTATTTAAGAAGTTTAAATAATTTAATTTAACAATAAATTAATTATGGGTCCTTAAACGTCAGTGGTGGGACTCAAGAACATCATGAAACACATATTTAGTAGAAAATTACTTGTGGGGGAAGTATAATAGACCACCTACCAATTTTCAATGAATTTTATGATAGTGACAAGGGCCGATAATAGCTGCCAGGGAACCGACAAGCCTTTACAATATCTTCTGTTAGAAACCAAGCATGTATCAACAATCTGAATACCACTCTTGAAGAAAAGATAATAAATAAATAAATACAATAATGATAAATAAATAATTAATGTCTTTCCAACTCAATATAATGCTAGAATACTCACCAGATGTCCCCTAATCCCCTATTCATCAATCCAAGAGGTGACGACTACCCCCGACGCACCTCCAAACACTATATTAGGAAATTCTGAGACCTGCACTACAAATTTGACCATTAAATTTTTTAAATTTTAATGAAAATCTATAGAAAAGTACATGGAATGATATAACATAACCAAAATAGTGAACCACCTCATTTGAATAAGATCTTATGTCACCATTTTTCTAGGTAGAGAAAACTCCCTAACTCACTCGTCTGATTCCACCATGCTTTGTTGGAGTTCAAACTAAAACCCAAAATTGAAAAACCTAAATTAGAAAAGAAGAGATGGGAAGAAATAAAGAGATTTTTAAAGGAAAAGGTTAACCTCAAAATGATGAATAATTACCTCAAACACCCCAAATCAAAGGGGGTCAAAGAAGAAAGAGGGGGAGAGACCCTTGGCCGCATGAGAGATAGGGGAGAGAAAAGAGGTTAACCACCTATGAAAACAAAAGGGGAAATTGTAATTTTCCCATTAAGGTGCCAACCCATGAGTTGATAGAGGTGAGTGGAAAGTCAATGGATCCACGAAGTGGTTGCTGCAACTTTGAGACACCATAGATAAACTTGTTAAATTACTAAAATATTGTCTATAAAAGCCACCCAACCTATCCTAGGGATCATATGTGACCCAATAATGACTCCCAAGCCTCAAACCAAGTCCAAGACACCACTACTGAGGTGTCCCAAGACTCATAACTAGGTTCTGTATCAAGATTCTAAAATCATTCTGAACACTTCCTTGACAATTCAATTTCTTTTGGAATTTCAAAATCCCATCTAAATAAAATATTTAATAAGAACCATGGTGTTAAAAAAATGAATTTACATGGGACAATGATTTAATTTGTCATTGGTAATATTTCTAAAATCTAATATTATAGGTTCCAAGGATTAAGTGTGGGAAATTAATAGATAAAATACTTTCATATATTTCAGTGATTATATTCACGGTTTTCATCCCCCTATTTTATTATTCATTTGGTAATTTTCAGTTTTTTGACTTACAGGATGATTTCAGGATTTAGTTAGAAAATAGAGTAAAACATGAGTTTGATCTTTATAAATTAACAGAATAAATCCTATATTTTATAAGTTGCATTTTATTGATTTTGTTGGTGGTTACAAGATATTTTGATGAAATAAAAGACGATCTGGGAGTTTTGGGATTACTGTAGACAAAAAACTATCGATAAAAATTCTAAAAGTCCTCAATTGATCACAAAAATAAACTATTATATGGTCACTTGTTTGTCATGTTTTTTGATTTATTAACATTATGAATAGATTAATCAAAAGAATAAATTTTCAATCAAACACATGTTGATATGAACGACTTTTTCTTCAATCTGTAAACTGATAAGTAATCAATGAACCTTACGAGGAGTGACTGGTTGTTAGATATGTCAACTATAAGTGACAATTTTAAAAAAAACCCAATGTGATCAATTGTGCAAAACAAATGACCATATAATAGATAATAAAACATATAATGAAACTTGATTGAACAAGCCTTTCATCCACGAAATGCGCTATTATCCAAATGACCTCATATTGAACTTTCTATACAATGACATTCCTTCCTCGTGGTATCTTGTCATTATTGAAGTCACTCACATCTCATTTTGAATTTATTCCTTTGAACCTCATGGTCTATAATACACTTCTAAAAAAATCTATAAAAAAATAGACCAAAGGTCATTTGAAATCTTCATGAAACCACATGAATATTGAACTAAAACATAAGGTTTCTAAATCAGCTTGGATGTGATCAATATAAGAATAATACATGGATCTATTCTGTCATAAAATATTAGTCACAACAAAAAATGAAACCCTCGGGTTTTCTATAAGATCAAATGATGAAGGAGGAAAGATTCAAGGAAAAATAAAAATAATAATGATTTTAGAAAGGAGAAGATATCATAGGTTTTACTAGTCAAAAGAGAAGGGGACCATGTATCTATAACATACGAATGATGAATGATGGAGAATGGATCCATGTACCTAGTTAGGATTTCATTATAGATAATTTTTTGTTACTTTTATATCATTTTTTTATTTTCTGTTGGATTTAGTTTTATAATACCTTCTTTTTCTCCTTTATTATTTTTTACCCATATAATGGGTGAGGGGGTAATCTTCTGAGTGATCATGGAAGGGAATATTTTGCCTTCTAATCATAGAGTCCTCATGCACCATTGAATAAAATATCTATTCTTATTAATAGTTTTCTACTCTTGGGGACTATCTAATTCTTTGAATACTATCATGTTTATGGTTTCAAAATAGTTTTATGTTATTGATTACGTTGAAAATTTATAATATCCTTACTCATAATGTAGTTTGTTTTAAGTAAATAGGTTGGATTATGAGGGTAGTGTCTGGAACCACTAGAACATATGTAGTTTTTCAAGTTACTCTATGATTTCCTAGGAACACCAACACCTAATTGGGGTTTTCCATGGTTTTTTTGGATTATGTTTGTGGCATTCATATTAATAAGAAGGGAGGTTGTCCAAGAAACTTTAACATGTAAAATTTTTGTGTATATTAATTTAATTTAATTCCATATTCAATATTATGTACCATATTAAATACCAAGCTTAATTGAACTGTGATATACAATTGAAATATTATTATTTAAATATGAATATTATAACCTAACCATTTGATTGATAAGTATAAATATGAATAACCAAATTATGAAGTTGATGTATAAAATTTTACCTAATAAAAATTTAGTAATTAATTTATATGAATTATGTACTCAATTTTAAATGATTATAATTAAAAAATATAAGGATAAGAACAAGTAATTTTTAATATGGTATTTTTCTATAATTGTTTTTTAATTTATATATTATATGTTTTGTTCAAAAGATAAATATATCAAAATTTGAGTATTAAATTCAATGAAAAATTATATATGATACATGAAAATTAATGGATAATAATTTATACAGTGATTATTATTTATTAAAAATGAAGAAAAAATAATTTTATGGTAAAATGGAATATTTCTTGGGAAAAATTATTTTAAGTTCATAATGTAATTTTATCATAATAAATTAAATTAATCATGGTTGATTATTATTTTTGTAATCTATTTATAATATATTTGATCAAATAAGTTAAAAACCAACTAGTGGTTTTTACTAGGAATGTCATGAGAATAAATTCACTTTATGCTTTAAAGATACATTTTTTTTCTAAAAATGGTTTCTATGAGTTTTGTTCTTGGATAATAGAAATATTTTATACCTCTTTTTGAAATAGAATTTTAGGAATTTTCTGAATTTTTATATTCATCATATTGAAATTTTCTTGCGGTTAATTTTTTGCATTATTCTTAAATCGTTGATTTTCAATCAAATAGAGAAAATGAACATTTTTATAAATACTATAAAATTTATGACATCATCTTGATATAATATTGATTTAAAATTTAATAAATCCTTCTTATAAACTAAATATTTTATTAATGAGTTAATTAAATCATTTCAAAAGAATATTATAAACTTGTATACACATGATTGACTTTTTGGAACTTAAGGTATATTTAATTCTATTTAAAAACTATTTTATGGTATTTGTATTTATTATTGTGGTAGGAAGGTTCCATTCAAATTTGGATTTTTAATTATGTGAAAAAACATAATTTGATTAATAATGTTGCAAAATATATATACAAATCCACAATAATAAATACTCATTGGCCTAAATAATCATAACATCAATTTTTACATTAAAATAGTTTGTTTTCTAAAAATAGGGTTTAAGCATTTTATGTTCTTGTGTTAGAATGAATTTATACCACTTCTGAAAAATGAATCATAGAAAATGGATTAATATTTGGAATCATCATTTTCAAATATGGTAATGAGATTAATTTCATTTTTAGTCCCAAATAGTAGTTACCTTAGTAAAATTTTGTTACCACAGTAAGGGTTAAACAGGTTAATTTGGGGGTTAAACCTAGAGATAAGCCTCTAAATATCTCCAAATCATGTATTAATATGATATATATTGTGCATTTTAACCATACCCTACCTTATTTTGAATTTTTTTTCCTTTTTTAAAATTAATTTATATTATTTTAATGTTCTTAATTTTTATAAGAGTGTCACTCCCCTCACCTATAAATAAGAACTTCCTCTCCCCACTACCCCACAGTCTTTGAACACTCCATATTGACCATGATATATCCAAATATCTCCTAATAAGTTTACCTTATGTCATATATGTCCTGGTTATAACTCCTTGAGAATTTATGAAATATTTTTTTCCAAAGAAATTTATTTTTTTGATATCTTATTTTTCGTGAAACAACGAGTTTTAATGAACCATGACAAACTATTAATATTACTAATCAAACACAATCAACTTTTATGTAATTTAAACATTGTGGAAGGAATATGATTAAAAAAATTATATATTAATTATAATGGTTTTAAAAACATATAACATATTAAAAAATAATAATTATCATTTGATAAAGTCTTTATATGTCTTGAAAATACTTTTTTCTAAAAAAACATTCTTTTATTCGTTTTTATGAAAAATAATAAAATTAATTCCATAAAAATTTTGAAAATTAATTTCATTATATATACATTATTTTTGAAAAAAATCATGTAAAAATTATCTTTGTGTAGATTATTTTTATTTATCTGAAAATATTAATTTTTTGATGAATAGTTAAAAATATTGTTTTTTATTGAATTCATCTTTTTTATTTAAAAATTATATCAGTATTATTTCCTTAATAAGTGTTTAAAATTATAATAATTTCAAAATATATATCAATAAATATTATTTAGTTCATTGTAATATTTTTTATATTGAATATTTATATAAAATCATTATAAAATTTTCAACATTCTCTCTTTGAAAAACCCATTTCTCAATGTGTGTCCAGGTTTAATTTTAAAAAGAAAATTATATTTATATTTATGTCATTAATAAAATTGGATTAAATATTTTTAATAATAATTATTAATAGTATATAATATGGAAATTATTATTTTTAACTACATTAAATAGTAAAAATTGTAAAATTTATTTATATTGGTTAAGGTAAAAATTTCTATATCGTGGGTTTAAACTAAAATTATATGGGTTAAAATGACTAAAAAATATTGAAAACACATTTTATGGATGTAGTTATACCTTATAATTTCTAATTATAGATAATGGTCCACTTTATATCCTTTTGGATTGTGAAAAATATGGGTATACCTTTTTCAGTCCAGAAATTACAAGTGTGCCACTCACCTCACTTATAAAAGGTCAACCCCTCTCCATTCCTATTTATGATTCCAAAACCTTTTGGGTAAAAACAATACAAATCCAAATTAATTTCATAATTACTTCATCTAACCCTAAATACCTTATTATGGTTATAAATGTATCATAGGAATGTGTTTTGTGAAAACCAATAGAAGTTCTCTAAAGAAGATGTAAGTTACCAAACAATACGTTTTATTTTATATCTTCCTCCACCTCATAAAATTATTATTTAAACATGATTATGTAATAACCCATATATGTTACATATACAAAGATATTTTTATGTCAAGTTAATGACCCATAACCATTCCTCTTCCATCGATTGGGATATGAAATCATCATTCATGTGTATGACGAACAACCACCTCAAGAACTGATGTAATTCGTTATCCATAACCACCTCTTAGGACAATATATAATGATGGATTAAATATTTATATAGTATATATATGACATTATTATACTTCTTTAATAATTATATCACATATAACTCCTTAATTTTCTTTTTTGTGGAATACGATAATTTTGATCATGTGAACGACAAACGATCGCCCTGCGAAGCAATGTGATTCAGTCATGATTTAAATGTTAGTTAATGAGGATAGGTTTAATAAAAATTTGTAACAATAATTATTATAAAATTATAATATATTGTTTAAAATTTATTTAATCCATTGAGAAATTGGAAACAATAATAATAATTATGTATTCCCTACCATCTCAATGAAAAGTGTATTTCATTTTCTATCTCCAACTTTTATGGATTAATCTTAATATAGATATACAAAATATATATGTATATTTATTCATATTTTGTAATTATTGATATTTTTGAACCATCATAAAAGTAGTATTACAAGAAAAAAACCCAAACTTGCATAAAAAACATAGTAGTAAATACTAGAAATGTGACTTTTACATGAAATTGTTAATAAATTGGTAATAAATGGTCATAAATAAATAATATATGGTAATTATATATTTAATTTTGGAACTTTAATATGTTTATATTAATTTTATATTTATTATACATGTTTTTTTAACTTTTATGAAGGAATTCCAAACATAATGTAAGTGATTTTTGCATCAATTTTCCATTATTGATACATATGTTTTGTTACACACCTATCTTATTTTATAAGGTGTATATAAAACCCCATTTAAATTTCATAACATGAATTTATTTATTATTATAATATTTTATGTTTCATTTAAATTTATCCCTTTATGGATATTACAATTCAATCTTACCAAAGTGGTAACTATTTTGTGATACAATCTGATTGGTTATCAGGATTGTTCATGATTATGCTTCCAATGATGAAATATAATGATATATCTCTCAATAAACTAATTTATTTTAATTTCATATGGTTAGTTTTAAATAATATATGTTTTCATTTAATTTTCATCTCTTTATGTAGTCAATATTTTAAAATAATGTTTTAATAAAAAAGTCTTCATTATATCTTTCTTGGATCGAAAACCTATTTTCTTCTATATCCTGGTATTCTAAAAATATGTTAAAAATGTTTTTAAATTCCAAAAATTATTTATTAAAATTCATTTATACACATTTTTTACTTTTTAAAAAGTGTTGTAAAAGGTTTCTTCATGTTTTTTTCAAATAAGGCTCATTTGGCTTTTATTGAAAATGTGAAAGGAATCATTATTTTAACATATACGATATGAATTAAATTTACCAAAATCATGAACAATATTTTATTTGAATATTAACTAATAAATATTCAATTTTATTTTCAATGAATATTATTTCCACAATATTTTGTGATTTTTTAATTTTAAAAACTTTTTTTCAAGAACGGTTATTTTCTTTACGAAACATTCCATGTGAATTTTCTTTCAAAAACTTTTCCATAAAAGATAAAATTAATTGATGTAACTTATGATTTACCAAGGATATTATCCAAGGATTCCATTATTTTTATTTCTCTATATGTTTTATATTTATGATGACATAATTTTTAGGAAACCATGTCATTATTTCATAGTTATTGTTTTGATGAAATGATGAAATGATTATGAAAAATATTTCATTTCTAAAGGTTGTGCTATGATTAAATGTTTTTGAAAACCATTTATTTTAATGGGTTATGATATTATTAATTTTTAACGATCATAAAGAACACATATGCATGATTTTCATTATCAGATGGGTGGGACCTATATCTCCCTCTAAGGTATTCGGTAATGATTAATATCTCATGAGACAAACAAGAAAAAAATAGTGAGTGATCCCAGTTCAGTAAGGGACTCTATTCAATATAATAGTATTGGTATTAAATATTGAATAATATGATGATTTTTAGATTTAACCCATTCCACTATGATAGTCTTGGTAATAAGCCTTGAACTACTACGGAAGTGATTTTCTTATGCCAATGTGGACACCATAAATCTATAACTTATGTCAATGTTATGTTCTTATAGAACATGTTCTTTGATTCCATTATTATTTATCTCTAAATACTTTTCTAGATTTATTCCATGAATAAATTTAATTATTTATGATATGTAGGTTATGGTATTCTAATGTTATTCTCATATTCTTATAAACATATGATCCTGATATATTGATATCTCCCTTGATTACCGTAATTGAGCATCTGATATCACTCTTTCTAATGCTTCCTATACATAGGTTATGATGAATGGTCTTATGTATGATATTACTGATCAGGATTATTGTTTTGAAGAACATAGTGGGAGATAACGTAGCTCAGTTATAGACTAGTTGTTTATGTGTCCATGTTTCTAAAGGTAATAGACCTGAATAATTTTGGATTGTATTGTTACAGTGTGTTAGGAGGATTAATCTATCAATATTTAATATTTATTAATGATAAATTTGGGTATTTAAAATATTTTTACCAAAAGGCCAATTCCATAAGGCTTATTGTGTAAGATGATGGAATAATTCATAACCAATGTATTTTAGGTTTATTTATTCTTATACCACATTCAAATCAATTCTAACAATCCAATTATAATTACAGAAGTATATTTATTGTACTATAATGTTATTATGATTATGGAACAATGTTTTTATACCAAATTTTCATCATATAGAAAATTTAAACACTACCTCTTCATTCTTATTGATTTCCACCTCTACAAAGCGATGTGAATCATTTTTCATCACTTCCTGACAAGGATAGTTATAAAGATGGAATTAATGTATATATTTTATATTTATGAAATTATTTTTATTATGTAAATATAATATATAAACTACCATTTTACCGTTATATCCTTTGGAAAATGATAACGTCGCCCATGCGTTCATGTGGACTACTGCATCCACAAAGTGATAGGATTTAGTTTTCATTTCCACCTTACCAGGGTATTAATAATGATGGATTTAAGTAATGAAAAAGATATTTATAATATTATTATGATTCATTAAGTTAATGATTTATATAATTTAGTTGTGTTTTATCTGTTAGAAAAATGAAAAAATTTGTTTATGCGTACGTATGGAATAATGTCATCAAGAAATGATGCACATCATTTTTCATGAATGACTTTCATATATGTTAGAAAAATTATATTCAATGTATTAAAATGATCATTATAATTTTTTTAATATTATTTATATAATGGAACCAAGTATCCTTTGACGATATTAAATGCATCAAAGTTAATTTGGGATATTATGAATTGAATGAGCTTAAAACATCTGACACGGACATAACCAACATAGTAACAAAGTAAAACATGGTAAGAATTGAAATAAAAGGAATAATATTAATGTAAAAACATGAAAATGGTTTTGAATCATGTTTTTAATTTATAAAATTTTGTTAATTAAGAATGTAACCGATTTATGTGGTGAGATGATATTTAATGTAAGATATTTTTCTTTAAAATGTTTCATTAAAAAAATTATCCTCTTTTACCTCCATTTTCATGTTATTTTGAAATTCTTCAAGAGTGTTCTTATTTATATATAAAATATTGTAAAAATTAAATTTCATATACTTTTTAATTTATTTTAGAGGTCTTAAACAAATTATTTAAGATTTTTTAAACAAATTGTTTTTGAATTTATTTAAACAAAAGTGTGAAAAAATGATTTTTATCATTTAGTATGTTAACTGATTATCACCCCATCATGTAATTAATTATTAATATTCTCATAAAAGTTTTTATGGTTTTTCAAATTTTATTTTATTTTCATTTATCTCAGATTTATGTTTCCGAATTTTTTCCCAAATAATGATAGTGCTTCTCATTTTAAGACAACTGAAAGTGTTATTTATTTTCAGAAAAAAACTATTTTTTTTATTATTTTGATAGAAATTAAATATTTAATTTATTTTTGTCATGATATGGTTTCTCATGATATATTTCTCGAAATAATTGTGGAATGTAAAAAATTTAACCTGATTTAAGTTAATCCTAGGATATGTGTTGGAGTTAATTATGATAGTTATTTATTTGTAAGGGTTCTTGAATGTGTGATCATAAAAATAATTTCCCAAGGCACCTATATGGGTTTTCAATTATTTCTATGGTTTTAAAAAATATTATTTTAATTTCATAAGGTAAGAACATGATCATAAGATAAAGGATAGTTTATTATCTTTTAAAGGTCAAATGTTTGTTTTTAGGTAACTTTTTTGATACATTCTCTTTTTTTGAAAACGAACTCTCTTGAATATGATTTGGAATTTATTCTTTATTATAAATATTTTTACGAAAACATTGTAATTTCAAGTTTATTTCATGATAAGTTAAATGATTATTTGAGAACTATGTTTATTATGGAAAAAGGAAAAATAACTTATGGTTTTGGATGAATTCTAAATAGATTAATGGGTTTTATTTTTTTTATATCCCTTTGAAATTTTTTTCTCATCCAATGTATTCAAATTTTATTCACAAGATTTATGTTTGTGTGTGTATTATAGAAATTTAAATCATGAAATTTCATGAATGAGGAATGTTTCATGAATAAAATAGGAGTGTTAATATAATAACATTTTTTAAGGAAACCAAATTCAATCTGTATATATTTACACTATAACATGTAATTGGTTTACTATTTACCTAAAACACTAAAAAAAGATCCTAAAAATTTAATAAAACTTAACCCTTGTTATTAATCATGTAATTGTGGGATGATAAATTTTTGGGGTGTTATAGGTGGTATCAAAGGAGGTTTTATATAACTTTATATGTTTGTATATTATTGTTTGTGTATAATTTAAACGTTTTAGATACCATAATGGGTTAGTAATTATAAGGTTGATTATAATATTAAATTCATAGATACCCTTTTGCGGTTTAATGTGATGGGGTTTGAATATGATTAAGGATATTTTGGGAGATATTTATTCATATTTAATAACATTGTATGAATGAGTTAAAAATAAAAATTTGGATTAATACGATCCATGATGATTAGGTAATTATGGTTAAGTGGGATAAATGGTAATCTTATTTTTACAACAATATAATGATTAAGTTGAATGGAAAATTAAACCTAGAATATGATTTTAATTAAGGAATAATGAATTAGTTTTCCTTTATAATCCTATATAATATTGTTGATGATTTATATCGTGGTGATTCTGAATATTTTGAGAAAATATTAATATATTTAAGAGAATATATGTTCAGGGAATATACATGTTTGGTTTGTTACTTTATGATTGATTAGTTCATTTAGTGATAAACATTTTGTTGATCTTGTAATAATATGATATTAAATATATATGATATTTGGGTTTCAAATTTTTTCAAGCATATTTTTTGGAGTTCTAGGGTTACTTATTTATGGAATGATTTAATGTTGACCTTTCATTTTTATTGACAGGGTTTTGGAGATTAATGTATTATTTATTAATTTGAAGGTTTATTCATTTTGGATATTACCATACCTGGTGCTAACAATTTTTTGTGTTGGTTAATAGATAGAAATTGTAGGTATAACATTTCATCCCTTTAGTAGATCTTATTATTTGATAAAATTTAGTTTTAGTTATTTAAGTATAAATAATTTGTCATCATTATTTATCATTTATAACATGTGATGAAGTAGAGGAGGGAAACTACTCAACAAACAAAAAAATGAAATTATATATTTAAATATAGTAATAATATTTTAGAATATTATATATTTACTATTAAAATAAATCCATTATAAAAAATAAGATAAATCTATTAAGTTTTATGTGAGAATTATTTCTCACATATCATAGTATGATTTTCAAAAAACTTTTACTAATATGAGTCTCATTACAGTAAATGATTAGTTTAAGAAATGTTTATGAAATGATAAGTTCTATAGTATAAACCAAGATATTAAATTTATTCTAAACATTAAATATAATAAATATTTTTTGCAATTTACTTATATTTTCTATCCACTAATTTCAACTCATTATGAAAAGGTTTTAAATCCTTTATTCATCAGACATGAGAAAAAATTATGAGGAGAAAATATATTCAAGTTATGAAGAATCTAACACAATAAGATTTTATTTTATATTCATTTCGATGAATACTATGTTTTATATCTTGTACCAAATAAAACACCGAGAATAAAATAATAATAATATACTATAAAAAATTATTATTCTAAAATTATTGTTTTAACCATTCAATTAGATGGATGTGTATAAACAGGAGTAACCAAATTATGAATTATATACAGAAAATATTTCATAATAAAAATTTAACAATTAATTCTGAGGAAATGAGTAGTCAAATTTTAATGATAAGAATTAAATCATATAAGTCTAAGAAAAACTGATGTTTAAAAGGGGAATTTTTTTTATAAAACATAGTTTTCATTATTTTTGTTATTTTTATTTTAGAAAATAATTTTATATTATTTAATGAATTTATTTTTAATTTTTTTTGTAAAAGATAAATAATGAATAATTATTCATAAATTGATTATAATTTATTTTATAAATGATGATAATATAATTTGATCATAAAAAGATATTTTTTTTGAAAACCATTTTATGTTCATAATGTATTTTTATGTTAATAAATTTAATAAAACAATATGAATTATTTTTTTATGAAATTTATTGATAATATATTCAATAAAATAAATTAATTATCATATAAATGATTTTACTAGGCATGAAATGAGAATAAATTCATTTTGGTGCTTCAAAAATACACGATCTCAAAAAAGTTACACATTTTGTGCATCGATATTAGATTTATTTTCTACCAATTATAGAATTTTTTAAAAAATAAAGTACATTTTTAGATTAAATGCATATTTTTTTACTAGGGGTTAATTTTTTTTAAATTTTGTTGAAATATATTATTTTTTATTGAATAATTAAAATTGTTTTTAAAAAAAATACTATAACTTATATGACATCGACATGCTTTATGATTGATTTAAAATTAAGATAATATTTTTGGTTAGCCATAGATACATTTAAGGAGTAAAATACACCATTAAAAAAATTATTCTTAATTTTAAAACACATTTTTAAATTTGTGTAACTTTTGATATATTTTATAGTGATTAGAAACTATTTTTGGATCTTTGCATTTAATTGTGTGTTTGGAATGTGAAATTAGGTTTTTTAATTTTTTTTATTTCAAATAAATTTAAATTTTTATAAATAATGAAATAAATTCAATGTTAGAAACACTACTCAATATTCTTTGGTCCAAATATTTAAAACCTCATTTTTTCCCATTAAAATATTTCTCTCTAAAAATGAATTTTAAGCATTTTGTATGCTTATATTAGAACTAATTTCCAAAAATTATCAGAATTTAATATTAAAAAATGGATTTTTTATTTGTAATCATCATGATATAATTTTTTGATGACATTAATTTAATTCTTATTCAGAATGAATAGTAACAATGATGACTGTTTTTCACCACAGTAATGGTGAAAAGTGTTAACAAGGGGATTAATATGAGAGATAAGAATTAAAATATATCCAAAAAAAGTATAAATATGATTAGATGAGTATAGTTTGTTCTTAACCAAATTTATATTTAAAAGTTTGTTCCTTGGTGCTATTCTCCCATGAAAATTACTTTATGTTATTTTAAATTTCATATTCTCTAAAAGGTTGCAACTCCCCCCACTTATAAAAGGGAACCCCATATCCACAATTTTACACAAATATTTAGCTCTCTAGATCAAACAATATCTACCAAATTCCATATTTAAACCTACTTAAACCCTCCTAGATGTTCTTATCTAACCAAAATAATAATAATATAAGTATTAAAGAAGATATCCAAGTAGGAGGAATAAGTTTCAATCAAAATAATTCATGTTTATTTCTTCTTCTACCACCTTAATAACTTTTTTAACTGTGCTAGAATAGAGATATAACTATATAACAATATTAAATTATTATTATTGGATAAAAATTTTATACCACATTTTCATTCTATGAGATATTAAATCTTTTATCATCTGTACATGTGGACTACTACCTCCATGAAGTGATGAGTTTACTTTTTCATCACCACCTCACATGGATGGTTATAAATATGAAATAAATGAATATATATTATATTTATAACATTATTATTATTTTAATGAAAATATATTATCTACATTCTTACCCTTATATCCACTGAAAAATGATTATGTATCTCGTGTGTACGAAGGGGCTACAACCTCAACAAATCGACATGATTCTTTTTTCATTTTTTTCCTTACATATATAGTAATAAGGATAGATTTAATGAATAAATATGACATTTATAAAATAATTAATATTTTTTAACTTTATCTATTTAAATTATTTTCATCCATTAGAAAAATTAATGCACAAATCATGTGTGTGTACAAACTACTATCACTGTGAAATGTTGTGCTTCATTTTTCATGACCACCTTAAATAGATGGTTATAAAATTATATTTAATGTATAAAAATGATAATTATAACCCAGTTTATATTATATAGATAATTAAACCGTAACCCCGTTACCCATGTTCAATATACAAAGTTAATTTGGGAGATTATGAACTAAATGAACTTGAAATATCATATGTAAACTCATGCAACTTAGTAACTAAATTAAATATTGGAATAAATTAAATAATACTACCAGTAGTAGAATAATAAACATGAAAAAGGTTCTAAATCAAGTATCTAATAACAAAAGTTTATTATATATGAATGTAAAATACATACGTGGGGAGTCGCAGTACATGGTAAGATGTTTTTATTTAAATTGTTACGTAAAATGTTTTAAATACCTTTTCCATCATTCCCATATTATTTTAAATGCTTGAAGAATTTTATTATTTATACATAAAATATTTCAAAATTTCAATTTCAACAACATTGGATTTTATTTTTATATGTTTTATAAGTAATTTCTTCAATTTTTTTCAAATACATTATTTTTTTTACTGTATTAACAAAAAGTGTTAATAGAATTTTTTAAATGTATACAGAATTAATGGAATATCCCTCCTTAATTTAAATTATTAATTATTAATACTACTCTATAAATTTATATTAATTTTCATATAATGTTATATTCGAACTGATATAGGAATTATTAGTTTCAAAATATTTTCAAAGGAAAGGGTTGTTTGTTCTTATTTTGTTATAAGTGACTGTATTTTTTATTTTAGCTAAATTAACAGTTTTTGAGTTTTATTATGAAAATAAAATATTTTATGTACTTTTCATATTATATGGTTCTTAGAAATATTATATGATTATGGGTGAGCCTCATGCAGTACTCTAAGGAATTAGAAATGTGATGGAGTTACCTAAATATCTGTCACTTCCAATAGATATGTTGGAATTAACCATGATTTTTATTCATCTATAAGGATTATTTTATATGTGATTGTGAGTATAATATCCCAAGAAAAATAAATGGTTTTTAAATTCTTCCTATTGGTTTTAAAATAAAATCTATATATTTTATAAAGTGATAAAATGATCCCATGATTAAAAGAATTTTTATGATCTTCTAATGTTGAATGTTTTGTTTTCGAGGAAATTCTTCCATTAGTTTTAATTTTTTTCTAAGTAACTCTCTTGATTATGATTTCTTACTTCATGCTTATTTGATAAAAAATTTATTAAAACTTTGGGATTTGAATTTGACTTTATGTAAAACTGAATGATTATTTCCGATCTAAGATTATTATATAAAAAAGGAAAACCGCCTTATATGTTTTCATGGGTATCAAATGGATTAATAGGTTTGCATTATTTTTACATCCCTTATTGATAGTTGATTCATCCCATGCATACAAATGTTTTTCAATGTAATTATAGATGTTTTGTGATTATAAAAACGAATATGGTGACATTTATTAAATGAATAAAGTGTCATCAGTGAGACAATAATGTTAATATAAGACATGTTTTTTTGAAAGAGAAACATACATTATGCCGAAATATCCACTTTTTTATAACGGTTTTCTTAATTATCTAAAACTAAAAACCTAAAAGATATTGAAAATGTAATAAGGTTCCATCATTTTAATAAATTATGTAAATATGGGTTGATAAAATTTATGGTGTTATAGATGGTTTACAGAAGGGTTTAAATATCATTAGGTGTTAGGATGGTATCGATTAAGGGTAATTGAAGAGTTTTAGACTCCATCCCGGGTTAATAATTCAATGGATGATTATAAGATTAATGAAATGATACCCTTTTTAGGTTTTATGTTATAGGATTTTAATAAAATTAAAGACATTTTGGGTGAAATTTATTGTGTTATAGGAACTACGAATTATTGAGGTATAGATGACCATTTGGATTAATATGATCCATGATGTTCAGGTAATTATAGTTATGTTGGATAAATGGTTATCATATGTTATCGAGATTTATATTATTAAGGTGAATAAAAAATTTAATATAGAATATGAATTTATTTGAGGAATAAATATTGAGTAATACTTTAGAATCATATATGGTTTTTGAGAATTTTGTTCATGGTGATTTAGGTTATTTTTAGAAATGATTATTATATTTTAGATAATATATGATTTGGAACAATACATTTTTGGTATGTGAATTTATAAGTGACTGATGTTGTTTGTAGATAAATTTTATGTATATCATGGATGAATCTTTGATCAATTTTGACTGATTTTTTGTTTTAAATTAGGTCAATAATATTTTGATTAGTTTTGGGGTTATTTGGTTATGATAAGTTTTTATTTTTCACTTGGGGTGTTTGTTTAAGCCTTGATGATTAATTTATTATCTCTCCATTTGAAGGTTTTTTAATATTTGAAATTATCTTATCAAGTGATAATCATTTTTGGGTTTTTAACTGAAATAAAGAGGATAAATAACACTAAGTATAATTTATGCATATTATGATATGATAAAATATAACTTTAGTGCTTTAGGCATGAAAAATGTATTATGGTTAATTATCCTTTAGAATATGAGATGAAGAAAATATGGAAAACTGCTCAAATGTAACCAAATGATGAAACTGTGGGAAGAATGAAAAAATATTTATTTTCTCACATTATCTATATCATTGGTAAAATACATCCTTAGGAAAAAGGAAGACAAATATATGGAGTATTATATGAAAAATATCGATCAACTATCATATAATTATTTTAAAAACACTTTCCATAATACAATTTTCAATATGTTAAATGTGTGTTTTAAAAAATATTTTGTAAATGATAAATTTAATAGTCCAAAAAATGATATAAACGATCCTATCAAAATCAAAAATAATAATTATTTGTTTCAAATTATTTATATTTATTTTCCACTCCATAATTTATATAGAAAATTATTTAAATCTTTTTTTCATTGGGTCTGAGACAAACGTACAAGGAAGAATTTTCAGTATGTTTAGGGGATATAACAATATAAAAATATTGTATATATTTAATTAAGTGAATACTATGTTAAGTTTATATTCTTCCTCTGAGGTGGAAAGTTTTGGGTGATGAGGAAATGGTTTGATGAGAATCATCACCTGTCTCTTTTTCTAGAGACGGTTTCTTGTCAAATTCACAATTTCCTTTTTTTGACCCATTCTGTGTCATTATCCTTTAATGGAGGGTTGGATTAACCCCATGGAGACTGGGTAATTATCCCTTTTTGTATTAAAAAGTATATTCCACAGTCAGATGGTCTTACTGGGCCATTGCATGGGGTTAAGTATATGTGAAATCGTTCCTCCTCAGATATAACTTCCTTTGATGGTCTCTAATAGGTTTATTCATTGAGCCAGAAACAACCAACATCCCAGGTATCCATGATTCATTAACATTATTTCCAAAGGATGGTGCTTGTTGGTTGATGATTCAGCCAACAATACTTAAGGATTCCATTGGTCGAGAGGATGGGAATTCAAGCTCACTACACCCTTTTGGGGTAGGATTGTTGCTTATTCTGGGACTCTCTTATAGATTTTTATCGTGATCATATTTTCATGAATCGATGGTTTATTCCCAAAGAATGTCGCCACGATCTACAACTAGTTTTCAGGAGCGCTATAGGCATACATGGATTTGATGCTATGGAGGAAATGCTGACTTAAGCCATGCAACAAGGCACTCTAGAGTTTATCTCCATCCAGGGGGGATGAAGAGAGACATAATGTTGGGATCCAACCCATAAGATGGGTTTCCTACGTATCCCTGGGAGATGAATCAAAACCCACATTGTTTGGAATGGCTGGGGCTTATGCATGGATGCTTCCCATTTGGGGGACATTATCGGGTGAGGCCTTTTGAATGGGCACCCTTTTGATATCGACCCTTCGAGAAGGCACCCAACATATCCTAGTTTTATTAGGAATAAATGTTCTCGTAGTTTATAATTTTGTGGAGCTTACGGATGGAGGCTTCCAATTAGAGTGGAACACAATTGGGTGAACCGTTTTGGATGGGCACCCTTTTGAGCATGGGCCTTCGAGTAGGAATACTACATATCCTAGTTTTATCAGGAATCATATTTCTTATAGTTCAAAATTTCTGGGGCTTACACATGGAAGCTTCCCATTTAAAAGAACATGATTGGGTAACCACTTTTGGAAGGGCACCCTTTTAAACTTTGTCCTTGATGTAGGCATTCAACGTATCCTTGTTTGATCAGGAATCAAGGTTCTCATAGTTCAAAATTGTATGGAAGTTTTAATTTTCAAAAACATCTAATCCCAGATGATTCATTCTCATTGTGAGAAACAATAGAATGTTAGAGATCCAACAAACCACACGCTTACTCTCTTACTAGTGGGAGAGAGAAAGCCTATGGTGGATGAGGTTGGGGCGACTGTGGGTGAGGACGCAGAGCAATGAAGCTTTTAATGTGAAATAACATTAATGCTCATGTGGATTTTCCTTCAGAATATTGAGGACATACCATGGTGGGAGTTCCCTAGAATGCATTTTGGGAAGGGGAGGATTTTGGTCCTCGTTGAAAGGGGAATTGAACATAACCCCTTTGACTGGTCAACATTTTTCATTTAATGGAAAAGCAAGTGATAACCCATAATCCCTAGAATGGGGAACTTCACGTTGGCATCCCAAGGTTAGACTCCCGGTTACCATGGGAATATAGACCCATAGAAATCCCTGAAACCCAAACTGTTGTGGGGATATCCTTCATGACTCCACTTACCATGGGTATGTAGACTCAAAGGGGAACCATGATGCATCTGATGTCCTTAACATATGGATCTTGTGACTTTAGAGGAGGCTTTGGACTGATGTCGAGGTACTGGTTCATAGAGGTACTCTAGAGGACTGGACGGTAAAGGATGGGAGAGATTGGAACCAAAGGAAAGAATACCCAAAAACACACCATTCTGTGTACTGATATCTTATACAGGATGGGGGAAGCTCCGCATACCATAGTGGTATGTGGGAAGAGGGGTCATCTACGTACCGATGTGGTATGCAGGCATGGGTATGGACCACTACGCACTATAGTGTTATGCAGTCCTGGATGTGGTCCATCATGCTTCATTGGTTTTCACCCGTGTATTAGTGCAGGACACAACACCGGGTTAAATCCGCATAGCTATAAACTATGAAAAACACTATTTTGAAAGAGGGTCCGGAAGATTATCATTTGCGGGGAGTTCATCTGGGAGAATTATGTGGCTAGAGGTTTCACTAATTAGGTTTTTGGTTCTATTATTACAATTATGGTCCCCAGTTTTATGGTTTTCAGCTGGATGTACCTGCAGAGAGTGTGATTCGCAATTTAGGCTTTGTTGATGATTCCTGAATGATGTTGGAATCTTCTCTGAGTTGTTTCTTTCAAACTCTAGGATCCCCTTTGACCTTTCTTCATCCATCCTACTCAAATCCTCTTGTGATCCTTTTTTAGAGAATCCTAGAAATCATATCTGTGGGCATGCAGACCATTTGTGGAGGCGCATTCAGAGATATCTTGACCTGTGAAAAACTCAGTCAATTGGGGTTTGTGGAGGCTGTGGTTCATGAGCAGGGTTCGCAGAACCGTGTCAGTTTTCTTCATTCACGAATTGATGAGTTCATGAGATGGTATATGGATGGACTTCGCCTACCTATATCCTTTGGAAACGTGGTTTGTAGCCACCGTGTTTGTTGTCCATCACTCTACGGGAAAACTCCTCGCAAATCATTCCACATACTATTGATTTTCAATCCAGGAGGTCCGTGGACCCATCCTAGTGATGGTACATGGGCCACATAAAATCCTTTGAAAACATGAATTCCTTCACGTTTCTTCTGAAATTTTTAACTCAATTTGATTCCATTCACCTTGTTATACATGTATGGCTACTTTTTTTCTTCTTCAAAGTGATTCTAGGATTATTTTCTTCACTTGGAGTAATTTTTAGGACCCTAAAAATTCCCCCCATTAGAATGGGGTCCGTTCAGAATGAAAAGGGGACTATTCTGATACAGAAGTGGTCCTAAACTGAAATGGTTTGCAGTAGAACAAATAAGCCCAGTAGGAGGGTACCACACCTATATATAGGGTCAAATGTCATTTTTCTTTTACCATTTCTTGTGAAAAAATGTGCTCTCGACTCCCCGGACTTCCACTATATTTGTGTACCGTTCTTCTAGTGAAAATTCATTTTGAGAACCACTTTTTACTTGCTGTGAACTGAGCTTTTCTCCATTTATATTTCGGAAAACCAAATTTTGGATTTTGCGAACGATATTGTTGAATTTTAAAACTAAAATCAAGATATCGTTTAGGAGAACGCTATGCTGCTTTTGTCTCCACATACTGAGCCTGAACCGGCGAACCTAACTTTAAGAATTAATAATCTGGACATAAAATTTTAATTCACAATCTTTGAAAAAGAAATTAATGAGGCCTAGGTTTGCAGTATCCACCTTCCACAAACCCTTTTGTTCACCGACCAATGCTTTGTGGGATAGCTCCCCGCGGTTGGTTCATGTACCATGGTTATACATTGTGAAACGTTTCCGTGTACCATAGTCGTATGTGGTAGTTTCTTCTACACATTATGAAGTACGTGGGAAATGCCTACCGTGTACCAATTCTCGGAATAGTACACGGATCCTTATGTGCACAGAGTTTTAAATCCTTTATCCATACCTTTGTAGGGTTTATCCAACAAAATTCATTGGACCAATTTTCATCGGCTTTTGGATCTTCCCATGCAGGCTACAATGGATTCTTCACAGGTTGTGACAAAATCAAAGAAGATGTGGGTGACCATGGTAGGGGATAGTGAGGATCTCCTTCAATCCTACGTTATTCATCATAATATATTTTTAAAATATCTCTTGACACTGAAGCTCGTATCTTACCCTATATTTGTACATGTTCCACTTTATATCTTTGGTCTCCCTGACAACTTTCCCCTACCGTTGGCGGACCCTGATACCCCTTTCGTTGTCTTGGATGCACTGTAGGGACATGATCAAGCCAAAATTACCCCAACATGTGAATTCACAATTACTACAATTTAGGAAAACATCTTTATACCAGGAGGCTCTGTGTGAATTCAAGGCAATCATGGGTCTCACAATGTTGTCCCAAGACTAAGCGCCTGCGAGTACCCATCCAATATCAGCATCTCCCATGAAAACCCCAATGTCGGGTGGATCACCAAGACGGATGTGCGAGTCAGAGGATTTTTTTACTACGAATGGGCTGGGCATTCTGGGTAAATCATGCCTATTTGGAGTCCCTCGACCAGCTGGAGGTTGTGAGCTTATATCAGGCAGCATGGGTTTCTTAGTTTACAGCCTTCTCCCCAGGGGAAATCCTTCCTGAGCTGTTGAGCTGATTGTGTTCAAGCACCAAAACCTTACATTAATTGCATTGGGATGTGGGAATCAGCTTATGGGATATCCACCAGCTTGGAGGACTATCCATCCTTGGAGATATGTATGATGAGTTACTCCAGGCATCTGCTACATGGAATCACACTAACAATGTGTCCCCTTTGAGAAGGAGTTTATTGGTTATGACATAGGGATTAGTTGATCATCCCCTCTATCCTTGATCTCTTATCCTATTCGAGTTGTGGGTAGGGATATTCTTGCAAGCGAATAGACCCAAGTAGAGGGCTCGCTACAGTTGAACTCATCCATCTCATCAGTCCCACCAAACTCCATTGTCATATTGTGCTACACTTGAAGAGGGATGATATACCACATGGGGAAATAGTATTCAAACAGACATATCACCTGTGCTTTGATTAGTAGGTTTCTTTGCAATGTTTTTGAGAGGATGGATTTTTTCATCCCGCAATGTATATACTGGGTTTTGGGACTGTACATTGATGATGGAGGCCATGCTGGTAGAGGGTCAACCCATTAATTTGTCCCTCCCTACTCTCGCCCATCTTTATGAGTTGTTGGGACAAATATTGGAAGGTAGGCCCCCCATATCATCTTAGCAGACCGTTTCAATTCCTGTATGGGTGGATGGCAGAACACCTCCCCTGTTAAGATAATCGATATACTACATAGGTTCCTTATTATAAATTTCAACCTGCAATTCTCAACATTTCCTCAGTTTTTCCTAGGACTCTAAGTGTTATTGATGTGGTTGGCCTGCTGAGTGATGCTTCTCACCTCTAGTTTGCACCGCATCCTGCCCCTCATGGGTCGTTAAGAGGTGACAGGGGCAGTTCTTTAGTAGAACGCCCATACATAATTACACTTAGGGATGGGATGCTCACTACTCGTATAGATCGAGTGGCCACTTATGAGGCATACCTTTCATACTGGTTTTCAAGGAAATTTGGGTTCCTTCAACAAGTTTCACTTCTTCCTTCTTCATAGTTAAGGGGAGAGTCTCATCCTATAATTCTTCACCAGTTATGGATTATGATGATGAGGGAATGTGCATCTATGTAAGTTATTATCCCCAATACGACATAATCAACTATTCTGTCATTGGAATATGCCCAAATGTGGGTAGACAGTTACCCCTATAGGATGCTAAGAGAAGAAGTTCAACGGGTGCAGAAGCCTCTAACCATTCTCCACCTCACTTTCACCATGACGAACACACCACACATACCTTCATCTATTATGAGCATGATGGATACCTCTTCTATTCTTATCTATGAGGCAACCATGATGGACACACCACATATTCCTTCCATTGTCGTAAGAAGATGCTCAGGTCACCATCAGAAGAATCTAGGAGGGTCTTCATCAGTACAATCTATCTTAGTGGGGAGTGATTCAAAATACTCCCCTTTGTCAAATACTACTCAGGACCCTCATGAGGCTGGCCCCAGTAGAGTATCACCAGCCACCCCATAATCCCCAGCTATTCCTCTGAACCCAGCTCCAACGATTGAACCATATGAGGGAAAAGAAAGCCCCCCTTTTGGGTAACCTATATTAGGTTCTTTACCAATCATGTGATGACACTTCCTACTTATATACATGTTGTGGTGGCGGGGATCAAGGTACTGGTCTCGTGGGGAGGCACCAGGCAATGTGAAACAGGCATGGTGCCAGTTACATACTCTTTCCGTGGAGACACCGATGGCCAATTTATCAGAATAGACGGAAAATATTTGGTGATTATTAATTGATCTAGGTTCCGGAGGCTTCAATTATTGGAACTTACACCTCCTCATCTACTAAATATCCATTTCCTGAGAAGACCTCCCTTCTTATAATGGAAGGCTTGCCATGTTCAATTTTTCCCATCATCAGGTGGCGACCTTCTGAGATTTTTTTAAGGAACTCGATCAACTAACGTCTGAAGAGGAGATGGTTCTTGGTTTAGTGGTCTCTCAAAAGGAATAATTTCGAGAGTGCGAGGCTCACTCATCAAGATTTAGGCATCAACTGGCCTCTTCGCGTTCCAGCTGCGAAGCTATCCAAAAAAAAATGGTGGGACCTTAAAGTTGTTTTAGAGTGATGTGGCAGTATTTTCATGCTCTTTTCCACATCCCTTTTTATATTTTGGATTACTTTTTAATATCAAACCATTGTATTTTATGTGATATTTATCAATTGTTGTATCTTGTAAATTATATTATAAAAAATGTGTTTATGTATTAAAATGGTGTTTTTTTGTTTGTTTTTTATTGTTTTTTTCAATAATAAAATTTTGTTGTTATTTTAATTTCATTTCATTGATTCTGTATGTTATTAGTTTTAAATAATTTTTAATTCATTAATTAAATTAATTAATTCCTTATCCTTTAAATTTTAAATAAATAACTCATTTTAGTTTTTAGTATTTTAATAATTTAATTAGTCTTAACAATTTAATTTTATTCAACTAATATATAATATTCTATAATTCAATTTATTTATTGAATAATTAATTGGTTAAATAATTTATGCAAGTAAAAGTATTATTTTAATTTGTTTTAAATTATTTTATTAAACCCAAATGAATTCATGCTTTTAAATAAATCATAACTAATTTTGTTATCTATCTTTTTTTATTTAGTTTTTAATTTTATTATTTTTAATTTATTTATTAAATTATTCATTTATTTATTCATTTTAGTATAGTTTTAATTTATTTTATTTTGATTTTTTTGGTCAGTTTATTTTGCAGGTACTCAAGGTGGCACATCCCACCGTTTTCACCCTTCACGGTCTGACCGTGAGCTTCACTCACGCTGCCACCGGTTGCTTCACCCACCGTATCCAGTGCCTCACTTTCTCATCATGATAATCACTCATGGTGGCACATCCACATCATCCTGCCACCATTCCCTGGCACTGTTTTACACCATTTCACCCCTTTCCACTTTTTCATCACGGTACCTTTTCCACCGTTCCATGCTCCTGCACCCGTTTCATCCTCTACCAACATCACAATAAATAAAAAATAATCACAACAGCAGTATTACAAACAAAATCTCACAACATCAACAAAATTCACCAAACAACGAATTGAAAGTATCATCTAACAGTAGTGAAACACAGATTTCAATTAAACCATAAGCATTCCAACCCAAACCCTCAAATCTCGGTTATGCACCAAAGTTCTGCCTCACCATTCATAGCAGAACCCGAAGCCACCAGACCGCCATCCCCTAGCCATCCCTTGCTTGCTGAGAACCAGGATAAGACACTGAAACAAAACCCTCATACCTTACCCTCACCTTTTACCTATGAAGCCGCCACACCATGCCTCACTGCTTCCTCCTCTTGAAACCCTGATCCGAACCATCCACAGCCATGCTGCCGTGCCTTCTCCCTTAGCTGCTTCTGCCCCGAACCCCCCCTTCATGCTTCACTAGACCGAACTATCTTCTTCTACGCGAACCAGGGAACACCTTGGGGGATATTCCAGAGACTTCGACTGGGCGATGAATGCGCAGGATGTGGGAGAAGCATTGATCTATCCAGTGGGACGGGAGCATTCGAGAACTTCATTCCGTAGGGGGGGAATCATTTATCCATCGATCGGAAAAGATAGATGGGGTAAGGGGGAGATAAAACATCATATCAAAATCAGATTGGAGTACCGAGGTAAGGGGGTCAAATCATTTCACGTCTCTATTCCCCAGGCGGGACATCGAGCGAATTCTAGCATCGCATCCACCATTGAGAATTGGGGATCAAAACTTTCAGGAGAAGTAGCAAGGAGTTAGAACATCTTAGTTTTCCTTGTGCTCTGTTTCGCTCCAACTTATTTCAATTTTAATTTCATTTATCTTAATCCTATTGTTGCATTAAAACCAACCATTATGTCCAACTAAATTCCTTCATGAGGAATAAGCTGGTTGATTAGTTTTGTTTAGTCTGATTAAATCACTGCTTCATTTCCTAGCATGTCTCTCTCATTCGTAACGGATTTATGTTTAAAACAACAAGGTTTAGTGAAAACGATCGTGATTTAATCTTAATGAAAACTGTTTCAATTTTTGGAACTCACTGACAAGTGAATTATACTCAAATAAGAGAGACAGACAGAACTCAACTGACATGTTGATTCCAGTGACATCTGACTTGTTTTTTCCATTGGATGGAATGACTTTTACAGTCGAAATACTGTAAGAGTTATTTTATCACAAACTGACCAGATGAAAAATATGGCCAGTTACATTAATTCAGATCCATATTTCTAAAATATCAGTGCATGAATGAGGCCAAGTAATATCTAATTGACCAATGGTCTTCATCCCCCTTCTCATTTATTGGTTGTTGACACCACAATTTCCCTTTCTTCTCTGTCTACCCACTTTCACTCACCAATTCACCTTCACTTCTTCACACACTGATTCTCACTCATTCCACTTCACTATCACCAACTTTTTTTTCTTGTTCTAGTGTTTGTGTTTTTGTTTAGTTTATTTTTTTTAGATCACCAAAAACATCATAAGTACTCCCTGTGGTTCGACCATATCTTTCCACTGTCCTAAGTAGTAAGTAGGTTATAAATTTTAGTTTGTCGCTCATGCCCAACGACGTGCAAGCATGCATGGAGCAGGTGCGTCCAATGGTCCAGGCTAAGATAGAGGTGAAATCTTCCTTAGAGAAAACTCTTGAAGGCCCGTGGCCGTTACTGGCCATCTTTATGGAATGAAAAATCTTGGATTTATTGTAGATATCCCCAAATCATGATATTTACTCTCTTTTTATCATGATACTTTGGAGAGACTCTGAACTGGGGTTGTTCCTCCATTTCAAGATAAACTCAATGAAACTGATTTGAATTTAAATTTTTCTTCATTATCTTTTCCTGTCATGTCAATTGATCATAATAAATCATGTAAACATAATTTAGATCTGGTATTACTTTTAAACCACGATTCAAAACCAGTAAACTGAAATAATTGAATCGGTCTCAAATTTTTTCCTGAGCCGCAGGACTTAGCGAGTGTAGTTCGACTATTTCTGAGTTTTTATGGTACAACTCATGAACTTGTATGTCTTTTTCATTATTATACTATGTTATTCCTATTCATGTTTTACACAGTCTTAGAGGTCATAAGTTGACTTTTCATTATGTCACCTTTTGCGGGTTTTTGACTTAATGAGCTTTACGTGACTCCTGATGGCTCAACATTTTTTTTACTAAACCATACAGGGTGTAGGTTTAATGAACTGATACATGAATTTTATCTAGAGGATCCCTTTGAATATTTTCTCTCTGGAATGTATATCTTCTTTTTCCCTGGTAGTTCACAGTCCTGCAATCAAAATCATTACTGATTTTTTAGGTCGAACAACTTTGACCAAATGTAACGGGGCAGGGGCCCCATTTTAGGATTCTTCAACCAAGAAATTTTCTAATATTTTTCAGACATGGATTAGGGATTTTTCATGAACCTAAATTTTTGAATCATGGACAGGAATAAGGCTATAGAGTCGTTTAAGGCGTACAGAGGATGTAAATGACTCTCCTAAGGATGAATTTTCCTTTGATTGACGGTCGTTTTGTAGGACACAAATGCATAGCCACCAGGGCATGATGTGCATAGTCAAACAAAGGTGTCCACAAGATAATGTATTTTCATATCCGATGGTCTGGTGGGGGGGGGTTTGTAACACTTTGAATTTATTTTGATGTTGGGAGCCATGGTGGGAGGCAATCTGGATAATGGTGTCTAAAAATATTAGGTACATTCATATCATCTATGAGTGGGATACTATTCCTGCATGGTTCTTACTTGCTTAAGGGAGAGTTTGTGAATGGTCATTTCAATTAGAAATCTTTTATATGTTAGTGGAATTTGGAAAGAGGAATGTTTTTAAGCTGTTATCTAGGGGTTTTTCAAATCTGGGGGTGTGACAGGACATGAATTTCATTTGAGCGTACGTAAACTGGAAAGGGCTCTCTTGAGAATAAATTTTCCTTTGATCTACTGTTGTTTTTAGGCTATATATGCAGAGCCTCGGGAACATGATGTGCATAGTCAAACAAAGGTGTTCATAGGAAATTTGACTTCCATCTCTAGTGGCTATAAAGGATTATGGAGATTTGTAACTTTATGAATACGGTATGGGACCTTTGACAGGGGGTGCACCTTAAAACAAAAAAGGGGTATTTTAACTAAATTTCTTCGGGGAAACCCAAAAATTAGTTGGGGCATCCTTCTTTTGTTTGTAGATCAACTTCTTGCATATAGAAGGGGTATTTTTAGAAAACTCGAAAGAGAACAGAGATGAATCAGGCCCGCATGTTCTGATATATCCTGGATGTGTGTAGGGAGGAAAATGTAAACCATGACATTGAGGGATCTAGAATCTGGAGAGATGTTATGAGTCTTGGAGGTCATTGGGGGTACTGATATAGGGGAGGAATCTCCTGGGGATGAATTTTCCTTTGATTGGTGGCCGTTTTTTTGGGAAACATATCTAGATCCACCGCAACATCACGTACATAGCCAAAAAAGGTGTCTACAGGACAGTGGCCTTCCATCTCAGATGGACGTAGAGGGTTATGGGGATTCAAGATCGCTCAGAGCATGGAGTTTGATGTATGGAAGGAGTGTATCCGGAAAAATTGCAAACATTCAGGTTGTGAGTTACTCATGGAATTAGGTATCCCTTACATATATGTGACTCACATGTAGGGTGAGGCATTCATCCCATCTTTGGGGTACTTGGTAATTTAACGTCACATGTCCCGGATGTGGGGTTCCTCTCAGGGAATGGAACTGTGACATGCCTTTTAGGGTCATCTTTCTAGGACCAAATTCTTTGAATGCCTTCCATAATGTCATAGTTTATATCTTGCTAAGATCCTTAAGCTCACGTGAGCTATGCCCATTGTGAGAAACAAGGGATTAAGAGGATTATGGTTCACCACATAAGTACGAAAAAATAAGAATCAGATATCCCTTTAGACATAAAATATCATTATAGAGTTTAACTTCATACAACAAGGACAATTTTGGCCTTTTAGTTAAATATCTCACTGTGAGGTCATGATGCTATGCAATTTAGAGTCATACATTGAGGAATATTACTCTATTATAAAGATTTGTAATATCTTGGATTTAATTGCAATCAGGATGTTCTGGAATTCCTTAGATGTGAGTGATGATAGAAGGTGTAAACTACAGTCTCGGGGGGAAACTTGGATCAGGAGGGATGGAATGAGGCTTGGAAGCCTATTGGGAATACTGGGGTAGGAAAGGACTCTCTTGGGGATATATTTTCCTTTGATTGATGTCCATTTTTATGGGAAACATATGCAAAGCCACCAGGGCTTGATGTTAATATCCAATCAAAGGTGTCCATAGGACACTGGCCTTCCATTTTAGATGGCCCCGAATGATTATGGGGATCCAAGTTTTCATAGAATATGGAGTTTGAAAACTAGGAAATATGTGACTGGGAATATAAATAATACCTGGAAAATGACTAACCATGAACTACTAGATATTCCACATAGGTCAGACTCATATGTATAGGGGGGTGTAGGATCTTATGAATCCTCATGAGTGGAGGGAATTTTTTGATGGTGGACGGTCCGGGATGCCAAATCTGGGCGTCACTACGAATCCTACAAGATCATGAATCAAGACACATGTTGTTCTTAACGTTACATGTATTGATGTGGCTCGGTCTATGTGTAGGGACATGTGAGGGAATTGTTTTGTGGCTAGGTTGAGATGAAAAACCCATGAATCACTACAGATCCTGTAGGGGCAGGAATCAAGACTTACGTATTTGTGAATGTTCCCCATACCAATCTAGCTAGGACATGGGGTGGGAACATTATTATTTTATTTTCTATGGGTTTAGGGTCTACCATAATTCTCTATCACTTTCTTGCATAAAGGAATCCTTACCACTGATCATAAGTTCATGTGAGTTATAATCAATGTGAGAAAAGAGGGGTGACAAGGGTTTCCCGGGCCAGTGTGGGGACATAGAGTATATGATAGAGGTTTTTTTGGGGGGTATAGGCCAAGATCAGGGATTGAGGCCTTACTACATATCCTACGTGTCCCAAAATCATGTCGTACATATATTTTTTAGATATCATGAATTTAATCGTCGTGTGATTAGGATACTTTGTGCCATGTAGTTTAACATCCTAAAATGAGTACATGATTCATAGTTTAATATCATGTTTCATAGATGATCTCCCTACCATTTAACCTCATGTGGAAATGTATATGGATCGTTTTTTAGGGTCATAGAGTTTGAACCGTGACATGGAGGTACTACAACTCATAAATTAATGTCTTAGAGTTTCGACCAAGACTGGGCATTGCGATTATGTGAAATACATCTTCAGAAACATTGCATTTGTGGGAGCTATGATGAGTCATCCGTCTATTGATATCAGGGAATACTCTCCATTAGAATAGACCCTATGTATGAAATATGGTCCTTCCAACTTTGGTTCAAGAATTGGGGTATTCTTCACAAGTATCATCAAGGTTATGAGGACTAACACCTTTTTTCCTTCGAGGAAAGATCGAAGGTGATCCTTTTTTTTAAAGACTCATTCAATCCGATTTTGGTATATTTACAAATGGTGTAAAGTATGTATACATTTTAATCTAGCTACTCCAACTCATCAAACCGTCTCTGGGATTACACATCCATGGACAGTTGATCGAAAATTTCCACAAGAAGTAATGAAACATGGATTTTGATTGGTAAAACATGCTACGTCTCGTATACTAGTGAGTACGGGGTCTCCTGGGTGGCAGTGTGGGTCACGGTCTGGTACGCCCACAAATCATAAAGAATATTATTTTTCCATGATTTCTTATCCTTATCAATAATGTTTTGGATTAGGTTGGACAAATTATTGTTTAAACCCTCTATCTACCCATTGGTCGTCGCGTGGTAGTGGGATGGACGGTTAGCATTGATTCCATACTCTGGGTATAACTCTGAAAACATAGAAAAGAAGTAGTTAGTGCCATTTTCCATTAGTATTGTATGAGGGAAACCAAATATGGTAACAATTTTGGACTTCACAAATCTATCAATGAATTTAGCCACGACTTCTTTAAGGGGCATGGATTCGGCCCATTTGGAAAATAAATTGGTTACTGTCACTATGAACATGATTTCTCTGGCTGTGGTAGGAGGATATGATCCAACAACATCCATCCCTAGGTGGCGATTGACCTTGTGTACATTGTTGTATGAAGTATCTCTAAGGGTCAGTGTATAAAATTTCCATGAACTTGGTAGGAATGGAACTTCTTAGAAAATACAGGACAATAAAGCATCATAGTGGTCCAATAATACCCAAGCCTTTGGATTTGGTGTGAGAGCATGGTTGCCGATTGGTGCGCTCTACAATCTCTGATGTCCACATAAATTAGAATGGTAGTAGTCTCTTCTGTATCAATTCACCTATGAAGGAATCCATCAAGGCCTCATTTGTAGAGAACCATTTCTTGGTTTACCCCATTGTACAAGGAAAAATTGATTGCCCGTCTTCAGACATGTTCCCTTCCATCCCTATCTGGTGGGAGTTCCCCCTTCCAAAGGTAATTTTAAATGGGAATCATCCAACATGTGGTGTGACCATAAGGCAAAAAAATGGGCTAATTTCATCAATCTCCCCTATACTGCTCTGGATAAATGGAAAGGATTTCTGGTGGGGGGCAATGCTAATGACCATTTCCTCCCAGTTTGGATCAGCCAAGGTTGTGGCTGCATTTTCCAAAGCATCATATTGACATTTTGATACTAGGGGACATATTTCAACTTTTTTTCTAAGGGTAATTCTACCACCTATTCTTGAACATGGTTCATCCAGGGTGTAAATACTTCTTTCATAATGGCATAGTCACCATTGACCTGTGTATGACTAGCTATGAATCACCCTTTATTTTTAAGTGTTTTTCTTGCATATGAAGTTCCAGTTCTAGGCCCGCAATTTGGGACTGATATTCTACTACATTATTTGTAGACCCTTTAGAAAGAAGGAAATAATAATATAGGACATCCTTTTCTAGGGATGTGAGTATAATTCATAGCCCCACATTGTTGATCTTGGTATCCTCCAATATTTTTACTGTCGGGCCGTTGGAAGCATCATCAAAGTAAATTTCCCTTGTCTGGGGGTCCTCTTGGATAGATAACACTTCATCATCTGGATGTTCGACATCCAAAGGTGTTTTTTCTTTCGAGGGATGGTCTGCTTGGAAGTCTGCTAATTCCTAGCCATTGATGGCCTTCTGGGGTACATACCGTATGTAAAACTATTTCTGTATTACTTCCCATTGTGATAGGTTTCCAGTTAACATTGGACGGTTGAGGATATATTTGAGTGGGTTTTAGTGGGAGACAAGGTGGATCTCATGGTTCTGTAGATAATGATTGATTTTTAGAACTACGAAGATTAGGGATAGGAAGTTCTTTTCGATTTTTTCATACTGAGTTTCAGTATCAATCATTGTTCGGCTGAGGTAATAGAGGTTATTATCACTATCGACATCATTATTCTTCTTGATGATGGTGCCTAATGATCATTCCATTTTGGTACGTACAAAATGAGTAGTCTCCCCTCAACTGGAGGCATCAGCACTGGTGTGATTAAGAGATATATTTTCAGACTGTGGAATGCTTCTTGACAGTCATTACCCCACTAATATGTATCCCCTTTATTCATTATCCTTGTGAAAGGTAAAAATTTACCTTCCAAGTTGGCTATAAAGTGTCGGATGTGGTCTAAGTGAACCTAGAGACCTCTAAACTCAGTGAGGTTGTAAGGTAGGGACATCCCAAGGATGGATTGTGTCTTCTCAGGGTCTAATTCGATGTCGTGATGGCGTACGACGAAGCTGAGGAATTTTCCAGAGGTAACGTCAAAGGTGTATTTTAGGGGATGCTTCATTAAATTTGTTTTCCATAGTTTGTTGAAAATAGTTTCATGATAGTCTAGGTGGTTTGAGCGTAGTAGTGATTTAACAACTAGATCATCTACATAACACTCGACGACTTTTCCCAAGAAGGGCTTGAAGATGCGATGCATGTCACGATGATATGTGGCACCTACATTCTTCAAACCATATGAAATCACCTTATAAAAGAAAAATTCTTGAGGGGCCCTAAAATTAGTAGCTTCTTCATCCCCCTAGGCCATTCAGATCTCATTGTATCCAGAATAGTCATCCATGAAATAGAGGGCCTCCTATCTGGTGGTTTCATCGATCAAAAATTCTGTGATCGGGGCCAGGAAATCGTCTTTTAGGAAATTTCGATTAAGGTTCTTGAATTCAGTGCAGTTTCTAATCTATCCATTATTCTTTTTGATAGGGACTGTGTTTTCTAGCCAGATCATATACTGGACATCTTGTATGTAGTTGGCTTTGATCATCTTGTCAACATCATCCTCTATGGGTGGGTCCTTCTAGCTGGCTACTTATAACCTTGATGATCTTCTGGTAAGCCCAGATGATGACTGGAGACCTCAGGATCAAAGACTGTAATTTCTATGTAGTTCCAGGAATACACATCTCGATTCTTCTTTAGGAAGGAGGTATATCCCTTATACTCCTCGATAGGGATATCCATACTTATTAGAGTGGTCCATGGGTCATCTTTGGTGACCATATTTATCTCCTTATGTTCATTGATTGTAGTGGAGACACCTTCTTCAAATGAAGGAGGAGTATCTTTGAGGTCTTATTCTTCTTCTTCTGCTTCATCTTCTACTCCATTTGATGGAATGAGTGTTCTTGAGACGAAATCTCCAATGTTGGTAGAGAGACAATCTTTTTCCTTAGGGGAAAGTCAAGGCCAGTCTGGTGTCCCAAGGACAGGTCGATATTTTCTTTGTTAAGGATTTTTCAAACATCATGGGAGTCAACCCACATTTATGTGTCTTCAGACATAGCAGCGGTAATAGAGATCATGTAGACAGTTGAGTTTGCATCCGGATTTTCACTTATGAGTTTAACATGGCTAATCGCTATTACATACTCTTCCCAAAGTTGTTTTAGGGGAACAGTGGGAGCCCATTCCAATCAATCTGGGGTAGTAATCGAATCAATGTAGTCTGCCAAACAATGTTTCTCTTCTGACTCCTAGAACCCTATGTCAATATAAAGCGACTCACAGGATTAAAATGGGGTTTTATCGGAGTGAAATGTCCTATTCTTTCCCATTACTGCAATATTTGACACACTGATAGTATGTTGGTGGAATTTCATCATGCTAATGCCTCCAAGGCCTCCCTAACAGGATGATGAAGGTCGTACATTACTATACTACCAGGAACTCCGAATCTAAATTGAGGTCTCCAAGACAAGTTTTAAGCTAGATTAATACAAATGGTTTCTAATCACTTTTTTCAAATCCCAAAATATTTGTTGTGTAGGGTGCCAAGATGTCTTCATCATAGCCCAACCGAAGAAGTGTTCGTAGTGGGAGTATATTGACTCCATATCCGTTGTGAATAAAGCTCCTTCGGGAAATAATTACATTAATCTTACCGGACACATATAAGGGTTTGATATGCCCTTTCATGATGGAATATTCATCCCTATCTGTGAAGAAGATGATGGTGTGACATTCTTCAGGATTGGTCTCTATCCAATAGGCTTTGGCTTCAACAACTTCGGCCTGAAACTCTTGGGTACTTAGTAAGGCTTCGATGAGTGTGTCCCTATGATCTACGTATAGGCTTAATGCATCTAGGATTAACAGTTTTGATGGTAATGAATCCAAATACTTTATAATTTCATATTTATGTTCTAATGTTCAGTGATTCCTAGATAGGGGTTGATATTTCATAGATACTTTAGGGGACTGATCTTTGTATGTAGGTGGTTTGACCCTTGTGATAGGAGCTGGTGGTGTTGTGGCCTTTTCCGGGTTTTTCTGAATAGGTCCACCTATATGCCTTGGGATATTTGATATTTCTTCTCAACCTGATGGATATTCCAAGATAATTGGGTTTTTATTTCTTCGAATGGGGGCAGAGGAGAATTCTGGTTTTATTTGTCTCTGTCGAAGGGTCATTCCGAGTGTTTTCGCAATGTTAACGGTTTGAGTTATGGCATGGCCGGGAATGTGACTCCTGCCATGATCATGCCTTCTATGAATCCTCCGGCCTTTGTGGCCTCTTCCTCTAGCTCTCCATTTGGGCATGGGGAATTTGGGGGCATGGCCCCAGTCTCCATCCGAGAAGAGGTCTATCAAGTGAATGACATTAATGGAGCTGAAGATCAGTTCTTGATTTAGAAATGTGTCGGACTGACAATCTTCTTCTGATACTGCTGTTTGGCATGGCAGTGCCCGTTGTACCATTTGGAGGGGTGGTGCCCATTGTACCATTTTTTGGGGTAGTTCACATTGTACCAAGTCTATTGGTATGAAGTCTTAAAGTTTCAACACTAACTACAACTTTTTTTTCAGCCCGCCTTCTTGCTCCCGATTTCGGCCTTTCTGGCCTTTAGAGGACTACGGGCCAAGGAGGATGGATGTGTTGTATCCAGATCCTTTGGGGGCACTGTTGGTTGTTTCAACTGATCCTAGGGGATTCCATGGAATTGGTTTATAGTATTCTGGGTCATCCAATTGTCAAACATGTTCTCCTTCATGGAGACTATTTTCCATTCCTCTTCCTCTTCTGAGTATGTGGTGGAAACATACACCACCTATGCTAGAAGTGGGCTCAACATCACTTTCCCGGAATCCACCATATTTTATAGGATATAATTGGGAATGAAGATCTACTGGATGGTATATCCTAGTATCCGGTGATAGGGATAATAATTTGGACGGTCATCGAGACACACTTCATCAGCTCTCTTTGGCTCTGGTAGCCGGAGCAGGTTGCAATTCCTGGTGGCTATGAAATAGCCACGGAGGTGGTCACCATAGACAGAGTAGAATTTATTTCTTTGTTATTTAAACTGAATTCTATTATCACCCCCATCACTCATATTTCTGGTGTGGGGGTGGTTGTTGGAATCCATGGGGTGCTGCACAGTTCGGTGGGGGCCTCAAAACTGGATCTGGTGCCAGGGGTGGCATAAGCGTGATAGAACCCACTTCATCTTTTCTTTTCCTTTTCCCTTGGGATGATGGGATTATTCAGGACATAATATTGGTCTGTTGCAAGGGGTATTATATTCGTTGGGAAATGGTAGAGAAATATCAGAACCCACTTGTGTACTTCACTATGATGAGCGGTGTTTTCAATTCGTCACGGAGGTTATTGATGCACATGGAGACCATTTCATCCCGTGAGAGAAGTCGGTTTAGGGATTAAGTTAGGCGTTTTTATATAGCCATAAAGTCAGAGACTCTTTAGTTCCCTTTCATCTAGCATTTCATGAGATCATTGATCATATTCTTAGGCAGGGTTGAACTGAACTAGATGAGAAAATGTCTCCATAGGTCCTCCCATCCTATGATTGAACTGGATGGGAAGCTATTATAAAATATAAAATACAATCCCTATATGGTTTGTATGAAGCACCTGAGTGTTACTACTTCTTGTTGATCTGGTGTTCCCATCATGGGGTCACAGTAATAGGCATAGTACATTAAATGTTGTTCAGGGTCCCCCGAGCCTTTTATTACTATGAATATGAGGTTTCTGAAGTTTGTTAGTGGAGGAACATTTCTTACCCAATAAAGGTAGGGTTTGAGCTCTAGTTTTATCAAATCACACCTCCCCTCTAGGACTACTAGTTGAGAAATTAGTTGCTCGATAGTGTTCAGGAGCCCTTGATGCATAGCCCGTAGGGCTTGATCGTGGGCTGGTGTAGTAGTGGCCAAAGCTATGCATGCCAATGCTACTATAATTTGGGTTAGCTACCCAGATGGGGGTATCATTTGTGGGATTACCTGAATATGTTTTGGATCCCTTCCTAGTGGTGGAAAGTCTTGAAGTACTTTTGGGGCTAGGTTTAACTAGGTTTCTGGTCCTGATGCCAGATTGGATGGGCCTCCGAGCTTGGATTCATTCACTGAGATGAGTGCCTATGGCGAGGTCACCACTTCTAGGAACACCAGTTCACATTCTGCTAGGGGAACACATCCTGCGAGGTAGCTTTCCCGATGCAGCTCAGTATTAATTATCCTTAGTTCATTCATTTCTTCCTCCTTCTTGGTGAAAATTTCATCAAGAGTGAGGTACACATTATTAGGGGGAGGAGGAGGCGAGACATATATGGCATTGGCTTTATTCTTTTCTTTTTGGGGGATTTGAATGGGAGGTATTGATAGATCAATTGAGTGGCACCCAAATTTACGACCGCTCTCTGGTTCCGGGGATGGACACTATCAGGCTTGGTGTGGGATGCATCTAAGAGGACACCATCTTCCCTTGCTTCCTCTCCCTCATTTACATTTCCTGTGAGATATTTGGGGTTGACGTTTACCACGTTAATTGATACATACTGCATTGGGGGAGGTATACCCGGTGTCTAATGGAGGGAAGGATTTTTTCATCCTTTATTGGACTTTCTCCTTCCATTATGTGATATTCTTTGGATTTCATTGCAAAGCGTGACTCGAAGGGAGCCCTGTGTTGTCCTCGTAATGTGCCTTTGTCTCAAAGGATGAGATCCATGAGATGGGGTGGAACGGGTGACTCTTATTCACATCAATGTTCCTAGATGGGAGAAGATAGACATCTGTTTTGCGGGGAAATGTGGTAAAAATTCCCTCTGTCCTGTGGACTGGGTTTTTTCTCATTCTTCCATTGATGCTCTATGGCCTGCATTTTTCAGTCTTATGGGGGGATTTTGATTTCGAAATGCCCTCGCTGGGGTTATTCCCACATTGCGGCAGTAGCCGCTACTATTTCCCCCTTTTTAATTTCATGTACTCCTGTGTGGGTGTGAACCGAGTATGGAAATGGTCCTTCATGAAGTCTTTGGTCTCTTGAAGACATCAACACTACTTTCTGGCTAGCTTCCCTAAGGTGGGAAGCCTGCTGGATGTTATTGGTTGCCTGACTCAGAAGGTGATTGATGGATTTATCTCTTCTTTCCTGAATCTTTGAGACTTTTTTCAGGCCATTTTTTGTTGAGTATCCGATATTTCCTGAGAAAGTGTTTCCTTTGATTGCTTCCTTTGGGTGATTTCATTTAAATATGTCATTTAAAATGGGATTTTCTGAACGAGAAATAGGGTGAAGTGTAGATCTCCGTATTCTCCCCATCCCCAAATATGAACTCCAGTAGGGGCATCACAAATGAGGTGATGCTACTACTATAGTGCATGGAGGAAAGGCAGTTCATGGTTTTTCTTTCTCCATTCTGATTGTGGCTTCTGTGTGGATGGGAGGGCTTGTAGGTCAATTAGACGGAAAATAGCCACCATCATGGTGATGTGGTCCGCATACCCTTCATCGGGTAGGAATTTTTCTTTCATCTGACCAATATTTGTCTATATATTGAGGCGAATGTCATATATACATTCCCAATAAAACTCTCCTAGAATGTAGAAGTGATAAGTGGTTGTAGTCCAATACATCACTGGTATATTATACTTGGCTAGTTGTCTTCTCAAAAGCAACATATCCCGATGTTGTTTTTCCAAGGGATCATCTACATGATATTCCCATCTCGATTTCTTCTTAATAATCTCGTTCCAAGCATCCTGGGTGGTGGGAGACTCATTGATATGAGAATGGAATGGTGTTGGCTTAGAAGATTAGTGTGTCCCCAGGACATCCTCTAGTTGAGAAATAATATCAATCGTTATAGACTGAATGCCCGATGTAGCTACTTCCATCTTTCCTGATGCCTCTCCATAGGAGGGATTTCTTATATTTGTTTTGGAAAAGGTAGGACATTCATTCAAGTATGAAATTTGGCTTTTGGGAGGACATTCCCAATTGGTGATACAATGGCAAGGGATACTATTGCAACTTGATGCCCAGCCATGGGAAAGGTCTTTACGACATATACCCTGTGTGGAATTTTAGGGTGGGATACAGTGGGGGGAGGACCTTCTTACTTCTTGATTTCACTAAGGGAATTACCATCTTAAAGACTAGTGTGATATCAAGGACTACTATCATTTCTTCAAACCTAGTTGTAGGGATAATTTATGCAGTGAAAAAACTGGGGAGGGCCTTCAGGATGTACTGTTATGAAGGGATGACCTTCTCATTTCTTAATGTTAATATGGGGAGGGCCTTAATAGTTACTTCCATTAAGGGGAGGGTCTTCACAATGACTGCAATTTTGTCGTAGACTACCATCCTGACTTGATGTTCGACTATAGGGAGAATCATATCTACAATGCATACCCTGGGGAGGACCATTAGGGTGGATGACAGCAAGGGGAGGACCTTCTTTCTTTCTAGTTTTCAGTTCGAGTGGAGGGCTATCCCGACACGCATCAGGAGATAGGATTTCATGATCGACCATTCCTAGCCCACGGAGTGAGCCCATGTGGGTACACTAGGGAGGACCTTTAGAGCTTTTGGTAGTGATATTGTGGGTAGGACCTTCACAACTGCTACTATCACTTTGATAATTTTGTAATGGACTGACATGATCTTGATATTTTATTGATATATGTTTGAGGGAGTCAAGAACCCCAACTTCCAACAGAAAAGGATGATGTATGTGCTCTTCATTTTCTAGTTTCCTAGGGAACATTTCATTTGTGAGCGCTGTCTTGCGGGTAAATGGGGTTGTCTACTATTGGTAAAAGCAAATATAAATGGGTCCTACTATTTTTGGGTCCCGTGATGTCATCGGGATACACCGATGAACATATTGAATTTTGGAAGGGATATATGCATGCCTTGGGGCGGCCACCACGTTGGACTGGAGTCCCCCAGTTGGAACGGTTATTTGTTCCTAATCCAATTGTTCATGTATCATATTATTTATCCATAAAACCTCATGGACTGGACCAGGGATGCATAACTGCTCTGTAGTGACTAACTCATTTTTTGAGTGAGTCATTCCATTCAAGGAAATCGGGTCATGGGCCCAGTTTCTTACCTTTTACGCCGATGCAATAATTTCATGGCATGTTTGGCTGATTTGGTCTAGAATCGACATCTGATCTTCCATCATTTCCTAGATGTTATAAGATACATCTTTGTCCTGAATGGTTATGGAGGACCATTGTGATAACATATTAGGGGTTGTTCCTACTCCGATCTTCCATGAGTTGCCAGTAAATACTGTCAGTTCTCCTATGTCGGGACAGAGGAACAAGTTTTCCAACAGTTGTCTTCTCTAGTTGCCCCTGTATTTGATTGGTGGACTTCATATTCACGATCTGGTATTTTCATCCACTCTCTTCCTGCTATATTGGTCTCACAGGCTTTGTATGCATCCAAATAAATTTGACCCTGCTCATATTTTCTTTCCACCATATTTATATGGTAGGCCTTATATGCATCATCAGGTATTTGTGCCTATGTATAGTTGGATTCCATCCTATTTGGTTGACGGTGTTGCTGTGCATCATCTGATATCTGTATCTGCTTGTACTTTTCTACTCTATTTGTGCGGTGGGACCAACGAGCACTAGCAGGAACGTTCATGTTCTCATATTGTGACACCCTATTTCTGTGGTGGGCTTGAGTGGAGGGAGAAGATTTATATGTCTTCCCATTGAATGATGTTTCCTTAGTGCAGAAGAGTTTCTCCTTAGGAACCAGGCTGATGGTGTGTTCCTGATTATATATTCTCCACCCTTGGCGGGTAGCCCGAGGGTCTCAATTCTCCTGGACTTCAGAAGGTTCCCTCAGCATAAGTTCCCCTTCAACATAAGGAGGCTTTGTCATCCGATGTCAGCGGTGACGTTCTCTGGCAGGGACCCATGAGTAGGACCCCTATGATGTTGAGATGAAGTTGGCATCATCAACTTCATCTTCCTCCCAATGATAAGGGAGTTACTCATTATCACATTCAGGGGACAAGATCCCAAAATGGGTTGATACGACCACTGGGGCCACCTTGTGTTGGGGTGTCGGTTGCGGCTAAGCAGGCAGCTAGTGAGTCTTCACAGACTGAAGGGCCTATCTTGTAGCCTCCACCATGGGGAGAGTACCATTTCGGTGGTACTCTTTTATCTGCGTGTTGGATACCCAGTGTGGAAGACCCCATGTAGGTGAGGGGGTCCTGCTCTTCGTGGGGGGCCCAGCCGCCTATGGGATTGTTAATGTGTGTGTCTTCATTGGTCGTCGGGATGTCATTATGATCAAAGGTTTCTCTGTGGGAACATTTAATATACATATATGACATACATACCACAATACCACATCAAAGTATCATTATTTTAAACACATTCAAATCTGATGATTTTTCTAGGCCCCCTTCCCCTCTCCTTTTCTTGTTGTGAGGTTAAGGAGCTTGTGCCTATGTATGGACTACCAGCTCCATGAAGCAGTATATTTCCTTTTTCATCACTACCTCACATGGATGGTTATAGAAATAAAATTAATGAAAATAGATGTAAATATATATTATATTTTTTACATTATTATTATTCATTAATGGCAATATATTTTCTACCTTTTTTCCATTCCATCCTTTTTAAAACAATAATGTTTCTCGTTCTCATGTGTGACTACCACCTCCATGAAGTGATGATATTTTTTTTTATTTCTATCTTAAATAGAAATTAATATGAGTAGATTTAATGAATAAATATAATAAATATATTGTTATTATTATTTAAATTTAAACCATTCATTACTTTATTTTATTTTAATCAATTATAAAAATGAATGTTTTGTTCGTTCATATTTATGATCTATCGTCACTTTAAAATGATGAGCTTCATTTTTCCTGACCTCATTAAATGAATTTTCATAAAATTATATTGAATGTATAAAAATTATATTTATAAAATATTTAATATTCTTGAGATAATATAATCATGACTGCATTTACAATGCTCAACACACCAAAATTATTATAAAATTATAAACTAAACGAACTCAAATAATTTGATGTAAAATTATCTGACGTAGTAAAAAAGTAAAATATAGAAATAAATGAAATAAAAGGAAAAATAATAAATAAATAATCATGAAAAATATTTATAATAAAATAAATAAATAATAAAATATTATTATTTAATAATTTAAATGGCATATGTGGTGATATGGGACACAATATATGATATTTTTCATTAAAAAGAATCATAAAATGTTTTAAACTATTTTTCCAAAAAGTACATGTTCTTTTAATAGTTTAAATAATGTATTTTTTTATACTTAAAATATTGTTAAAATTAATTTTACAATACGTTTTACTTTCCTCTAAAATTATTTAAAAAATTCAATTTAATTTTTTCTGAAAAAAGTTATTTTTGGATTTCTTGAAAAAAGTATGAAAAGAATGTTTTTAACGTTCACATTAAGAGAATATTGTCCCAGCATCCTGTTATTTCTTAAATTTCAGGCTTACTCTATAATTTTATATTTTCTTAAATGAATATTTTATTGACATTTGTCTTGGATTTTTTTAATTTTTTTCAAATGAAATGGATATTTTTTCTCAATTTGATATAACTATAATACTTTTTTTAACTAAAATTGATTTTTTTATGATTTTTTTGAAGGAAATGGAATATTTTATTGTATTTTCACATTATATTGTTTTTCCACATTTTATATGAAGATTGTTGAGGCCAATATAGCTCTTTAATACATTGGGTAATGTCGTAGAGTTAACTGGAAATATGTTAATTCAATGACATATATTGGAATTAACCATGTTGGTTGTTACATTGTAGGGTTATTTTAAGGGTGATTATAAGGATAATGTCCCAAGATAACTAAACGATTCTTAAAATTTTCTAAGGGTTTTAAAATAAATTTTGTTGTTTTAAAAGTTAATAAAATTGGCTCATGAATAAAGGAAAGTCTACGATTTTTAAATATAGAAGGTGTTTTTAATGGAAATGTTTTCATGAGTTCTCATGTTCTGTAAAGTGACTCTATTGGTTATGATTTTTAATTTATAATATCTTATATATATTTTTATTAATTTTTTTTATTTGATGTTTATTTCATGAGTAAGTAAATTATTATATGATTTCAACATTTATTATTTAAAACGAAATCATTTTTGTGGTTATTCCTGAATTAAAATACACCTTACAAATATATTTTTCTCATCTTTGGTTTTAAAATATTTTTCATTGGGCTTAAGGATGTGTATGTATGAATTTAGGGTCAATGGTGAAAAATCATTAATGAAAAAGTGTCATGAATTAAATGTGAGTGTTTCCATAAGAACCTATTTTATTAAAACAATGTACACTATGATGAAATGTCCACAATGTTATGTAATGTTTTTAAAAATTTTCTAAACCCATAAACCTCAAATTTATTGGAAATGTAATAAATTAAAAACCATATAATATATCATGTAATGGTAAGTTGATTAAATTTGTTGGTGTTATTGTAGTAATAATTGTTAAGTCAATCTCTACAATAGCCTCTAGATTTTGGTGTTTAGATAAATCTCTAAAGGTGTCTTGCAATAATCAGTCAATAAGTTGACATATTAACCCATTTCTGAGATATAAAAACATCATAAGAGGAAATATAACCTTGACCAAATAACCCTTTTCATCTACTATTTTGAACCTCATGTTTCAATTGGTTTCATTATTTTCAAAATTCACAAAATCAAACCAAAACTCCCTTTAAAACTAATAAATATGCGATGACCAATTTGTTTTCACTCCTATTTAGGAGAAAAACAAAGGTTACCACTAACTCTATATTTATCCCAGCTAATAAATTAATTTTTTTATACACCATGATATTCATTCTTTCATTATTGTACGTATCCTCCTAGGGAAGGGGTGTATACAAAAGGCCCGCATGACACAAGGCTACACCTAAAGGAAAAGGTTGGGTGTAGATATGTTTGGTAGTTTTAGTTTGAGATTATGGGGAATAAGAGCGATGGGAATGGGCATTCAGACATAGGAGGCACATAACAGTGGGCATATATGACGGTTTCCTTGTATGTGGTGTCTATCTTGGGATACACAATAAGACAGGCTTATAGATGTTATGTCAATCTCATTGGGTAGATAAAGGTAAGGTTCCTAGCATGTGAAATGAGAGATTATATAACATGAGGTACACATGGCTAGGGTTCCACCCCATATGATAAATATTCTAGTTTCTTTATTGGATAAAATATAGGGGATCTATGGGGTTAGGGTTTTGGAACACACTTTTATACTATGTAGAATGAGAGACCCATAAATAATGCCTCTCAAGTGAGGCCAAGGGATTTATTTATAAGGAATTAAAGACAAAAGACACTATAATGATCAAAAATTTAAAATTCAATGGTAAATGATGACTAATTAAAACATAATCTATATATCTAAATATCCAGTTACACTGAAAACTATTATGCACACCTAAACATGTGATTTATTGACATTATTCCATCTAGATATTCGTATGTTTGATATGCACTGTGATTATCCTTGGGTTGAGAAACTGTATTATTTCATTGAGTTTATTCCAATTATTGGTATTGTATACTTTTAAAAATATAGATAAAATATAATCCATTTATTTTCAACATATTCATTATATTTTATGTCTCCATTATTTATGAAAACATTTAGTTAGTAGTATGACATGTATTTATTAATATATAAAGACCTTTATAATCATCTCAATATTTCTTCTCGGGAATAGTCAACACCTATAAAATCTCTCTAATGATTGTGATTGATTAACCACTTTATTTATAAAATAATAATGGTGATATAAATATAAAGAAAAGGTGGACAGTTTTAATGTCCTAAAATATAATAATATTCATGATTTTAACTTTATTTTTCTAAAAGTGACTTATATTATGAAATCCAAAATAATTAAAAAATTGAATTAAGAGAAATTTTTAGAATATGACATAATTTAAGATAAATTTAATGTTTTTATTCACTTTAAAACAATTTCCTTTATTATCATGAGCTTTGTGTTATCATCAGTTTGTAATATATTCATGAAAAGAATAACATATCGACCTTTAATTTTATAAAATTCTGGGTTCTCTAATGGTAATTAAGGAATTTTTTGGATTCTTGTCTCCTCAAAAAATTGTAGTGTGATGCATGATAGATTAATATAATGGAAGCATAATTATTTGTATTGAATTTTTAAAAATTAAAAAATTTATATTGTTGTATTAGTTTTCCCTTTTGAAAGTGAATAGTTTTTCTTTGACTCTAAATTATATTAAATTTTTCATTGGTAATTTCTATTTTTTCCTTGAGAAGATCTATATGGGAAGCATCATCAACATGGTATAATGATCCATTTTAAATTTTAAATTTTATTTTATATTGTGATAAGAAATAATATCATAATAAGTATTTTATAAGTAATTAATAATTATCATTTCCATTTTTATGGATGAATTTATTAAGTATGATAAACATTTCATATGCAATAAGTTTATAATATTATTAAATTGATTATAATAAAATGTTTTTGACCTATTGTTAATATCTAGCGGGGTAAATTGTGAAAACTAAAACATAATTTTGGAACAAAAATTAAAATACATAGGATTTGACTTTTAGTTCTTACATCAACCATATTCTCCATATAATTTAGTTGGTTAGATTTATGCCATAATAAGAACTTTAATAAGGGATTAAACACCCTTACAATTCTTTTTTTCCACCTTAAGGAATAAACCATATCCTAGATCAAGTATTTTACAATTAGAGGCACAATTAATATCCCAAATGCCTTTGTAAAATTTCACAACAAACCTAAATCATACATTTTAATTTATGTATAACCTACTATGAATTAAAGACAAATAAGTATAACAAAAACACATCTTAGTAAACAAAAATGGAAAAGTAACACTCATTAGATGGTTTAGTAAAACATTAATCCATTAATCCATTACAATACGATTTTGTGAAATAATGTTTCCTTGACTACAATAGATGATAAAATTAATAGAATCTATCCCTCTCTTCAAATTACATTAAAAATGGTAAAATGAAAAAATCTTTATTTTTTTACTCTTTTTTTATCTTGATCCATCAATGGTGTTATTCAAATAGAATCGTATTTAGAAACTATTGATTGAGTCTACCATTATATCCATATGGAAGAATCCATTATAGGAGGAGAATATGAAATTTTTAATGGTTTCTATTTTCCATTTTGAATGTTTTAACAAATCATTATGACAATAAGTTTTATCATCTATATTATATCCTATGTCTAGGAATTAATCACTTCATTCTGTCACTTTCTTGTATAAAATGCACCAAGTTCTTGTTACTGTAAATATGAAATTTTATTTTATTTTATATAATATTTCCATATTTATTTTATGGTAATAATATGTACTTTATGTCAAATATATACTATGAATATAATGGTAGTGACATCTCTCATCATTCATAGGATATTAACTTTCTTATGTTTGATGCATGAAAACATTGAGGTTGTAACTATAATAAGATGTCGTACATTGAAATACCACATCAAAAGGGCCTACAATCATATATCATACTAAAAATACATAAAAATAATTTTATATGTAGATATATTTATAATAGGTAATGTCATTATTTAGTCATTATGACATTATATATTTCATAATAAATAAATTATATTTTACATTCATGATAAAAAGAAAAAAAAACAGAATACAATCCATATATCCAATTAAATGAGGTCATATATATAGACAAAACATTTCCAATTATCTTTATTAATACCATGTTTTCATTTAAACCACTTATAATGAGATCATCTTGAATAATTTGTTTTAGGATTTTTAGGTCCACCAGTAATTATTTTAATAAGTGAATTTTTCATTAAGATTACACGATCAATAGTTTCATGCCTAAATCTTCTTATAACATGTCTAAAGAATATTAATCTAGTCTCAATCATATTCTCAACAATAGAATAAATAATTATATTCTCTCAAGTATATTATTTACTAATCTTGTCCATCTTAGTATGCAGACATCTCTATGTTAAATGTTTCTTTTCTTTTACCATTGGGTTTTGTTCAATATATCCCATAAAATCCCAACACTTACTACCATATATAATAGTTGGTCTAATAATAATATTATAAAATTTACACATCAATTTTAAAGGAATTTTAAGAGAAAAAATAACTTGAAACCTCATTTTCCATTTTATCCTTCGAATTTGGATCCTATGAGATACATCTACATTAATATCTCCATAACATTGAGTAAATGAGTATAAATATTAAAAATGATAAAAATTTTAGGTAGTGACTTCTCCTAATCCCACATATCTGAAATTACTTTACATTGTTTTACTAAATCAACACCCCCTAAATTCTATTTTATCCCTACTAATTAAGAAACCTTTCGATTATAAATATTTTCTTTGAATATGTAACTTTAAATTGATATTATATTCATATTTTTTAAAAATAAAGATATTATCCACAAAAAGCTTGCAATTAGGCATATTATCTTGTATATCATTTTTAGGTTCATCTAAGACCAAAGATATATGGAATGAGATTTAGGCCAAACCTTGATGTAGTCCTATCAAGATAGGGAGGAATATAATGGCAACAACTAATGTTCTAAATCAAGTTAAAAACCCTACATACATGTCTTTAATGAGTTTGATATACACTAATTGTTCTCCTTTTCTTTTAAGTGATTTCATTAAAACCTCTCTAAGAACATTATCTTTTTCATTTTAGAAATCAATTAATAACATTTAGAAATATATTAATTTTATTCAATAATACTCTATCTGACCTCTAATCAAATAAATTTCATTTGTGGTTGAATGTATAAGAAAAAATCAAAATTGATTATTTGAAACATTAGTTTCCCTTTGAAAAAATATTAATTATTTAAATAAATTATATTTTATTTATTTCATTTAGAATTATAATATACTTTTATATATAATGAAATCCTTTAAATAATGACAACAAAAAAATTATAATAAAAAACATTAAAATAAGAACAATTGTCTATTTCTGTTTTTCAAACATTCCTGAATTTCATTACTTTTATTTGTGAGCATATTTTTCATGTTAATGCTTCTCCTAAAACTATTTAAATCTCAACATTACTGTCAATATCACATAGAACAGTAATTTTCTTTTTCAAATAATAACAATTCAATTTTTTCAAAAAAAAACATGAGCATGATATCCTCACAGAAATAGTATTTTATTGGTTTAAATGATATGTCGGTGTAATGAATAATTCATTTATTAATCATACAATAGGTCATATTGTAAAATAAATTTTTAATATCAATATTATAACACAGTAAAACCATTTTAGTAGCATTATTATGAGGTTATGTGATTAAAAATTAAAACCATTTGAGTAGTGCATCATCAAACCTTTTGAAAACACATGTAACATGTTCTTGAAATTTCATGGTTTAAATTATTTAATTAAAATTTTTTATGGTTATAAAATTTCCATATATTTATCTTGGGGTTTTACTTCAACTAAAATAAAGTGTTTAGACTAATTGTGACAAGGGACCCACCACGATAATATAATCTGTTTTGGATAATTTCCTCATGATATTGTTCTTTTTTAGGGTTCACTACCCAAAAGGGGAAAAATTTACACCTCCCATCTATAAAAATTCCATATGATGGGGAGGATAATTTATGGGAATTATATACCATTCTCTGTAACCCTCCATTCATGATGTGGGACTCAATTCAATAGATTCATATGGTAACACCCATATGTCTCCTCATGACACCCTGCAACTAGCATCTCTCAAACCCTTGGTCATGTATTGTATTCTAATTGAGACCTAAAAATCTCCCCATAAGTGCTTTCACAATTAATCCAAGGATACATACTAGGATTTGATACCAATTTTTGGTCCATTTGTAGCAATAAACATTCCACCACAATATTGTATATTTTGGATCATTGCCTCAAGGTTTTGTTTTTCAATAGGGTTTACTGCCCATGGGGGGTCTCAGTACGACTTACCACCTCTAAAAAGGACATTTATTGGGAGGTTAATAGTTGGGACTTATATTCCATTCCTATAACTGATCGATTCTTGATGCGGTACTCTAGTCAAAGGTGTCATGCTTTGACACCCATATTTCACATTATGACATCCTACATCCTGCAACCCTTGAACCATAGGAAATACAATTCATTGTAATTAGGACCCAACATAGATTATTTCTATGAAAAATCATTTGGAGAGATATGTAATTGTTAAAAGAATTATAGGTTTGTCATCGTGAAACAATTTCAATTTAATTAATTTTTATCAAAATGAGCATGTATCATGTGATATCAGAATTGGTGGTTAATGGATCAATAGTATACATCTTGAAAGTGGTGTTTGTAAAGGAAGAGAAATCAGTTTTTGAGTGTCTAGAGTGTTTTCAACAAACCCAACGGGAGTGATTTTTAGAAAAAAATATCACAATTGTTCTTTGGTTAAGTATGATGATAAGTTTGATAAAGAATGTTTATCAGGAATTAAAATAATGTAGGTTCCCATTTTTTGTGAAGCAGAGCATCACCATGACCTGGACTCTTCCATGGTCAGTGGGTGTGGTGATGGTTGATGTTATCTCATGAAGAAACACAATTGTTTCCTATGGTATGTTGACATAAGGCTTCAAAAAAATTACTATAAGGGACCACAATCATGGTGGATTCAATATACACCTATCTAAAATGGGTAATGTGGAGTGACCAAAACTATTTTAGAGTTTTTAGTGCCCAATGGGTTGACTTTCAATAAAAAAGAAGTCAACAAATTGTGGTGTAATATGTTTTACTTGCTATTCTAAAATAAAACCCGGAATATATCCTCACTAGTGATTGGAGATGAAGTTGTGTTCAAGAATGTAGTTGATGGAATCTTACACAGCTAATACCACATCATTTCACTTAGCAGGGTGATATGGGTATTTACCTGTGACCCATAGGCAGTACGTTATGGGCCTGATGGAAGGCGTGGGGGCCTAGGTGTTTACTTGTGAGCCATGTGTATCGACACTACAACCCTTTAAGAGGTCATGGCTTAAAATGTGCACCAGTTTAAAAAGGATATCAGCTGAAGGTTATGCCTTTGGGTTTGGGTGTGTTAAGGGAAAATTGCCTTGTTTATTGAACCAATTAATGATGCATTCTATTTTGGAACTTGATTTCCCTATATGAAAAAATTCATTGCCTTTTCTTTTGTCTCATTTTGGATTTTGTAACCCCCACTTAATTAGAGGTTTCAAATCAGGTTTTTAAGGCTCATGGATTCATGTTTTTTAAGGATTAAAATGATAGATAATATTCAAAAGTGGAAAATAACATTCACGAGTTTTGGATCTGTATAATTAATTTGAAAAAAATTAAGGTATGATGAACATGGTGTTACTCCAAATCTCATCTAGAAGGTTGAATGCTAAAGAAGTGGGTATTCTAGGAGTCTTGTTCTCTCACTAGAAGTTGAAATTTTATTTATTGAATAAAAATTCCATTCTTAGTGTATTTTTCCATCATCATTTTTTGGAGAAGAAATTTCTCATAAAATTGTGAATGGAATTATTTTTTGAAGGACGGTAGTGAGTTATGGAATTATTCGGGGTAGTGAACTAGGAGTGTTTATGAGACCGCTCTAAACATGTACATGTAAAGTGGTGATATTTTAGTGAATTATGTGCATAGGGACATTATCTTTCATTATCCTTATACATATCATAGTGTAGGTGAACAACGCGAAATCTCTCATATCATTTACTATTTTCATCACCCATTGAGATAGAATAGAGGGTGATAAAACAAAGTGTTCCGAATGGTGAGAGAATAAGATCCGTAATCTAGGAAGAATAATTTGTATCCACCACACCCTGATTCAACATTTCATTGGGTGTAATCCTCCATAATTATTTTTAAAATTAATATTACAATTTATTTATAAAATAGGTATTTTGATGATGACAGTGGAATCAGAATAATCACGATACCTATTAAAACATGAAACTTATGATATTACCTTGTATGTATTATTTATTGTATAAAAAATATGAATTTAACTAGATTATATACTTTAAATAAGCATACTCATATCTTTTCTATTCACAAATGAAATATCATTTCTATATATTCTATTGAATTTGAGATATTATAGAATTACGAAAATATGTTCATTTTTTTCTTAATCTCATCTAAATTCCTTAATTATGCTTTCAATATAATGATATCCACCACCACTCTCTACATGATAGTGAATATCTTTAGAAATAGATTGATTTGTTTTATTATTATCAATAGAAATATGTAAAGGATAAATAACCAACCAACGCACCTAAGTGTGTACTTTCATGGATATAATTATTAACATGGGAAACTATGAATATAAGAATTTAAATTGCATTAGAAGTATAACTCATTTTCATCGAAACACATTTTTCATCATACATGTGATTTTTAGATAATAAGATATTAAAACAAATCTCATTCATAGTGTATAATTAGAGATAAATTTTTATTTGTCAATATTCAAATGGTTTTCAAAATCAACTAATTTTCCTTGAATCATGATTCTTATACATTTGAATTTAGTGCCCTATAATTAGGCTGTTCCTCTACTCTAAATTCATCCAATTCTGCCTCAATCATTCATTATGGTTGATTAGTATTGTAATATTTTTTTAATATGAATCAAGATGATGAATTCAAGGTGGTTCAATTTTAAATATATAGCTCATATAAATTAATGGTGATATAGAAAATCCAAATACAATTGGAAATGTCGTAATCCATCTATAAGGAATTAATTTTATAGTTATTATCAATTTATAGTTTCACACATCATGGATAGGAGAAGTTTTTCTAATAATTATTTAATACATTGTTGGAACCATTATAATATGTGTAATTATTATAAATTTTATTCTATCTTTTTGTTCATATTCTATTAGATGTTTCAGATCAATTATTTTCTTTGGTATTTCCTTTAGGTAAAATGGACAACAATATTAAATTGATTTTTAAAAAATTATTATAAAACCATGAAGTTTTTTGAAATATATGTTTTTAATTAATTTAAACTTTTCAATATTTTTCATTTTATGCAACACTGAATATAGCTTATGTTATTTTAAATTAAATGGTGTGTTTTGGTGAAAAACTATTTCTATGCATCAAAATAGTTTTATATTAATAAATTAAATAAATCACTATTAGTGAGATATATTAATGAAATTTATATATTATAAATAAATCCAACATTCCTGACATTCATTATGTTTGATAGGCATAAAATAACAACACACCCAATTCTAGGCATAAAGCTATGTTTTTCTAAAATGTAGCTTTACCACCGTCTAATGGATGGATTATTTTAAAACTAATTTTTGACAAATTTTTAATTTTTATTTGAAAATATAATTTCATTTTTTATATCAGAATATCAATATTTACATACAGTGAATTTTTTATATTTCACTGTGAATTTTCATTTTTGTATGATTATTAAAGAACACTGAAATTTAATTGAAAGATGCATTTTAATATATTTTTTTTAATATAGTTATTTTTTATTTTAAATTAGTTTTAATGTATATTGTGATATTTTATACATCTATTAATTCAATTTAGGATATTTTAATCAATTTTACCTTGATATTGGATATAATAACTGTTGAACTCATCTGTTTCGACAATCCCAATAATGCTTTCATATACTTTGATAATCCCAATTGATGTTTATCTATATTCAAATTCGCTCAATCTATGACATTATATTATCAAGATGATAATACTATTATAATAGTCCTTGAAATATGTTAATAAATGTTTATCCATGTTTATATTTGTTCTGAAGTAATTCTAACCCAATCAGATATGTTTTGCATAAAACAGATAAGTATTAAGTCACTAGATTGCGTATAGTTATTGATATAGAGCTACCGGTACTTAGTCTACCGATAGACTTAGTCTACCGATAGACAGAGTCGCCGATAAGCTAATGTCAATGATAAGTAGAGTTACCAATATGCACAGAGTTACTGATATGCATAGAGCTACTGATATGCAGAAGTCTACCGACAGAACCAGTTCACAGATAGTTACCGATAGAAGTTTGATGATAGATTAATTCTACCGATACAAGTGCAAACAGCTACCAATGCAAGGAGCTACCAATAACTAGAAATAACGATACAAATACAGAGTCACTGATACATTGAGCTACCGAAATACCAAGAGAAACCAATGGATCAGGAGCTACCGATAACAAGATCTACCAATAGAATGAAGTCACTGGTATATAGAGCTACCGATACACATTCAAAAGAGCTACCGATAGAAGATCGCTGCTACAGAAAGATCACCGTACACTTCTACCAATAGAAGGATACTAATGATTGACCAACCAGTCAAACTCAATAATCTCAATATTATTTATTTATTAAGATAACAGTTACATTTGATGTGTTTAATTCAGTTAATGTTATTTAATGATATTTGTTGCCATGTCGGGGAACCGTACCTAGTACCAATGCAAAAAGTAATCAATCCCTTTTGCTGGAGCTGAAAGCTATAAAAGGGAAGATAAAGGCCTAGCTGAAAGGGTGTGTGTAAGGAATGAAAGAGAGAGAATCAAGGAACTGTGAAGGAACATGAAGGGTGAAAAAGACAAGATCTCAACATCATTGAAACGTGCTACATTTGCGCGAGACTACATCCATACTCCATGAACACTGGACATACACGAAGAAATTATTTTCTAGAGGATAACACAAGTTGCACCTAGAGTGAATTACTATAACAAACACCTAATGCACTCAAGAAAATAAGCTGAACCTAAAAACCAAAGACGAAAAGGACACTCTATTTTTCAGACAAAAACCAAAGGACTCAGAAGCTTTTCTGACCAATCAAACGAGTCCAGAGCTGCACTGCCAATCACTAATGATTTTCTAAACACATAAATACTTTCTTTTAGTGATTCTTTCATTTACATTTCGAGCAGTGTGTATACCCTATTCATTTTACACACACACTTTCTCCTGTGCTAAGCTGGAGGATTCTTAAATCCTCATTCAAACTCTGTAACTGCTTTGTTTCCCACTGTGGATAGTGGTAGAAGTCAAATAGGACCTGGATAGCCTGTGAGCTGCTGTTTGTTTTCCCACGTAGAATTGTGGTAGAGGGCTTTGTACATGGACAGTGTGTTCACTGTTGTTTACCCTGATCCAGGGTGTGAATCAATTTATATAAATTGTTGAGAGGACTAAGTCTCGGCTTGAGACTAAACCTATTGGTTACCTCTTCTGTACATTTTAGTTTAATTTAAGTATACTATATATATTTTATATTCCGCTGCTATTACTTTGAAATACAAAACTATTTTAAAGATAATTTGATAGTTAAATCAGCAAGTGTTTATACTTATTGTAAACTAGTAAGTTAGTGTCAAAAGTTAATTTAATCTTCAGATTAAGTTAACTGAGACCTAATCAATCTTTCAGAAACTGATTGAACATTTACAATCTGTATAAATTCACTACAGTTTAACTTTGTTTTTAAATTGGGGGATTTTAAGAGAAATAATTTTTAACATAAATTTTAATTGGAACACAATTAACCCCCCCTCTTGAGTGTCCACTCCGACCAACATTTGGTATCAAAGGTTTGTTTTTATTAAAGGTTTTCAAAACACTCTATTTTTCAACTGTGATTTCAGTTGCATCATTAAAGATCTCAACTTTCTATTAGTTCTAAATTTTATCTCTTTAAAATTATTTTCTAAAATCTAGCTATGTGCAATAGACTAGAGGGTGATGCTACTAACATGGCACCTTTCTTTAATGGTACAAACTATGCTCAATGGAAATTGAAAATGAAAATTCATTTAGAAATTATGGGTTTTGATATCTGGACTGCTATAGAGTCTCAATATAAAATTCCATAAACTGAAAGAACAACATGGGATGAACCTACAAAGACTGCTTACAATAATAATTGTAAAGCTATGAATGCCATGTACTGTGCTTTAGGATATGAAGAATTTAATAGAATTTCTGCTTGTAAAACTACCTATGAAATTTGGGATACTTTGGGTGTTTCTCATGAAGGAACAACCAATGTTAAAGAAATGAGATTAAATACAAATACTATTAAATATGATAATTTTAAAATGAAGACTGATGAACCTATTTCAGATATGTATCTCAGGTTTAATGAAATAGTCAATACAATGAGTTCACTAGGTAAAGCTGTTCCATCAAAGGAACAAATTATGAGGATACTGAGATGTTTTCTAGATAGATGGAAAGGAACATCTGTTTCGATAAGAGAATCATGTTACATTTGAGCTCTGCCTATCAAAGAGCTTATTGGTAATCTTATGATGTATGAGGAAGAACTCAAAGTGAACAAGGAGGAAGATGATGAACCTAAAAAAAATCTTTGTCATTCAAGTCTACGGCTTTAAAGAGTAAAGACAAGGAGAAAATACATGTACCTACTGAAAGTTCAACCAGTGAAGATTTGGATTCTGACAGTGATGAGTGTTAGGACCAATAGGGGCCTATATACCCTGAGAGGGGGGTGAATCAGGGTATGGATATTATTTTCAAAATTCATCCTACCCCACTAGATCTTGACCTCTTTATTACAAGGATCACTTTTTTTGCACTTGTGTGGTTATTGTGATCACTTATTTCCTTCTTTATCTGATGATGATGCTTTAAATGAAATGCAGGGAAGTAAGCAGGCATACACAGATATTTTTACATGGTTCACCATCACAGGGCTATGTCCAAGGAGAATACGCTGACTAGTTGCCGGTCGTACCAAATTACACTATACATCAGTAGCTGTGGATTACAATGTTTGGGTACAATCACTCTGTCCCAGGATCACTGCCTTTTCAAGGTTTAGGGTCAGCTCACTGCTTTCCCAAGGGTCACTCCCTATTTCTCTCTCTCTGGCTCACTACCAGTGGATAGGATCGTCTTCTTCCTCTTCCAAAGCTCACTGCATCAGAAAGGATCCACTCACAGCTTATAGACCTATAGGTCTCTTCATTTTCATGAAGGAATGCATCTTCCTTTGTAATTAGATGCTCTGTTGAAGTCCAACATTCATCCACTGATGAATACCTCTTTTCCTCTTAGCCACTGGGCAATTCACTTTGTAAACACTTTCGCAAATCACCCTACTTCACGAGTCTCCCAATTTCGTAAAGCTCAAACAAGCCTTCGCGAAGCTCCTGCCTTTTTGCAAAGCACTCTCGCGAAGCACTACCATGAAGCACTACCGCGAAGATCAAGTCGTTTTATAGAAACTTCCCTCGCGAAGCTCATTGAGCCAACGCGGTGCTCACAACTTTTGCAAAGCTACAATAGCCACCGTGAAGCTCTTCTTTCGCGAAGCACATAGGCTACGCGAAAAACCTTCACGAACCGAGAGAAAATGATTTTCTCTAAAAATTCTCTCTACTTCTCCCGAGGGGTCAGCCTCTATTTATAGGCGATTCCACCAACCGTTGACCCTTCTACGCGAAGTCAACACCACGTCATCTCAAATTGATAAGCTCCAAAATTTCCGCCGGAATTCTGTCTAAATCGCGAAGCACCTTGGAAATTTTCGGATCGCAAAGCTCATCGTAATCGCGGAGCATCCCATAACTTCATTCGCGCCCTCGCCGTGAATCTCTCTCGCAAATCCCTTCACCACCGTGATGCGCTTCAGCCTCTTCCATTCGCGAAGCTTGTCATAATCGCGAAGAATCACCGCCTCTATTCTTCCGGTCTTCATGAAATCCAAACCATGAAGCCTCTCTTCATGAAATTCATGCCATTGCCATATTTAATTATGATCTTCATGGAAATCCTATTTTCTCAATGCTCATCAAACTCCAAATTTTGTACCCCAAAAATTTGGAAAACACTGGGAAACAGCACCACCTTATACTGCTCTTTTGTACTGCCTACAGATCATTCATTCCTTTGTCATCGTTCTTTGTCAACATGGATTGTCAACAACTTCTTGGGAACTCGACAATTATCCATGGAAACCTGCTTTGTCAACAAACACAATCAACCAAAAAATACTGCAATGTCACCTTGAGGGATTTTTTCCCATAAATGAGGAAATAGATCAAATATCCATGAGATTTAAGAAGTTCTATAGGAAGAAGAAATTCTTCAGAAAATCTAACTACAACGGAAATTATGACAACAAGGTTCATTGGAAGAAGGATTGGAAGAAATCGGTTAAGGACAATGATATAGTCTGCTATGAATGCAAGAGGAAAGGACACATCAAGGCTGACTGTCGAAAAATAAAATTCAAAAATAAATATGATTATAAGGAAAAGAAGTACAAGAAAGCCCTGAAAGCTACTTGGAGTTCTTCGGAGAAAAACACAAGTGAATCTGAGTTTTCTGATTATGAAAAGAGTCGTGCCAGCATGTGATTCATGACCAATACCTCTGAGGTACCTATTTCCCCTATGCTAAATGATTATTATTCTGGAAATAACTGTGATTCAGATAGTGTTGAAAATATTTCTAAGGCTGAACTATTTGAATACTGCAATATGCTCGAAGAAACATGTAATGAACTTAAGGAAAAATATAAGTCACTAAAGAAACAACATGCTCTCACTACCAATGTTAAATCTGCCTTTGATATAGAAAAAGAAAACAATGCTCAACTATTAAAGGAAATTACTGAACTGAAAATGTTTAATGAGAAACTTAGAAAGGACTTAGAAAAATTCACAAATGGAAAAGACACTCTAACTAAAATGTTAGGTAAGAAAGTCGCACCTAAATACACTACTGGTTTGGGATACCAACCTCGATGAAGATAGTTCACTAAAACTCGATTTATTCCTAAATCTGGAAAAAATTATTCTTCTTCCAGTTCTGGAAATTCGTATGCTTCAATTAGTTATTCATATGTTTATAGATCAAATAAAGTTTATCTTTCAAAATATATTGATTCTGTAAATTATATGAGACCCATAAGACAAATCTGGGTACCTAAAGCTTTGATTGCTAACCTTTCTGGACCCAAGAAGATCTGGGTACCAAAATCATTTTCTGTGTAAACCTGTTTTGTAGGAAACCTGCTTAAAGAGTTCTCACAAAAAGGTATGGTACTTGGATAGTGGATGTTCAAGGCACATGTCTAGAGATTACTCATGCTTCAATAGTATAATCAAGGTTGATTGAGGCTATGTCACTTTTGGTGATAACTCTAAAGGAAAAATCATCGGCCTAGGCCAGATTGGTAACATTAATTCAGTTTTAATTTCTATAGTTTTATTTGTTGATGGACTTAAGTATAAGCTGTTAATTATTTCTTAGTTATATGATGATGGCTTTAATGTTATGTTTGAAAATTATTCCTGTAATATTTTTATTTCTAATAATGTTTTGGTATTTTTTACTTTAAGAAACGAAATTGTTTGTGTTGTTGATCTGAATTATTTAGCTCAGAAAAATGTTACTTGTTTAAATGTTTTTCCAAAATATTCTTGTCATTGGCACAAAAGATTAGGACACATCAACATCCATTCACATAGAAAATTGACTAGTAAGAACTTAGTTAGAGACCTACCCAAACATGAATTCCCAAATGACAATGTTTGTAATACCTGTCAAAAGGGAAAGCAACATAAATTTTCTTTTAAATAAAAGAAAGAAGATTCAACTTATCAACCTCTCAAGTTGGTTCACATGGACTTGTTTGGAGCTTCTAGAGTTTCTAGTTTAAATGGGAAGCACTATGTCTATGTCCTAGTAGATGACTTTTCTTGATATACTTGGGTATACTTCTTAGCTCGTAAAACTGAAGCGTATTCTTACTTTATTAAATACTCCAAGTCTGTAGAAAACCTTAGTTGACTTAAGATTAAAACAATGAGAAGTGATCATGGTTGTGATTTTGAAAATCATTAGTATGAATCTTATTGCTCACAAAATGGCTATAGTCACAAATATTCTGTTCCTAGGACACCTCAACAGAATGGTGTAGTAGAAAGAAGAAATAGAACCCTTCAAGAAATTGAAAGAACCATGCTTAATGAGTATGACCTGCCTATTTATTTTTGGGATGAAGCTATGAATACATATTTTTATATTATTAATGGAGTCTTAATTAGACCTGTTCTAAAAAATAACCCTTATGAACTATGGAATAATAGAAAACCCAAAGTTTGTTACTTCAGAGTCTTTGGCTGCAAAGTTTTTATTCTCAACAGAAAGGATAATCTGGACAAGTTTGCTTCTAAGAGTGATTAAGGAGTTTTTCTTGGTTATTCTTTAATTAGAAAAGCATATAGAGTCTTTAACAAAAGAACCAAATGTGTGGAAGAATCTGTTCATGTCACATTTGATGAAACTGATCCACATGAGCCTAAAACCTCTCTTGAAAATCTTGAAGAAGATTTGACTGTTCTGGACCTTAATGATAAATCTAAAGAATCTGCTATAAAAATATCCAGTTTTGGACATATTCCCGAATCTGCTGCTATAGAACCTAAAATTAGAGATGAACCAGAAATTTTTATCCCTACCGTTACTATATCAACCAGGATTCTAAAGAATCACCCTCTGGATGTTGTTATTGGTAATCTTGATAAAGGGACACAGACTAGAGCTTCTCTAAGTAACTAGGTTGAACATCAAGCCTTTCTTTCACATCTAGAGCCTAAAAATTTCAATGATGCAATCAATGATGAATTTTGGGTAATCTCTATGAAAGAAGAGTAAAATCAATTCGAAAGCAACAATGTATGGGAATTAGTTGACAGACCCAAGGACACCTTGACCATAGGAACTAAATGGGTTTTTAGAAACAAAGTTCATGAGTCTAGACACATAGTTAGAAACAAATCTAGTATAGTTTCACAAGGATATAGTCACGAGGAAGGAATATACTATGAGGAAACCTTTGCACCTGTAGCTAGATTAGAAGCTATTAGAATTATACTTGCCTATGCTGCTCATCTGAATTTCAAGTTATATCAAATGGATGTCAAAAGTGCTCTTCAAAATGGTTTTATAATTGAAGATGTTTTTGTTGAACAACCACCTGGATTTACTAATCCTCATTTTCCAAATCAAGTTTTCAAACTTCCTAAAGCTTTATATGGTATAAAACAAGCTCCAAGATCTTGGTATGATAGAATTAGTAATTTTCTTATTTCAAAAATTTTTACTAAAGGGATTGCTGATCCAACTCTTTTTATTAAAATAATTTCTAAAGATGTTTTAATAGTTAAAATCTATGTTGATGATATTATTTTTGGATCTTCTAAACATTCCTTATGTATTGATTTTTCAAAGAGTATGCAAAATGAATTAGAAATGAGTTTAATGGGAGAAATCAAAGATTTTCTTCGAATTCAAGTTTTTCAAAATGAAAATGGTATTATTTTGAATCAAAGTAAATATACAAAGGATCTTTTAAAACGTTTTGGTTTGGATAGTATGAAGGAAAGTGATACTCCGATGAGTACAACATGTAAATTGGATGCAGATGAAACTGGGAAACTAGTGGATCAAACCAATTACAGAGGTATGATTGGAAGCTTACTTTACCTTACTACTAGTTGACCAGATATTATGTTTAGTGTGTGTTTGTGTGCAAGATTTCCAGATAACCCAAAAGAATCTCATTTACTTGTTGTTAAAAGAATTTTCAAATATTTTAAACTCATTGTAAACCTAGGCTTGTTTCATCCAAAAAGAAAATCTTTTGAGCTAATGAGTTATTCAGATGCTGAATTTTCTGGTTGCAAGTTAGATACAAAAAGCACATCTGGAACATATCATTTGTTGGGAAAAACCATAGTATCTTGGTGTAGTAAGAAGCAGAATGCTGTTGCATTATCCACTGCAGAAGCAGAGTACATAGCTGCTGGTAGTTGCTGTGCACAAATTCTATGGATGAAACACACTCTTTTGGAATATGGATATGATTTTAAGCATGTTTCAATCAACTGTGATAACACCAGTGCAATAACCATTTTGAAGAACCCTGTGTCTCACTCTAGGACCAAACACATTGATGTAAGGCACCATTTCTTGAGAGATCATTACAAAAAGGGTGATATTTCTCTTGAATTTATAAGTACTAAACATCAATTAGCTGGCATTTTCACCAATCCTTTGAGTTCGGATAGGTTAAGTTACATTAGGAGTGAGTTAGATATGTTTAACCTTGATCGTTAGTAACCTCATCGATGTAAATTCTCACCGATGTAACCTCACCGATGTAAATTCTCACTGATGTAACCTCACTGATGTAAATTCTCACCGATGTAACCTCAACGATGTAAATTCTCACTGATGATACCTCACTGATGTGATACCTCACCGATGATACCTCACCGATGATACCTCACCGATGTAAATCCTCACGGATAGAAATTCTCACCGATAAACCCTACCGATGAGTGCGCTTTTTTTAACTTCTATCTGTCACCAGAATCTGAATCATTTTTACAATTATTTCATTTCATTTATTTATTTTATGATTCCTAAATGATAAAAACAAATTCCTAGCTACTTCTCAATCCACTGAGCCTCAAACCCTTTTCCCTCAAACCTTAGCTCCCGAATCTCTCGAAAACCCTAAATCCCTCGAACCAGAGAGGTCAAAAACCAAACTCCCTACCATCAGAGATGACACTGTTGTTCCTAAAGCAAAGAAGTAGAAGTACGAGCCAGAATCAAGTGGTGGTGTTGGTAGAACTAGGTCGGGTAGACGACCAGGGAATCCCCATTGGCAGAATAGAGTTATTGTGATTGAAAACGAGCTGTGCGTGGAATGGTTGCTACCTTGAAAGTCGTTTGTGCTCAAAGTTCTGGAAGATCAAAAGTGGGTAGATTTCTTTTTGAACAACAATGTTCCCTAATATCTGAAGCTAGTGAAACAATTTTATTAGTTTGTATGCTTTGAGAAATCTGAGGATGAGAACCGAGTAACTTCCTTTGTGAATGTAAAGGAGATGTCTTTTTCATTTGTTGAGTGGGATGAATGCTTGATGGTCCCACATGAAGGTGTATCTGGATATATCTCGAAATCCATGCCACCTACAAGTGATATATTCGATTATGAGACTGCCTTAGAGGAGCTCACCGATGATGGAAATCAAAGACAAGTAATGGCTGCTGAAATGGATGGAGAGAACATATTGATGTTCAAATTTGTTCAGCATGTCTTAATACCAAGGAGAGGAGACTTTTCGAATTTAAGATATCAGGATATATATCTCCTGCATCTCTTGAGACATTATGTAAAAGTGAATCTGTGTAGATTGTTGATGATTGTCACGACCCGTCCTCGGGGCCTGTGTCGTGACTACCCCAAGCCCGCCTTCCATAGGCCAGGGGCTGGCGACTAGCACCAAGGCGTAATTCCCGATAAAAAGGGAGGGAATTGCCTTTGTAAAGTAAACAACACCACAGAGCAAGCAAGCAGAAGTAAACACTAAGTAAAACTTGGTACAATAGAAAGTGTGGTAAAGTATGTGGGGTCAGAATACAAACCCAAACTGAAGTAAAGTACAACTGAAAAAGAAAGTACAACAACTGAAAAGTAAAGCCGCAACGTCGAGATGTCCACTGGTAATCTCACTTGAAGGGTGGGTACAGATAGCCACCTCAACTCCTTGGATCCAGCCATATGCTCCGTGTACGTCCTGCCCATTGGTCCACCTCCAGGTACCGACTGCTTTACTAGCCTCTACCATGATCAGTGATGTCCGTCGTCTGCATCCAACACAACGTAGTGCGGGCATAGCCCATGCAAGGGTGAGTATACTCTACTCATTAGGGACCCCGAGACCCCTGAAGGTCTCCCACAATCCACAAAGGATAAACCAGAAAGGAAAGATACAATCACGAAGTAACATCCGAAACTACTTAGGTATATGCCCATACATATACCTAAGTCATCAATTCCAGTTCGGCTCCAACATCCAAGCCCAAGTTCGATCACGTCCACACAGGATAGCACAACACAATCCACAAAGGATAGCAAGTCAATCATATCGAAGATAATGATTGAAAGTCATGAATTAGCTCACACAGGTATACTTTTTCGTAAGACGATAGAGATGATCAGATGTAGCCACTGATTCATCTAATCCGTGGGACCCACACAGGATCGTTAGGTACTAACCCCCACAATGACCCAAAAAGGATCGATAGGTACTAACCCCCACAATGACCCACAAAGGATCGATAGGTACTAACCCCCGTAATGACCCACACAGGATCTGACCCACATAGGATCGGTAGGCGCTGGACCACACAGGACCTCTGAGCACTGACCCACACAGGATCTGACCCACACAGGATCGGTAGCACTGATCCACGTAGGATCGCTGAGTGCTGTAGTCGTCGCCGTTGAATCCATGGAGGATTTCTGTACAGTCGTCATCGTCGTCGTAGTCGCAGTCAGCCCTAGGGTTCCCACACACAGGAAGCTCGTTCGGGAGGGTTCGCTCCACGAGCCGAGGGGCTGATACATCAACTAACACAAATTCCAGAGTTGATGTATCCAAGAGTTTCGTATCGTCAATAGGAACTCAACGTCACAGACGGCGCGTCAATCAGCGCCTGGTTTGAGAGTTATTTGCTTTTTCATCCCAGGGTCCCGGTTGATTTTTAAGTAAAAACCTACCAGACCGTACTCCAACTGCGTCCAAACATCGAGCGGAGTAAGCCAAAAGGTTTGCCTCACTAAGAGGAATCCAAAAAAGTCTACAACACGTCAATCGGACGTCCGGAGCTCAAGTTATAAGCGTTTTCGCTCCGAGGGCTCGGTTGGTATCGTGTACGAACCAACCCGGCCAAACCCAAAGTTTTCTGAAACCTTGAGTGTAATATACCGGAATGACCGTCTCAATCCAAGGATTGCATCGCAGCTGACGATGCGTCGATTGGATGTCCACAGCCCATGTTATGGGCAAAAGACCAAACGAGGTCCGTGAATAGGGGGTTTGGGCCCGGTTCGACCCGGCCCGATACCCCCTGGGTCGGCCCGAACCGGGTCGACCCGACCTGGGTCTGGGCCAGGCCCATTAGGGCGCGGCCCGGCCCCGCCGGCACGGTGCGTCTTGGCCTGGCGCCCTCGCCCTGGCCAGTGTGGCCCGGCGGCTCGGCCGTAACAATCGAGCGGTGGGGGGGGGGGGGGGGGCGTTGCCCCCTCTTTGTCAAACCGCGGCCCCCATGTGGGGGGCCGCTCCTTCGGCCGACCAGGGGTTACGACCCCCGGCTCCTCGTTCAGCCGGCCTGGCTAGCCAACCATGCTGCTGCAGCGGGACCCCGCGATCCCGCCCTCCTGCACTGGCGCCAGCGGCCCGTAGCCGGCCGCCGCTCCATGCTCCGCCACGGCCTTAGTCCGTCAGGCACGGCCCGACGGCACCGCGCCCCTCCGCCGCGGCCCCGATCCGGCCGCGGTCTCTTCGAGATTCTCTGGTGTCGCGCGACAGCGCCATGGATTGTTCGACTTCAACGGCGCGCCGCGACAGCACCGAGCTTCTTCGCCCAATCTCATAGTTTCCGCACGGTGCAACGGCACCGTGCTACCTTACACATGCCGCAACAAAATCAAGAAACCAAGGGGGGAGGAGGGTCGGACGTGTTCGTGCGGTCCAACCTCCTCCCGTTATTGCGATAACAGGTGGCCCAATTTGAAACTAAGAAAGGCGACGGATGTAATCACGAAAAAATAAAAACCCATACCTAGAGCGTTGTTGAACGAAGGCTCATCACAGAATTGAACGTCGCGGAAGAAGGCATCGCGGAAAAAGGTTTCGTACAAGTTGACGAAGATCGTCCGAGGAGGAATGGTGTCTCCCTTCCTTTGATGCAGAAAGAAGGAATGAAGGAGTGCGCGTCGGGTCGTCGATCTCCGTGGAAGGTGTCTCTCACCGTCGTCCGTCGTCGGAGGTCGGCGTTCTTCGCGTTCTTCGTCGAGGAAGAATAACTTCAAGACATTGAGCAATTCTCCTAAAATCCTCTGTCACAACCAGGACAACACTAATAAAATAAAAATTGCCTTATTTTAGTACTCACGCCAAACGTTTTGAAATTCAAAATTGAATCAATCAATTAATTGAATTAATTGAGAAGTTTAAACTGCCCAATTAATGAGGTGTTTAATAATTATATAAACGCAAGAGTTGACTCTCATTTAATTGGGGTGCGTGTGCGTTACCTTATTAAAGGAGGGGTCATTTGAGGGAGTTGAAAAGGTGGGGCTCGTGTGGGCCCCACCTCAAAAATATCCTCCCTAGTGGAGTAGGATATAGTGGGTCCCACTCCAACCACTTATCATTGGTTAAACAACATTAAATAAAATAAAATTGGTTGCACCATTTTATTTTATTCTTTTACCTAACCCAAAATTTTAAAAACCACACCCGAGCAAATGCAACTCCGGAAAAGGCGTTCCTAAGAAATTACCGGCACTGTGATTCCATCGGTGTCCTCGGATTTCGATTCTGAGCATCGGTTCATAAGTTAGGAAATCCTGCTTGTTCGTTTACTGAACGTACCCGAGCTAAATTTCGGAACATGATTCCGGGCACACCGGGCCTCAGAATCAGGTACCTTCAGAAACTATGTTCTTGTAAAATCCAAAAAAAAATTAAGAAAAAATTTCTCTTGAATTTTATGGGTCTTTACATTACTCCCACCTCAGGGATTTACGCCCCCGTAAAGATACATCATAAACTAGGGAAACAAATGTGGGTACTGAGCACGCATCTAAACCTCCCGCTCCCAAGTGCTGTCCTGGAGGTTCCCGTGCTGCCATCAGATGAGTACTAGAGGTATCGGTCATCCATATAGGACCCACTCCTGTCAATCCTCGATCTCCACTGGGACCTCTGCAAAAGTCGCCCCATCATCAATGTCCAGCTCCCCATGGTCGATGATGTGCGTCGGGTCGTGCACGTATCTCCTCAGCTGAGATACGTGGAAGACGTCGTGCACCCGGTGCAACTGAGGTGGTAGAGCTGAGCAATAAGCCACCTCGCCAATCATGATGAGGACCTGGAATGGTCTGATGAAGCGTGGAGACAACTTACCGCCTCATCCAAATCTCTGTAATCCACGTCGAGGTGAGACCCGCAAGAAGACATGGTCGCCATCCTCAAACTCTAGTGGCCTCCGCCTCCTGTCAGCATAAGACTTATGCCGACTCTGAGCTATCCTCATCCGCTCTTGGATGACCTGGACCTTCTCTGTCTTGGCCTGGACCATCTCCGGTCCCACAACTGCTGACTCCCTAGGGTCTGTCCAGCACAGCGGTGATCTGCATGGTCGTCCGTACAACGTCTCGTATGGTTCCATCCCGATGGTGGAGTGGTATCTGTTGTTGTACACGAACTCCACCAAGGGAAGGTGGTCCTCCCAGCTGCGACCAAAGTCGAGGACACATGCGTTGAGCATGTCGTCGAGATTCTGAATGGTCCTCTCTGTCTGACCGTCTGTCTGAGGGTGAATGGCAGTGCTCAGACGTAGCTGCGTCCCGAACGCCTCCTGCAACCCCTTCCAAAGCCGGTAAGTAAATCGAGCATCTCGATCGGAGAGGAGAGATGATGGTTCACCATGAATCTGTACAATCTCCTGAACGTAGAGGCATCCCCAGATCTCCACTGGGCCCTGCTCTCTGATGGGTAAGAAGTGGGCCGACTTGGTGAGTCGGTCGACAATCATCCAAACAGAGTCGTGACCTCTAGAAGTTCATGGAAGTCCAGTCATGAAATCCATTGATGTCCCGTCCCACTTCCAATCCGAGACCTACAAGAGTGGTACTAAGCCTGCTGGTACCTGGTGCTCTGCCTTCACCTGCTGGTAGGTGAGGCATCGAGAAACGAACTCTGCCACATCCTTCTTCATACCCGGACACCAGTGCTGTCGTCTGAGGTCATGGTACATCTTCCCAACTCCTGGATGTTCCTCTAAAAGTGAGGTGTGAAACTCCCTCAGTACCTCCTCCAATAAAGCAACTGGTACCATGGAATGTCCTCTAGAAAAGGATGACGTGCTCACCTCCCACAGAGAATCCATCAGGTGCCTATCCTGAAGATATCTGTGCACGCCGTGTCTCACAGTCAACGTCCCCGCGTTGTGCCTCTCTGACCCACTGCAGAAGTGGAGGAGTGACTATGAGTGACTGTAAAAAGGCTGCACCATTACTATCCATGAAGGATATCTACAAATCAGTGAGCTACTCTATCGCCTCCCCAAGTAGCTGAAAGATAGGTGCGATGGTCAACCTCTGTCTCAGCTCCTGGAAGCCCTACTGACATCTGTCTGACCACACGAAGGGTTGCCCCTTCTTCCTTAACATTCTGCAAAGCTGCAACGATTTCTTCTTTTCTGAAAAGAGAAATCTAGTCTCATCCCCGGGATGAACCACATTTCTTGCCTAATACTATCAATCCCATCATGATCAGTTAAGTCCTGCCATGGATGACGTCGTAAGGCCTCGACGCTGCTACCAAGAGATCCAACCATTACTCTCGCCTCCAAGGTCGAGTCATGCTGCCGTTATCAGTGTGTGGTCACTGGGTCTCCTCCAGTAGGAATCTCGTATGTGAGGGTCAAGTCAATAGTTTTTAACTGAAACCTCTTATTATTAACATACAAAAGACAAGAAAGCAAACATCACTATTGCAAGTGTCTTTTATTACTAAAACTCAAAGTACAAGGACGCAAAGCAGCACAAACAACGAAGCTAGAGGCATTATGGGAAAAGGCCTCTATGCCTGGAGCTAGTCCCACACTTTTCCACCCGCTTCCAGAGCTCCATGATCGTAAGCTTTAGTAGCCTGAAGTTGTACTCTCCCCTGTGGTCGGGGTGGACCTTCTGGTGGTGGTGGTGGTAAAGCCTCAAAACGTCGTCCACCACCTGCCGCTCGACCAGCTCCTCGGCCTCGTCCACCTGCTCCCTATGGATCGCCATGGTCGAACCTCTGCCAGGGTGGTTCTTCAACCATCTGTTACCCCTCTGTATGGCGGGTCGGGCAATCACGAGCCAAGTGGCCCTTCCCTCCGCATGCATAGCACTATCTTCCACTCGTAAGATTGGTTCTGCTGCGTGTGCCCCGCACCTCTGAGCCAGTGTCCTGAGGTCATCCGCATGAGGGTCTGGTCCGCTTGGACCCATGTGTCATCCGTCGACTGCCAGCTGCAGAAGACTCTTCTACATGCCGCCCTGCGGTAGGTCTCACTGCTGGTGTAAGCTCAGCAAGAAATCTCTCTATGAGAAGGTCTCACTCCAGTACTCCTGCCTGAGTCGGAATGCTGAGGGATATCAGCGATGCCCTGATCTCATGCCTCAATCCATGTTCGAAGGTCTGGGCCCGGAAGAATGGGTCTCGTACCATGTCCGTCGAATAGAGCGAGAGATCGGTAAATCTCGCTAAGTACTGGGAGACCGACATGCTGCCCTGCCGCAGCTGTAGAATATCCTAGATGCGCACCACACGGAGGGTGGATGGGATGAACTCCGAGTAGAAGAATCTCTCAAAGTCTTTCCAGAGAAGAGATTCTTCGTCATGCACTTGGAGTATCAAGCTCCACCATTTACCTGCTGCCGTGTGCTGGAGACTCACAACATGGATCACCATGAGGTCAGCTGGTGTCCCCACTAACCTGAAAACTCGCCCAACCACCTCCAGCCAATCCCCGGCTTCCTGAGGGTCCGTCTCCCCGTAGAACCTAGGCAGTCTCTGATGCTTAAACTCGTGTAGTGCACCAAGGCAACGTGCACTCTCAGCGGCTGGGGCTGGTAGCATCGGTGGCTCAGCGGGTAGTGGTATCGACGGTGCCACCGCAGTAATAGGGCCCTGCACCGAGGCCTCCTCGCTCGGTGGGCTATTTTCACATACAAAACTCGGAACCCTAGCTGGCTGCTATCATACGGCCATCCTGAGAAGAGATAGGTGCACCACGGTCAATACAGTATACCTGGTGAGCTGACACAAAGTAATCACAAAGAAAGCTTGAAACACACATGCAATCAATGTTTTCGTGCATTAAGTCAGAAATCAGAAGTCAGGGTCCTCGTGTACGGATACGTCGGCCACGACACCAACACTGGACTCCCTGGACTGATTACCACACTCAATACACTTAACACTATTGCTTCACATAGAAAAAGACCAGAGTCCTGAGTTCTGCGGTAGAACCGAACTCCTCTGATACCAATTTGTCACGACCCGTCCTCGGGGCACGTGTCGTGACTACCCCAAGCCCGCCTTCCATAGGCCAGGGGCTGGAGACTAGCACCAAGGCGTAATTTACAATAAAAAAGGAAGGAATTTTCTTTGTAATGTAAACAACACCACAGAGCAAGCAAGCAGAAGTAAACACTAAGTAAAACTGGGTACAATAGAAAGTGCGGTAAAGTATGTGGGCCAGAATAAAAACCCAAACTAACGTAAAGTACAACTGAAAAAGGAAGTACAACAACTGAAAAGTAAAGCTGCAACGTCGAGCCGTCCACTGGTATTCCCACCTGAAGGGTGGGTACAGATAGCCCCCTCACCTCCTCGGGTCCAGTCGTCCGCTCCGTGTACGTCCTACCCAGTGGTCCACCTCTAGGTACCAACTCCTCCACTAGCCTCTACCATAATCAACGATGTCCATCGTCTACATCCAACACAACATAGTGCGGGCATAGCCCGTGCAGGGGTGAGTATACTCTACTCAGTGGGGACCCCGAGACCCCCAAAAGTCTCCTATAATCCACAAAGGAAAGATACAATCACGAAGTAACATCCGACACTACTTAGATATATGTCCATACATATACCTAAGTCATCAATTACAGTTTGGCTCCAACATCCGAGCCCAAGTTCGATCACATCCACACAGGATAGCACAGCACAATCAACACAGGATAGCAAGTCAATCATATCGAAGATAATGATTGAATGTCAAGAATCAGTTCACACAGGTATACTTATTCGTAAGACCATATAGATGATCAAATGTAGTAACTAATTCATCTAATCAATCGGACCCAGACAGGATCGTTAGGTACGACCCCCCACAATGACCTACAAAGGATCGATAGTTACTAACCCCCGCAATGACCCACAAAGGATCGATAGGTACTAACCCCCGCAATGACCCACACAGGATATGACCCACATAGGATCGGTAGGTGCTGGCCCACACAGGACCGCTGAGCACTGACCCACACAGGATCTGACCCACCCAGGATCGGTAGCACTAATCCACGTAGGATCGCTGAGTGTTGTTGTCGTCACCGCCGAATCCACGGAGGATTTCTGTACAGTCGTCATCGTCGTCGCAGTCGCAGCCAGCTCTAGGGTTCCCGCACACAGCAAGCTCATTCGGGAGGGTCCGTTCCACGAGCCGAGGGGCTGATACATCAACTGACACGAATTCCGAAGTTGATGTATCCAAATGTTCTGTATCGTCAATAGGAACTCAACGTCACAGACGGCGCGTCAATCGGACGCCCGGTCTGAGAGTTATTGGCTTTTTCGTCCCAGGGGCCCGGTTGGTTTTTAAGTCAAAACCAACCCGACCATACACCAACTACGTCAAAACCTCGAGCGGAGTAAGCCAAAAGGTCCATCTCACTACGAGGTATCCAACAAAGTCGATGGCACGTCAGTCGGACGTCCGGAGCTCAAGTTATAAGCGTTTCCGCTCTGAGGGCCCGGTTGGTTTCGTGTAAGAACCAATTCGGACGAACCCAAAGTTCTCCGAAACCTTGAGTGTAATATCCCAAAATGACCATCTCGATCCCAGGATCGTATCGCAGCTAACGGTGCATCAATCGTAGTTTCGTAGCCCATGTTATGGGCAAAAGACCGAAAGAGGTTCGCGAATATGGGGGTGCGGGGCCGGTCCGACCCGGCCCGATACCCCCTGGGTCGGCCCGAACCGGGTTGACTCGACCCGGGTCCGGGTCCGGCCCATTAGGGGGCAGCCCGGCCCGGTGGGCGTGGCTCGGCCCGGCCTGGCGCGCTCGGCCTGGCCGGCGTGGCCAGGCGGCTCGGCCGTAACGGCTGAGTGGTAGGGGGGGGGGGGGGGGGGGCGCTGCCCCCCTGTTTCTCAAACAGCGGTCCCCATGTGAGGGGCCTCTCCTTCGGCCGGCCGGGGGTTACGACCCCCGGTTCCTCGTTCGGCCGGCCCGGTTGGCCGGTCGTGCTGCTGCCGCGGGACCCCGCGGTCCCACCCTCCTGCTCCGGCGCCGGCAGCCGGTAGCCGGTCGCAGCTCCCTGCTCCACCGCGGCCACATGCCACGGCCTTGGTCCATTCGACGCGGCATGACAGCGCCGCGCCCCTCCGCCGCGGCCCCGCTCTGGCCGCGGTCTATTCCAGGTTCTCCGGCGCGGCGCCATGGGACGCGCTTCTTCGCCCAACCTCATAGTTTCCGCGCGGTGCAATGGCACCGCGCCACCTTACATGTGCCGCAACAAAATCAAACAACCAAGGGGGGAGGAGGGTCGGCCGTGTTCGTGCGGTCCGACCTCCTCCAGTTATTGCGATAATAGGAGGCCCAATTTGAAATGAAGAAAGGCGACAGAAGTAATCACGAACAAATAAAAACCCCTACCTCAAGCGTTGTTGAACAAAGGCTCGTCGCGGAATTGAACGTCGTGGAAGAAGGCGTCGCGGAAGAAGGTTCTGTACACGTTGACGGAGATCGTCAGAGGGGGAACGGTGTCTTCCTTCCTTTGAAGTGGGAAGAAGGAACGAAGGAATGCGCGTTGGGTCGTCGATCTCCGAGGAAGGTGTCTCTCACCGTCGTCTGTCGCCGGAGTTCGGCGTTCTTCGCGTTCTTCATCGAGGAAGAAGAACTTCTAGACTTTGAGAAATTCTCTCCAAAATCCTCTCGCACAACCAAGACAACACTAATAAAATAAATGTTGCCTTATTTTATTACCCACACCAAACGTTTTGAAATTCAAAATTGAATTAATCAATTAATTGAATTGATTGAGAAGTTTAAACCACCCAATTAATGAGGCGTTTAATAATTAGATAAACACAGGAGTTGACTTTCATTTAATGGGGGTGCAGGTGCGTTACCTTATTAAAGGAGGGGGGTTTGATGGAGTTTAAAAGGTGGGGATCGTGTGGGCCCTACCTCACAAATATCCTACCTAGTGGAGTAGGATATAGTTGGTCCCACTCCAACCACTTAGCTTAGGTTAAACAACTTTAAATAAAATAAAATTTGTTGCGCCATTTTATTTTATTCTTTTACCTAACCCAAAATTTTAAAAACCACTCCCGAGAAAACAGAACTCCGGAAAAGGTGTTCCTAAGCAATTATCGGCGATGTGATTCCATCGGTGTCCTCAGATTTTGTTTCCGAGCACGGTTTTAAAAGTTAGGAAATCCCACTCGTTCATTCACTGAACGTACCTGAGATAATTTTCGGAAAATGATTTCGGGCACACCGGGTCTCGGAATCAGGTTCCGTCAGAAACTGAGTTCTTGTAAAATCCAAAAACAAATTAACAAAAAAATTTCCTTGAATTTTACAGGTCTTTACAATGATTCAAATGGAAGACATGACAAGGACAAAATTAAATATTATTGCCTTATTCTTTGCCAAGTTGATCTCAGTGATGATAAAAGTGAAAGGGGTAGTGGAGTCTCAAGATGAGACAATGGTAGTAAAGAATAATTTCTGTATCACAACCACAGTTTTCAAATACATGAAGATAAATTGGAACCCATGGATAGGAGAATGGGATAATGATGACCAGAAGGTCTATGATAAATTCAATCTTGTGGATCATCCTTCAGGACCTAAGGATGTGAGGGATCTAGGTATAGGACCTGATGAATAACAACCTGAGTACAGTGATGAGAATGAAGAAGAAGAGACTTCTATGGATGATGGAAGAGATCCGGACTTACTGCCAAGTCCTGCTGCTGAAATTATATCTTTAGAAAAGGAAGACTTAGTAGAAGAAGAGACACATGCTGATGAGGAAGACCAGACAGCCCTTGATCATAAAGAATAATTGGAGAATGAATCTGAACCATCTCATTTTGTTTGCGTAAGTCTGAGTCCATTAATTGGAAGCTCAGTTGTGCCAACTGGGGATGCAATAGGAGAAATGGAAGAAGTTGTACCTAATCCAGAAGACCCTCCCGCTGTTGCAAGGATGGAGTTGATAGTGGAAGATTCTTATAAGGAAGAAAGACCTGATGAGAATGCTCTTGTTGTAAAAGAGAATACACCCATTGAGGGGGAGAATCAAACCAAGTTAGGAAGTGTTATTGTGGCTATTGATATTGAGGACTGTGTAGAAGACCCGGGTTTTGTAGTTTGTGGATTAGACTATCCTGATTCTGATAATGAGGCATCTATCAAGAGACCAAAGATCATTTATGATGTTGAGACTAAGTTTCTACCTAAATATGTGGTTAGAATGCATGACCTGGATACTTTTATGAAAAATATTAAGGAAAGTTTTGTGGAAGATGTAAAAAAGATGGAAGTTTATCTGGTATCTTCAATTCAATCGATCATGACTGACTCAGTGGTCATTTTAGCATCTGAAAGTGTACCTGTTGCAGTTGCACCTGCTGATATGATCACCAGGGCTAATCTAGAATTTGTAAATAATGAGATGAAAGAGTCTTTTAGTGCCTCAGTTGCTGAGATGAAGCACTACTTTTTTGAAGAGATGAGTAACTTGGAAATTTTTTTTGAACTCTCTCTCGGTTATAATTTATCAACTTTTGTGGAAAAAATAGTGGAAGAAGTTAAAGATTTCCAGACTCAAGTCTCTAGACTGGAAGTAGATGTTGAAGCTCTAAATAAATCTGTTATCTCTTTAGACTCTTACATGAGTTCTAAATCTCAGGCAGACAAGGACATAGCCTATGTCAAAAGTTTTGTAAGCCAGATGGTTTCAGTGTTCGAAGGTTTTAAAACCTCCTTGAAAGATCATGTCAAAACCCAGGATTCCCAAGCCCAAAATCTTATTAGTGGGTTGACCAAAATACTTCAAGGAAACTGTATCCTTTTTTATTGGTTATATTTTTTCTAGACCCTCAGTATATTTGGAACAGATTCGAGCTGTGGTGAAGGAGGAGTTTCGTTCAGCATCAACCAGTCATTCTGTGGACTCATCTGATCGGAGAAAAGTTGTGATTTCTACTAGAGATTCAGCTAGAGAAATAATAAAGATAGTCCAATACTTTATGAGAGAAGTTTTTGTCTCCCAGAAATAAGTGAAATACAAAGTGGACTCCTTTTCAAAAAGGTTTATACCAAGCACCAGCTCAACAATCACTTCAAGCCCATGTTAGAAGGTATGAAGATGCCTTCAGTATCTCAATATTTTAAAGAACAAGTCAGCAAGATAAGGTAATTGACTCCAACCTTGGATAAATTCCTGGAAAACAAGGATTATTTCATATCTTCTATGGAGATAGGAGGAGGAATAATCATGGATATCAGAAATCTTTTCCTACATTTCCTGCATGTTGATGCTAGGCCAATAATTATACCTCCAGCCTTACTTGCCTCTGCCTCTAATGCCTCTCCTATTAAGATGTCTCCAGTCCAAGCAATTTGAAGCCTCACACCTATGATAACTCAGATAACTCCTCAGTATAGGCAAGTAATAGTGTCAGTTGCTCAGCCTCATGTGATCATCTCTGGTGTTGCTAATCCTTCACCCGCATCCACACCACCTGAATCCTCTTCTGATCCAAAGGAAGAATCTCACATTGGTGATGTGGATTGAACAAGTGGCTAAGATGTTTGATAGGAATCCCTTGTATTGTTTTTTTCATTCTCTGTACCCTTTGGAAAAATTTACTACAAGTGGATTTCTGTTATTTCTCATTTTATTCCTCTTTTCTTTGTTGTTTCCCACTTTTTGATTATCACAAAGGGGGAGAAATATTCTACCAAGATTCTACAAAATGGGAGAACTTTTCTCAAAGTACCAAAGAGGGGGAAATATTCACCCAGGGGGAGAAATATTATCCTACAATACTTTGCCTCTCTGATACTATCACATTTAATTCTAACTCTGATAAATTATGTTCTATAACATACTGTTTTCTCTGAGATAATTGCATGTAATGATATATCCTCTAACACAATTACTCACTATTTTTAAAACTATAATATCATAAGTTTTGATTATCAAAAAGGGGGAGATTGTTGACCTCATCTGTTTTGATAATCCCAATTATGCTTTCATATAATTTGATAATCCCAATTGATGTTTATCTATATTCAAATTTGCTCAATCTATGACATTCTATTATCAAGATGATAATAATATTATAATAGTCCTTGAAATATGTTAATCAATTTTTATCCATGTTTATATGAGTTCTGAAGTAATTCTAACCCCATAGGATATGTTTTGCAAAAAACTGATAAGTATTAAGTCACTGGTCTGCGTATAGCTATTGATATAGATCTACCGGTACTTAGTCTACCGATAGACTTAGTCTACCGATAGACAGGTTCACCGATAAGCTAAGATCACCGATAAGAAAAGTTACTGATATGCACAGAGTTACCGATATGCACAGAGCTACCGATATGCAGAAGTCAACCGATAGAACCAGTTCACAAACAGTTACCGATAGAAGTCTGCCGATATAGTAAGTCTACCGATACAAGTTTAAAAGAGCTACCGATACAAGTTCAAAAGAGCTAACAATCATTAGGACCTGGACAGCTTGTGACATGTTGTTTGTTTTCCCACGTAGAACTGTGGTAGAGGTCTTTGTACCTGGACAGTGTGTTCACTGTTGTTTACCTAGATCTAGGGTGTGGATCAATTTATATAAATTGTTGAGAGGACTAAGTCTCAGCTTGATACTGAACCTCTTGGTTACCTCTGCTGTGCATTTTAGTTTAAGTTAAGTATACTATATATATTTTATATTCCGCTGCTATTACTTTGAAATAAAAAACTATTTTAAAGCAAATTAGATAGTTAAATTAGAATGTGTTTATACTTATTATAAAACAGTAAGTTATTTTCAAAAGACAATTTAATCTTTAGAGTAAGTTAACTCGGACCTAATCAGTCTTTGAGAAACTGATTGAACATTTACACTCTTTATAAATTCACTATAGTTTAACTTTGTTTTTAAATTGGGGGATTTTAGGAGAAATATTTTTTAACAGGAATTTTAATTAGAACTCAATTCACCCCCCCTCTTGAGTGTCCACTCCGACCAACAATAACATTTCATGATTTTGAACATTTTCACTTTAAAAACTTTTTTTTATCTCTTCTGTGAGATTAAATTTAAATTAAATTCTACCACTTATATTTTTATAATTTTTTTAATTAATTTTTTATTTTAAATAATAGTAATTTATAATTTATATTATTTTCAAAATAGTGTTTGACTAAAAATATTAGGGAATTTTATTAAAATTTATTACATAGATTAAGCTAAAAAAGTTTACTTTGTGGTTAAACATTAACTTAAGAAGAGAAATAACCTATTTTTTTTGAAAAAGACATTGTATTTACATATTTAGTCCATATCATCAATTTTCATGAATATTTACAGTTATAAAAGGCACTTGATGTATGTATGTCTTCCCAATAGTGTTTACCATTTTGTGTTTATAAGAATGTGACTCCTCGTCCACTATAAAAGGGAACTCACCCCCTCACTTATTAAATAACCCAAACTTTTTGGATCATTTAAAACTGAAAAAAATAATATATAAACATAATTAATGTCATCATATAATACTCAAATTTTTTATAAATAAAACGCATTTTTTCTTTTTGTGCAAAACAAAATGAATTACTCGAAGTACAAGTAAAGTTCTTCAATAAGAAATTATGTTTTATTTCATTATCCTCCCACCTTAAATTATTCTTATTAAATGATTATATAATAATAGAAGTATAATAAATATAATAATATTTTTTATGTCATGTGTTCAACCTACTTTTTCAAACAATTCCGTCAAATGGGATACACAATCATCATTCGTGTCTACGATGGACTACCACCTTGCTAACCGATGACGTTCGTTCTTCTTGTAACAACATTCCTGGTTCGGAATAATGATAGAATTTATATTTCTATGATATATAGTATCATTTTGAATTAATTTTTCATATTTAGTTATTATATAACTCATAAATTCATTCTTTTTATTTTACAAAAATACAACAACATCGTTTGTGGACATGTGGACTACCGCCTCCACAAAACGTTGTGAAATGTTCACACTATACATGGAATATATTAAGGATTAGAATAATAATCATATTTATATGTATGAAATAATAATTTAATTTGAAATATAATATATAAATATAATATATAAATATAATACCTATATTTCATTTACTTTGTTAAAATTTGACAAGAAAATGGAAATAATATTCATGTGTATGTACGACCCACCGTCTCCCTGAATGGTGTATCTCATTTTTTATTTATATATTTTATATATTATTATAATTAAATATATACTAAATATATATGATATTTAAAAAAATTACATTTTGGGGATCAGTAAATAAATAACATTGAAAACTTATCAAAGAAAAAAAGTCTACACATATACAAAAAACAAAACAGATATTACCCAAAAAGTATCATTAACATATAATTATTAATAAATGGGTAATATAAAGTAATAATAAAATCATATAAGTTCTCATATATAGAAATATGGTTTTTTGGTACCTATATAATAATATTATATTTCTTATACATGTGGATTTAATATTTATTATGAAAGTCAAGACTTAGTGTAAGGGTTTTATCATCTCACTTTTATTTCTATGACATATTTGCTATATTCACCACAAATTGTTCTTTTGTGATGTATATACTGAACTAAGGAATTTTATATATTGAATTTATGTTATTTATTGATATTAAAATTTTCAATTTATGTTATTCTCTCATGGATATCATTTCTTCCAAAGTTACTCAAGTAGTAAGGGGATTTCCAATCTCACATTTACTTCTTTGAGACATATGCCATATTAACAACTCATTTATTTTATGTGGTGTATAAAATTCCCAATCAAATATTATATCAATAATTTACATTATTTAATGATATTAAAATTTTAAATTGAGGTTATTATTTCATTGGTATCATTATTCAAATGTTACTCATGTAGTAATGTTATTTTGAGTCTTTCTTTAATTTCTACGAGACTTATGCCATATTCACCGCTCATTTATATTATGGTGTATTTACTAACTAGTAATTTATTATATGATTTTTGAACTCAAATTTATCGGTATTTACATATCCAGTTGATGATATCTATTTTATGGGGATTACAACTAAAAAGCTACAAAATTGGTAACATCATGTTTTCTCATTGTGCATACTTTTAGTCAAATGTTATTTTATGCACCGATATTGTTTTACAAGGTTTATATACTTCCCTTTGGAAATTTCAACATTAATCTATTTATTATTATTTTATTTAAATATTTATTTAATTTTATTGTTCCATGGTGATCATAATTCAGTGTTACCAGTGTGGTAAAAATTTATTACTACAATCTCATTGTTTAATATGATTGTTTATGATTATGATTCCATTGATGAAATATTTTGATCAATATTTCAAGAAATATAATCAAATATATTATTAAATGGATATTCATGATACATTAATGTAATGGAAATATTTTTTTACTCTTTTTTATTTAAGATTATTAGTTAAAAAATTTAAGAAAAAAAGAACTTATTTGTATCTTCACTGAGGAATATATTTTCTTCTTAAAAAATGTATTTCTAAAAATGTTTTCAAAAGTATTTTTAATTGATATTATATTGTTATTCTCAAATAAAAATTATTTCAATGATTTAAAAAGAATCCTCTATTTGTTTTCAAAGCTATTTTATTATAAAAAATATATTTAAAATTGTTTTCAAGTTTCCTTTAAAAATTTTCAAAGATATTTTCATAGATGATGTTTTCAAGAAGTTTTTTAAGATTCCATTATATGTTTTAAAATATATATTCATGAAAATATTTTCAATATGTTTTCAATATTCCTATACAATCATTCATAAATATTATCAATGGAATTTTGATCAAAATATTTTCAAGCTTCCTTTATAAATTATAAATGATATTTTTAGTGAAAAGGTTTCCAATGGTTTTCAAGGTTCCATTATATGTTTTCACGGTTATTTTGAAATAAATTCTTCTGAAACTATTTTCAATATTCCTTGATATGTTTTAAAAAATAATTCCAAATAATATTTATTCCGAATGTTTTCAATATTATTATGTATGTATTCTAAGATATTATCAGTGAAAAACATTTTCGAAATGTTTTATATGTTCATGTTTTTTGGAAGCACAAAAGGGTATTTTAAAAAATATGTGTTTTAAATGTTCTTTTAGAATTAGTTTCCATCGATGATGAAATCCATCGATGTTACCTATGACTTACTCATATTATGATCAAAGGATACCATTATTAATCTTTCTCTGAATGGTATGTGATTTTTATGAAAATATGTTTATGAAACCTACATATCCTCCACAGGTTATACCATGGTATATTCTTATGAAGACCACAACATTTCATTAGTTATTATATTGTTAAATTATCATGAAACCTGTATATTTTCCATAGGTTATGATATTATGATATGTTTACAATACCCATTTTCATTTCATGGGTTATTATATGTTGAATTTATTATAATCATATGGAACAAAAATATATGATTTCATAATGTGACGGGTTGGACCTATATCTCCCTCTAATTCATTGGGTAAAGATTTATATATCATGATATATACATTGATGGAATAGGGAGTGAACTCTGTTCAGTAATGGACTTTTTATTCAATGATGGTCTTGTAAATGAACCTAAACTACAAGGATGGTCTTTGGAGTTATCTTTGATTACTATGAGGGACTTGGGAGTAAACTGTGAATAGTATATTGGTTTGGAGAGTAAACCCATTCCACTAATATGGGTTTGAGAGTGATTCATTGACTACTATGGTAATCATTTTAAATGTTTATGTATCTTCAATAATTCTATTATTTATTCCTATGTTATGATTTCTTAAATTATGCTATTGATTACCTTATAATTCATGTCTTATAAACTACTAATATTTGTTCGATGGTTCATGTTTATGATCTTTGATGTGAAGGGTATGATATTATTATGTTATGACCATGTTATCATACCTTTAAGCTCATAATTATTCTTATATATCTCCCTTGATTACTCTTACTAATAATCTAAGATCACCCTTTCTTATGTTTACTTTTTCACAGATATGAAGAAAAATTTTAATTTGGAGTACAAAAGGGTAATATCATTAAGAGAGATATTGAACAACTTTAACCATGATACATGATAATGTTTCCATGATTCCAAAGACACTAAAATATTATAATCTTTCAGCATGTAATTATGTAATGTTATGAATATATATCTAAGGTGACGTAATATCAAAGTATTTTAAGCCCGAGTCACCATAGTTGGTATAAAAAGAATGGTTTAGTCTAAATTTGTAAACTATAATGATAAAATAATTAGTGATATCCATATGGAATTTCTAAGGATATGTTTAGGGATGACACTAAGGGTATGTTTAAGGATGTGTCGATGTATAGAAAAATGTACTAGAATCTTGGTAAAGGATAGAGCAAGTGGTTTCCTAGAAATACATCCATTACTATATAATACAAGTGGATATGGCTCTAGAACAAGTTTACATTGGGGTAATAACCCCAAAAACACTGTATTAAGCTATACTTGATCAGAAAATTGGGCACAAAAATGATCCATGCTAAACACCTGGTTTGACTCTCCCGAGGGATATGCATTAAAAATTAAAAAAACATTTCATGATCCATAATATAGGATTAAAATATAATATGAGTATGAATCTACTAGGATAAACCTATGGTTTCATAAATTAAATACAATGTCATAATTTAGGCATCATATATGTGATTTGTCATGATTGTGTGGTTTTACACTATGATTATTGTTTCTCACGCAATACTTTATGGTTTTAGTCAATGGTGGGTACTAGAAGGAATTGTGTTAACATTGAATATAATGAAAAATTTGGTAACTATGAGAAAAGAAATTATATAATGACTAGATAGAATGATATTACGACTAAGCTAAATTAGATATCCCAACATATTACTAAAAAAGTGAACTTTGGAGATATTACTAAAACAAAGAATAATACGAAGATGGACTTTTATGAACATTCATTGAGTAAGGATGATATAGGAAAGAAGATTTGGATTCCCACTTATTATGAATAACGGAATAATAATCTAGAGGAATACCTAAAATGGAGGTGAAGATGTTATCTCTATGAAAAAATGGGTCATATAGTGATGAATTGTCATGGAGTTCAATATCTTATCTCTAGATAACATGGGATTTACCTAAATAAATGCCCTATACTATGAATTTATATATAAACCATGGAAGTAAAAATTCTATTCCAATCATTGAATATGAAGGATTGATGTTTTTATGGGATTGGATTCAAGAATTCTGTTATATGAATTGTGAAATATATAAGGCTTGTCCTGTTTATGTTTTCTATATAAATAATTTGTAGAATACATTGAATTGGTTTTATGAAAATCAAAAGGGATTTATTTGAAAGGTCACATCTATAAAATGAGAATATAACCATTAATATGTTCTAGATGGTGAGTTAATAATGTTGGGGAAAAGAGATGTTAGATATAAATAAGTAAATTGGATGGTAATTATTACATTGGAACTTATTAAGGATTTATTGAAAATGTGGTTTATACTCTCATGTATGGGGTTTATGACCTTTTTTATTTTTGGAATATATCCAATAATCATTGGAATTAGGAAAAATTAATGTTTTCCATACTGATTTATGGTAATACATATTATTACCATGTTTTGAGAGAATACATGATGATTTTATTCACATGTTTAGTATGTGACAACAAAGAGATAAATTATAATATATGAGGGATCAATGCAATGTGGATTTTGATAAATTTATGGAACTTATATCTCTTGTTTTGGATCTTCATCATTGATAAGGGTTACAAGTTCAACCATTTATGGAATGGTTTTGGCTGAAATTATGATGAGGTTTTAGATATTATAGTATTATCTCACCATATAAGGATTTATGGTTATTGGATAACCTATGCTATAAATTTTAAAATTTTGTTAATTAAAGGTATATTAAATGACTTATCATTCTATTTATGAACCACATGATATTTTAGTGCATTAGGGATGGAAAATTCACCTTCATTTCTCAGAGTAAGGAACAAAGTATAAATTGATCAAGGCACGACCCAGGGGTTATATTGTGAATATGAAATGGAATTAAATCTAGTAAGTATATATTATTGTGTAAAATTCATCTAATTTATGAAAAAATTTGTTTGGTTAAAATTTTGTCATGTTATAATTATTTTTTATCCTATAAATTACCTTTTTTAGGCCTCTTTGGTCTATTGTTTTTTTATCATTACCATTCTCTGGATGACCCACTTTCTTGTGATCAATGATCTTTATCACTCTATATAATTATTTACACTTTTCATAAATTTATAATATTCCCTTCTCATATATGTTCTACTATGTGGAAACCCAGTTATGATCTACGTTGGGTAACCATTTTGTTTTTGAGTTTCTTTTTAAAAGGAATTTTTAGTACTTTTTTTTTCAATTTTGGTTTTTATGAAATGAACATTCAAGTATTAATCATTTTATAAAACTAATTAATTTTAGGTATAAATTATTTTTAAGGGGGGTATAATGTAACATTATATGATTTTGTGAAATATTTTTTTGAATTTATATGTACATTTAGTATTTTTCATTTCACGTAACAATGAATATAGCTTTTGTTATAAGAAAACAATAAGTTTGGTTTGCATTTAATATAACAAAAATTAAAATTTCACTACATGAAAAATGTATATTATATTTCGGTACACACAACCCAATGTATTGATTCTATCACAAAAAAAACCATTTTTTTGATATCTTACATTACAAGCATGATCGAGTTTTTCTGAACGATAATATACATTTATTATTAAAATATTATCATAGTTATCAGATAGTCATTGGAATATAATGTACAATAATTTTTAACTAAATTATGAAGTTATGTTTGAAACAAATTTATAAAATGAATTTTTGGTTATTAATTATTTTTAAATGAAAATAAAAACAAATTGAATACAAAGGATGTGTTTTAAGAAAAAAAAACTATTTATATGACCACAAGAATATTTATCCCAATAAATAAATTTAATAACTATTGGTGCAAGATATTAATTAAATTTTTATATAATAAAAAAACCAAATTTTATGATAGTCAACAATTTTTTATAGGCATAAAATAAGAGAAAATCCTATTTTTGGCCTAAAAGCTATATTTTTCTAAAAGGTAGTTTTTCCAACTTTTCATTGTAGAATTTTTTAAAAATAAAATTTGTCTCCTTTGTAGTTTTTACGTGAGAAAATGAAACATAATTTCTTAAATTTGAATATCATGATTTACCTAGGGTTATTTTTTGTTATTTGCCTAAGAAGATTTATTTTTTGATGAATAGTGAAAACACTAAATTTTAATTTAAAACTATAATTTAATCTAATTTATTTATATAGTAAAATTGTATTTTAAATTTTTTTAAAACTATATTTATACCAGTTATATAAATATTAATATAATTTATTTAATTGGAATCAATTTCACATTTAAAATGGACATGAAAACATTTTAAACGTTTGTGTATTTTCACATTAAAACCCTCTTGTTTCGTCCCATGAGTGGGCTTAATTTTAAATTATGTATTAAAAATTAGGTTATTAGAATTTTGAAAATGGATTCCATATTTGTAATCTAAATAATTTATAATTTATAGTATTTTAAACTTAGTTTATGACCAAATAGATTAGTGAATTTAATTAAAATTAATTACAATGATTATGGTTAAAACGATTTTACTTAGTGGTTAAACATTAACATAAAGGAGAAAATAACCTAGATACATGTCCAAAATCTATTGGATGTACTTATTTTGAAAATATACTCCCTTGGATAAAAAATTTACCATTATTGGAGGCATGTGATGTATGGAAGTCCTCTAAATAGTTTTTACCTTTACTATATTTACAAGAATCCCACTCCTCCTCCACTTTAAAAGGGAACTCACCCACTCACTTATTCAAAACAATCATACCATCAGGCCCATAAAACACCAAAAAAATAATCTCCCAACTTCCATCCTATCACCCAAGAATCCTAAAAAATGTAATAAATCAACCCAATTTATCCCTTTCGTGAAAACTAAAAGGATTTAACCGACGAAGATGTAACATTCTTTAATGAGAAGTATTCTTTCATCCTATCACCCAAGAGGCCTAAAAATGTAATAAATCAACCCAATTTATCCCTTTGGTGAAAACTAAAAGGATTTACCCGACGAAGACGTAACATTCATTAATGAGATGTATTCTTCCATTATTATTATATTATAATATAATAAAATATTTATAAACAATATAATGAAATATTTTCTATATTAATTTTATGACATATAATATAAAAAAATTCCATAAAATGAGATACTCAGTCATCTTTCATGTGTATAGTGGTCTACAACCTCAGGAACCGATATCATTCTTCATCCAATTACCTCCAACAAAGTATGGGAATACTGATGTAATTACTATTTATAAATTATATATATATATATGATATTTTTGATTTCATTATACTTCTATAATTGTTATATAACACATACCATCATGCTTTCCATTTTGTGGGATTATGGTAACATCTTTTGTGGATGTGTGGACTACCACCTCCTCAAAAAGATATTATTTATTCACACATTACATGGAATGTATTAAAGATTGGTTTAATAAATATATGTGATATATATGAAATAATAATTATCATGTAATGATAATATATATATACATATATTTCATTATCTTTATTTCTTTCAATATGACAAGAAAACGGAAACATCGTACGTACGGCCTACCGTCTCCATGAATAGTGTATATCATTCTTTATATATATATTTCACATATTATTATAAATACATATATACTGAATATATGTTATATTTAGATAATGTTTTAAATTATAGAGATAAAGAATTCGTGATCAATTAATAATGATAAAAAATAATAAGTCAAAACATATATGAAAAAAAAGTGAATATTACCCAAAATGTAACATTAACATGGAATTATTAATAAACATGTATTGTAAAGTAATAATCAAATAATATATGGTATTATATTTTATAATATGTTTATGTAGTAAACTTATATAATACTTATATTTTTTATATAGGTTATTTTAATGTGTATGAGGAAATTCAATACTTAATGTACGGGTTTTCTCATCTATCTTTTATTTCTATGAGATATATGCTATATTCACAACATTTTCTTATTGTGTGATGTATATACTATTTGATAACATTTTTTACCATGAATTTAATTTTTTTTAATTATTTTTAATGAATAAATTGATTTTAATATTTTATGGTTTATAGGATTCAAAATTTACTCAAGTAGTAATGGGATTTCTAGTCTCACATTTATTTCTACGAGACTTATGCCATATTAATGACTTGTCAAATTTATATGGTGTATAAAATTTAGCTTTGAAATGTTATATCAGGGATTAAATTTTTTTAATTATATTATATTTTTAAATTTATTTTATTATTTCATGGGGTCATGATTCAAATATTACTCAAGTAGTAGTGGAATTTCTAGTCTAAATATTATTTCTATGAGACTTATGAAACATTCAAAACTCATTTATTTTGTGTGTTCTATATAGTTCACATGAATTTATAATATTATTTTTTACATAAATTTATTTCTAATTAGAAATCCATTTTATGATATCTCTTCTACATATTTTATAGTTCAAGAGTTACCAATCAGTATTGTTCTTTTGTCTCAATTTTATTTATTTTATACACATGATATGTTATGCACATATATTATTTCATGCGGTGTATATTCTTACCTTTGACATGTTGTTCAATAATCTGATTAATTTGATGAAATTTAAAGCATCATGTAATGTTATTAATTCATCGGGGTCAGAATTCATTGTTACCAAAGTTGTAACTATTTATTGATTCTCTTTTCCAATAGTTATGATATGATGATATGTTCATGATACCCAGTTTTATTTAATGGGTTATGATATGTTGATTATTTTTTGATGTTGTGGAACCCATATTTATGAGTTCATTATGTGATTTTTGGGACCTATATTGTAACAACCCGAGATTTTATGATAAATATTCTTTTTAATTTCATTAATGTATTGTTTTGTATCCTACACCAAAAGGAGAATGCACAACATGCAACCCTGACTTGGCTTGCATTACACGCAATCACGACCTTCCTCGATAGCGTGTGTTGTACGCAATACCGGGTGTTACTAAACAACGATATATTATTATAATATTATAAACTATCCGTTATGAATAGTATTAACTAAAATTTAAATTTTATAACATTATTATTCATCTTACACATTTTCTAGAACATGGTATAAGAACAAAATAAAATTTTCGGGTAAAATAAGTATTTTTCAAAAAATGCAGTTTTTCCGCCTTTTGATGGCGCACCAACTTTAAATCTAGTTTTTGACATTTTTATAAGTTCAATTTTACAAAATAAAATTATTATTATGAATCGGGATATAAAATTTTACCTTGTATAAATTTTTCATATTATTCTGATAACTTTCATATTTTAATGAATAGTAAAAACACGCTATATTTTAATTAAAAACAACTTTTTTCATCGTAATAACTTATTTGGTTAAATTATAATATTGGATGGTTTTAAAGTATAAATAGAATATATTTTTACAATTTAATATAATTTATGTCATTAGCATTGATTTTACCTTGAATTCGTAGGTTAAATCAATTCAATCTTTTGCAATGTTTTAAACAAAAACCTATTTTCTTTCGACAACGGGATTAATTTTAATTTAATTTCTGAAACTTTTGTGTATTGAATTTGGAAAAATGGATTCCATATTTGGAATCAGTAGGTCCAAATTATTTTAATAAGCTACTTTTTATTTTTGGGCTTTATGAATAGCAACTACGGTAAATTTTATTTACCATAGTTAAAGGTAAATCGGGTAATTAAGGGTAAATATAAGATTATAAAATTAACCTAACACCTTCCAAAATCCTATTGGATGACTAAATGTAACGCCCCGACCCCAGCTACCCAGAGTCGGTGCATTACTTCGTAACATTGGCATGATCACAAAAGATCAAGTCTCGAAAGACCGATTAGTTTAGTAGCCTTGGAAACACTAGATACATTTGTAAACGTTACATTACATCATAAAGTAAACCAAAACAACAACAAAATATTGTCTTCATATCCCCTCAGACTATCCCTGCAGGTCATTCATAATATACTTCTTCAAATCCTGGAAAACATTAAAACATTGAAAGGGGTGAGCTCAGATGCTCAGTAAGGATAACAATAATGCGGAAGCTTTCATAAATAAACATTAACATTTAAGGCAATGTATAACTAAAACAAAAGCCTCTTAAACATGAACTTCAACACAATATGGCAAAAGTAAAATGAGATAATTCCATTTACTTCTTCACATGGATATTCTACTGGTCGAATAATCACATGTAATATCAATAACCACTTTCATAATGAGGGAATGTATAATGCCGGACATTCTGAAACATTTTGTCAAGGCCTCGGCCAAGACGTCTAAAATGATTAAGGCCTCGGCCAAAACCATAAATCAAATTGGGAAAGGGCCTCGGCCAATTCCACGTCTAGTTGTCTCATGAGACCTACCGATGCATCGAGGAGCTATAGCGGGCTCCACCCGTCACTTATTAAGTCCAATACATTCCTCATATGAATAGGTTTAAACATATCATAAACCATAACATAATCGTATAACATAAAACATGGATAAAGGAAACATAACATTCCCACATTTCAATCCCAAGATATCAATACAACACATTGATATAATAAAAATGCTTTCAAAACCATTTTCAATACCAAAATAAAATAAAAGTATAACATGGTATTTATTTTTCATTAAAAAAGGTATGGCTTGAAGAGGAAGCCGAAACTCAAATAGTGGTCACGGCGGCGGAGAAGTCATTGTCGCCGCATACGTACGACCAAAAAATTCCATTTTGTCGTTTAGTAAACGCTTCGTATAAAAAAGATTCCTTTTGAATAAACGTAAAAGTCAAAGGGGTTTATACACCGTACAAAAGAAATTTTGTGTATAAAACAAAATATGCCTCAATGAATGGAGATTGAGACGAAGTCCCTTAAAAAGATCATTTTTAAATAAAATATATCTATTATGTGTATTCACTATATGTACACATAAAGAAAGTATAAATAAAATATACAACATAATAATATCATGACATAATTTGAAAGTAGGAGATTAACCCAAAGAATGGAAGTTGGGTTAAGAAGTTCCCTTACCTCGTGTCTGACTTGACTCAACCGTTCTTTAACCTCCTGAATAATAAACTAGAGTTAATATATACCTTATTAAGAACCATTTTAAATTTCATTATCCTTATTATATCACTTATTACAATGATATGAACATTATGTAATTATTTAAGTTAATAACGGTCGTTTTGTCGATCTTTGGTACTTGAGTCAACAATAAGCTTCTTATAATTACAAGTTGTTTATGTGGTGAAATATCCATTATATCCAGAATTATATTCATGATTTAGATGTCATATATATCTTATATATCCAGTATATACATTCATTTATAATATTACGTAACATTTAGAGGTAAGAAATGAAATGCACCGTTCATGGAGACGGTAAGCCGTACGTACGCATGAACGCTACTTTCATTTCAATTTCATATTTAATGGAACTAAATCATAATGATATAAATGTATAATATAATTCCAGTATAATATAGTGTATAATACCATTTACTCCATCCTTTATACATCCCACATATGGCATTAACGATTCAAATCACTTTGAGGGGGCGGTAGTCCGCACTTCCTAAAATGAAATTATCGCGTTTTACACATAATAGAAATCATAAAGTAAGCCATAAATGAGAAATACAGAAGAATAAGTAAAACAAAAACATATTATATATCATATATAAAAATAGTGACATCTTAATGGCCACCTTTGAAGGTGTTATATGAGTTTTGAACAATCATCGCTTCGTGAGGCAGAAATTCGCCATCCACAGAAACCGTATGTTCTTTAACCATTTGATGTAGGTGTGTGTAATTGTAGCTCTAATACATCTTATAACAACATCCTAGTATATTGAGGATACTGGTGTTGTTACAAAAGAAATGAATAAAAAGAGTTTATGGGGTTGGAGAAGAAAAACAAAACAAAACAACATTATAAAAGACATTACCTCAAAATCGGGTAACTCTTTTTGATTTGAGCCAAAGGCTTCCTTGGGAAGAGTTATGCCCAAAGTGAGGCTTCTAGGAGTAAGGGAGGAATGTTGGGAGAGTATTTTGGCAGAGGTTGGCCGAACCAAATGTCTTGAAAGTGTAAATGAAGTGGGAGAGGTGGGGGCCTTTTATAAGTGGAGAGGAGGGGCACTTTTGGAAAGATTGAAATGTTACATTATTTCAAAATGGTTTTAGGATTCTAAAGGTCCCACACTTATATAATTCGAGGCTAAGGTGATAAGGTTTCGAAATATCCTCATCCAATAGGCTTTGGACAAGTGTAGGCCATGGATTTTGCATTATCTTCTCATTTTATTTAAATCGTTAAATAATGAGGTCATCGCCACATCATAATGATGTCATAAATAATTTAATTTATTTAATGTCTAAAAATTATAAAACAAATACTATGATGTAGGAAATCCTTTTAGCTTTCTAATGAATATTTATAGTCAAAATTTGGACTTGTTTAACCCTACTTAACAATTGTTTTAGTGAAACAATTTATGTTAGTGTCATTTTCACTTTAACATTAAATAAAAAGTAATTTATGTTATTTCCCAACAAAAGTGGATCCATGGGGTCCCCAAGTTGACCCATGGGTTGTCTTGGTCGGCCATGACTCATCCAATAGGAGTTGGACAAGTGTCAAGCTCATATCATATTAATAAAACATTGTTTTTACCTTAAACTACACTAATTACCTCTAATCGCGATTAAGAACTTAAAAGTTACTATTCACCAAAAAATTATTTTGATCTCATTGAACCACATTTTACTTCTTAATGACAACCATGTATGTCGGATTTTTGAAAATCAAATCACAGAAGTGGTAATATTTCATTTAAACGAGAAATCAGTTATTTAACTACCACTTAGTGGTTTCACTATTCATCAAAAATTGAAGTTTTTCAGAATAAGGCCAAAATTTCACCCTAAGCTATAATTGATATTACGAATTCAAAAATGATGTCTATTTTACAAAATTCCAAACATATTAGTTGCATTAATTAATTTTATAATTAATTCCCGTTGTCACAACAAATAGCGTGTTTTTAAGAAACAATTTATATCAAAAGATTGGCAATTGTTTATGTCCAATTTCAATGTTAAATTAATTCTAATGACCACCATTGGATAAAATGGTAAAAATATATTCTAATTATACTCTAAAACCCCTCAATAGTATAATTTATCACTATGAATTATTTTGATTAAAAAAGTTGTTTTAAGTATTTTTCACTATTCATAAAAATTTTGAAGTTCTCAGAAAATTACAAAAAATTCAACATAGGCTAATTTCAATATTAGGAATACAAAAATGAAGTCCATTTTGAAATATAAAATTTCTATAATTTTAAAAAGTGGTTATTACTATTCATAACGGCTATTTTGATTAGTTGCGGTGTGTTAGAACTCGAAGTTGCGTTCAATGCAAGCTATTGCATTATTGAATGAGAAGCGTATCGTGGAAGCTCGGGGTGTTACATTCTCCCCTCCTTCAATAAATTGCGTCCTCGCAATTTGAAATTTTTCTTTGATAATAAAAGGTTGAAAATAGAAAATACCTTTGTGGAAAACCCACATCGGAAATAAGGTTAATAAATATATAACATTAAAAGAAAGCAGGATAATTACAAAGGTCACCCGATATAGCCCATTCTAGGATTATATAAAAATATGGATATGGAGGAGAAACAAACCATCAAGGTCTGATGGAGAGTTATAGAGAACAGGATTAGGAGAAAGTTTAACCATAAGAAAATCACAAACTTGTGATTGGTTAAACGGTCATTGAATCCCCAGTTGGAAAAGTTAACCGACAACATTTTTGTTTTAAGTTACCTTTTATTATGTTGAGGAATTTATTTAGGAGATTTACTAAGAACGTAATGGAATTTACATACTTGTTATGTATACTTTCATTCGTTAATAAATTTTTGCCACAAACCCATCTTTTACTCCAAATGGTAACGGAACTCAAAAATATTCTTTTTATCCTAATTGTATAAGGTTCCAAATATTAACACATACCATTTAGATTAGTAAAACTATTTTGTAATAACCAGGGACTTCCTGTAGGCTAGTGGTAGGAAATAAAGGCTTGTCGCACTATGGTTGTGGGTTCGATTCCTGCAGCTTTGTCCGACGCGACGGGTTATTCCCCACCCTATAGGTTGTCCTTTTTCCTAAAACTATAGTATTATAATATTCCAAAAATAATCTTCAGAAATTCTTTAACCTTAAACAATACTATCCATGGTTCAACTTAATCCATTCCAACCTTAATAGTTATCCAAAATACCTCCATCCAGACTTTCTCTAAAAGGTCTCTAAATTCCAAAATCAATTGTAACATCAGATTCCCCAAACAAAGAAAAGTTTCTCTTATTGTCACATACTAAAAATGTGATTACCTTAATCATATTAAAACCTTACTGAAATCAACAAGTACTGCAGTACAATCCTTATATATATATCACATTATTCTAAAAACCAGAATATAATCCATGAGTCCAAAAGCACCAATACATTAGTTATTCCGATTCAACTGTAGTCACAGCATAAGATTGGCCTTGATCCCTTGGCCTTTTCTGAGGTAAGTTTCCTTGATGCTTAGGACATTCATTTGCATAATGACCCATTTCTCTACAATTGTAGCATTCAACTTTGACAGCCTCTTTCTTTCCCTTGCAATCACGAGCTTGGTGACCCTTTTCTCCACATTTATAACAAACTCCCATTCCTTTTAGGCAAGTACCAGGGTGATTCTTCCCACAATTATCACATAATGGAAAATCCTTCTTTCCCTTTTTCCCTTTATCTGTCTCTTGTTCCACCGTTCTCTTCTTCTCTTGCTTTACTTTGTTGTCATAAGACTTAGAGAATTCCTTTTCTGTCTTGATAGCACACGAGACAATATCTTCGTATGATGAGAAGGATTGTGATACCAAAGCTCGACGGAGAAATGGTTTTAACCCATCAAAGAAACGATCAATCTTACTCCTTGGGTTACGTATGTAATCTGCAGCATACCTTGCTAACCTTGTAAAGTTAGCCTCATACTTTGCGACATTCTCGTCCTCCTTCTGCCTCAGACTCAGAAATTGCCTTTCCATATCTGCTCGATGGTCACGAGGAAAGTATTTTTCTAAGAAAAGCTCTTTGAACTCCCTCCATTCCATATTCGATACGTCATCATCTTCCTTTGTGTTTCGAATCAGCGACCACCACTGATCGGCATCTCTAGTGAGGCGGTAAACTGCCATGACAACCTTCTCCCTTTCACTACTCCCCAAAGCCTGAAATATTTTCTCTAGGGAATTTATCCATTGCTCAGCTACTATAGGATTTGTACTCCCATTAAAGGTTTGTGGTTGTTGCCTCATGAAACGATCTAGCATTGATCCTCCACGTTGCGGATCAAGGTGCTCCATACGAGTAAGGTTATTATTCATAACCTGAGTGAGTTGTCCCAGTATGGTAATAAGTTGATCAGCACCAGTTGTATCTCCAGATCCACAATAATTATCTTGATCAGGAGGGCAATCCCTACACGGAGTTCGTGCATTGATACGGTTTCCATTCCTTCCACTAGGCGCCATTTCTAAACAATGGCATAAACTAGATTAGTTTATGAATCAAAATACATAATTCCATACTTATAAAACACTTAACATAAATTGAACTATTTATGGATATAATCCATAATCATAAAAAGAAATGTTTTCTTTGAGAAAGTATATACTCATAACCCTTCATAGTGGTTTGTAAATAAAATGAGAATTATCCTAAGCATATCCCCCGGGAGTGTCGTAACCAAGAGTGCAGCAAGGCCCGTTGTCGTGCACCAGTTCCCGTTCGAGTCTAGCTCAAAGCGGTGTTTTCGGGTTTTACCCCTAGGTACATCTGTGCCAGAGCCGCCTCTACCTGCTCGTATCCAGACAGGGATGTATTGCTCGGAAAAGTCATAACATCTCTATAATACCAAAATTCTAGGAAGTTCTTCTATACTAATCCTCAAAGTCCATCTTTGGGCTATGTGCTCTAATCAGAGTTTATCTAAATCTAGCTTCCAAGGTTAGTACTAAACTGCCTCTGATACCAACTGTAACGCCCCGACCCCAGCTACCCAGAGTCGGTGCATTACTTCGTAACATTGGCATGATCACAAAAGATCAAGTCTCGAAAGACCGATTAGTTTAGTAGCCTTGGAAACACTAGATACATTTGTAAACGTTACATTACATCATAAAGTAAACCAAAACAACAACAACATATTGTCTTCATATCCCCTCAGACTATCCCTGCAGGTCATTCATAATATACTTCTTCAAATCCTGGAAAACATTAAAACATTGAAAGGGGTGAGCTCAGATGCTCAGTAAGGATAACAATAATGCGGAAGCTTTCATAAATAAACATTAACATTTAAGGCAATGTATAACTAAAACAAAAGCCTCTTAAACATGAACTTCAACACAATATGGAAAAAGTAAAATGAGATAATGCCATTTACTTCTTCACATGGATATTCTACTGGTCGAATAATCACATGTAATATCAATAACCACTTTCATAATGAGGGAATGTATAATGCCGGACATTCTGAAACATTTTGTCAAGGCCTCGGCCAAGACGTCTAAAATGATTAAGGCCTCGGCCAAAACCATAAATCAAATTGGGAAAGGGCCTCGGCCAATTCCACGTCTAGTTGTCTCATGAGACCTACCGATGCATCGAGGAGCTATAGCGGGCTCCACCCGTCACTTATTAAGTCCAATACATTCCTCATATGAATAGGTTTAAACATATCATAAACCATAACATAGTCGTATAACATAAAACATGGATAAAGGAAACATAAAATTCCCACATTTCAATCCCAAGATATCAATACAACACATTGATATAATAAAAATGCTTTCAAAACCATTTTCAATACCAAAATAAAATAAAAGTATAACATGGTATTTATTTTTCATTAAAAAAGGTATGGCTTGAAGAGGAAGCCGAAACTCAAATAGTGGTCACGGCGGCGGAGAAGTCATTGTCGCCGCATACGTACGACCAAAACATTCCATTTTGTCGTTTAGTAAACGCTTCGTATAAAAAAGATTCCTTTTGAATAAACGTAAAAGTCAAAGGGGTTTATACACCGTACAAAAGAAATTTGTGTATAAAACAAAATATGCCTCAATGAATGGAGATTGAGACGAAGTCCCTTAAAAAGATCATTTTTAAATAAAATATATCTATTATGTGTATTCACTATATGTACACATAAAGAAAGTATAAAAAAAATATACAACATAATAATATCATGACATAATTTGAAAGTAGGAGATTAACCCAAAGAATGGAAGTTGGGTTAAGAAGTTCCCTTACCTCGTGTCTGACTTGACTCAACCGTTCTTTAACCTCCTGAATAATAAACTAGAGTTAATATATACCTTATTAAGAACCATTTTCAATTTCATTATCCTTATTATATCACTTATTACAATGATATGAACATTATGTAATTATTTAAGTTAATAACGGTCGTTTTGTCGATCTTTGGTACTTGAGTCAACAATAAGCTTCTTATAATTACAAGTTGTTTATGTGGTGAAATATCCATTATATCCAGAATTATATTCATGATTTAGATGTCATATATATCTTATATATCCAGTATATACATTCATTTATAATATTACGTAACATTTAGAGGTAAGAAATGAAATGCACCGTTCATGGAGACGGTAAGCCGTACGTACGCATGAACGCTACTTTCATTTCAATTTCATATTTAATGGAACTAAATCATAATGATATAAATGTATAATATAATTCCAGTATAATATAGTGTATAATACCATTTACTCCATCCTTTATACATCCCACATATGGCATTAACGATTCAAATCACTTTGAGGGGGCGGTAGTCCGCACTTCCTAAAATGAAATTATCGCGTTTTACCCATAATGGAAATCATAAAGTAAGCCATAAATGAGAAATACAGAAGCATAAGTAAAACAAAAACATATTATATATCATATATAAAAATAGTGACATCTTAATGGCCACCTTTGAAGGTGTTATATGAGTGTTGAACAATCATCGCTTCGTGAGGCAGAAATTCGCCATCCACAGAAACCGTATGTTCTTTAACCATTTGATGTAGGTGTGTGTAAGTGTAGCTCTAATACATCTTATAACAACATCCTAGTATATTTAGGATACTGGTGTTGTTACAAAAGAAATGAATAAAAAGAGTTTATGGGGTTGGAGAAGAAAAACAAAACAAAACAACATTATAAAAGACATTACCTCAAAATCGGGTAACTCTTTTTGATTTGAGCCAAAGGCTTCCTTGGGAAGAGTTCTGCCCAGAGTGAGGCTTCTAGGAGTAAGGGAGGAATGTTGGGAGAGTATTTGGGCAGAGGTTGGCCGAGCCAAATGGCTTGAAAGTGTAAATGAAGTGGGAGAGGTGGGGGCCTTTTATAAGTGAAGAGGAGGGGCACTTTTGGAAAGATTGAAATGTTACATTATTTCAAAATGATTTTAGGATTCTAAAGGTCCCACACTTATATAATTCGAGGATAAGGTGATAAGGTTTCTAAATATCCTCATCCAATAGGCTTTGGACAAGTGTAGGCCATGGATTTTGCATTATCTTCTCATTTTATTTAAATCATTAAATAATGAGGTCATCGCCACATCATAATGATGTCATAAATAATTTAATTTATTTAATGTCTAAAAATTATAAAACAAATACTATGATGTAGGAAATCTTTTTATATTTATAATGAATATTTATAGTCAAAATTTGGACTTGTTTAACCCTACTTAAAAATTGTTTTAGTAAAACAATTTATGTTAGTGTCATTTTCACTTTAACATTAAATTGAAAGTAATTTATGTTATTTCCCAACAAAAGTGGATCCATGGGGTCCCCAAGATGACCCATGGGTTGTCTTGGTCGGCCATGACTCATCCAATAGGAGTAGGACAAGTGTCAAGCTCATATCATATTAATAAAACATTGTTTTTACCTTAAACTACACTAATTACCTCTAATCGCGATTAAGAACTTAAAAGTTACTATTCACCAAAAAATTATTTTGATCTCATTGAACCACATTTTACTTCTTAATGACAACCATGTATGTCGGATTTTTGAAAATCAAATCACAGAAGTGGTAATATTTCATTTAAACGAAAAATCAGTTATTTAACTACCACCTAGTGGTTTCACTATTCATCAAAAATTGAAGTTTTTCAGAATAAGACCAAAATTTCACCCTAAGATATAATTGATATTACGAATTCAAAAATGATTTCTATTTTACAAAATTCCAAACATATTAGTTGCATTAATTAATTTTATAATTAATTCCCGCTGTCACAACAAATAGCGTGTTTTTAAGAAACAATTTATATCAAAAGATTGGCAATTGTTTATGTCCAATTTCAATGTTAAATTAATTCTAATGACCACCATTGGATAAAATGGTAAAAATATATTCTAATTATACTCTAAAACCCCTCAATAGTATAATTTATCACTATGAATTATTTTGATTAAAAAAGTTGTTTTAAGTATTTTTCACTATTCATAAAAATTTTGAAGTTCTCAGAAAATTACAAAAAATTCAACATAGGCTAATTTCAATATTAGGAATACAAAAATGAAGTCCATTTTGAAATATAAAATTTCTATAATTTTAAAAAGTGGTTATTACTATTCATAACGGCTATTTTGATTAGTTGCGGTGTGTTAGAACTCGAAGTTGCGTTCAATGCAAGCTATTGCATTATTGAATGAGAAGCGTATCGTGGAAGCTCGGGGTGTTACACTAAAAGTCGACCCATATCACCTATGGGTTGGATTACAATCATTTAATGGACTTTTTCCCATGAAAATAACTTAATTATTATTAAAACCAAAGAAAGTGACAACATGTCGTTCTCTTAAATCTTATAAGTATATTAATTTTAATTTAGTGATACACTTCATGAAACATCGAACATCAGTAGTCTCCAGAAAGCTAATGAAATTATCTAAATCATATAAATTGATTTATAATTTTTAGGTATTAAATAATTATCATTAATTTTGACACAATAGGGATGCAGAAATTATTTATTTAGTGAAAAAATCAATAATATAGTTTTTATTGAAATATTAATACATATCAAAAGGCCCAAAAATCTGCACAAAACTTATTAGTAGTGTATATATAGACCCTAATCATCCATTTACCGAATTTTTGACCATTTAGATCCTTATTAAGATTATTATGATACTTATATTATTTTATTTTAAATGATGCCAAAGTTGTCACCTTCATAATTTAATAAATACAACAATTTAAATATTGTGATTTTAAGATGATAAATTCGATTAAAAGTATTATTGTGAAAGTTAATAGATTTATCTTCATCATAAGATTTTATTTTTAATTTTTATGCAACAAATAAGTATATTAAATAATTATACAAAAAATTGATGTAGTATTTATTTTATTAAGAGATAAACCAAATAAATGGTTTTAACAATAATAAAATAAATATTATATGAACTATTTAATGTGGTCCACTAATTTTATAGATACATATGACCTTTTATGAATCTATTAAAGCATTTATTTTGGAAATATATTTTATATATATTTTATTTAAATTCAAATAAAAAAATAGTGTCAAAATTGACACTATTGTTATTTTATAAAAATAATATATTATAAAATTGTTCAAAAATCACAAAAATATTTAAAAATTATAAATTTAAATTTATATTGTAGAAAATGTTATAAAGTATCCAATTATTTACAATTCACAACAAATAAGTAAATATCTGTTATAATTTTAAATTTTGAATGTTATTACCACAAATAAAATTAAATTGATTAAATAAGGATAAATCAAGTTGGTAATGTTTACAATAAATTCTTAACATGTCTAAATTTGATTGGTTGATGAGATTACAACCCTATCTCATATAATATTCGGATATGAGTCATTTTTGGAGGTTTTTAAGTGGGTTTAGATTTATTATAAATTAATAATTTTAAGAATTCCAAAGGTGCCCCTCTCCTCCCTTATAAAAGAGAACCTCCTCCCTCTCCTCCTCACACCACTTTGAGCTTTCATGCTCGGCCAACCCCTGCCAAATTCTCTTCTCCACTTCCCTAGAAACACCCTAGAGGTCCTGGTTTTCTTCAAAGACCAATTTTAGTGCCCTAATAGGAGGTCTCAAAGAGGCGCTTCAAAGAAGAGGAGGTTCAGATACGTACGAAGCATATCGGACCTAAGGTAAGGGATAATTTTGCAAATCTCATTTTTTATCCAAGATTGCTTATTCATAAGTATTTACGGGGGTTATTTCTATCATCCATGTACATGTTTTATAAAAGTGTTTTCATGTATGTTTAAATTCCTTTTTACCCATTTTTTACTTTTACTCCATGGTATGTAAGGAATCTTTCTTTTGTTTACGTTACGAGGTGCTTTTTGAATTTTCTGACAAAAGTACGAGGAGAATGTTTTTTTAACTTATACGACATGAACGGATTTTTACGGTTTTATAAATCCTTCTTTCCATGAAGCTTCCTCCAAAATATTTCATGAGTATTTTTAACAAAATCCTTTTCTTTTAAAATTTCATGACATTTTGTGAAAAGAGAATGATTTTGAAGAAGAAAGCATATTTTCCTCAATAATTCATTTCAAGTGTTTTATCAAAACCATTTTTCATCTAAGATGACATTATTTCATATGTTTATGTTTCAAGTATCATGTCTCTATTATTTACATGGTTTCACTTTTCTTATTATGAAATTATATCCATTTCTTTTATATGGATTATGTGATGATGGGATGAAGTTTATGAAACCCATTTTATTTATTGGGTTATGCTATGATTTATGATTTTGTAGCACATGAAAGAATGATTTCATTTTGAGATGGGTGGGACCTATATCTCCCTCTAATTCATTGGGTAAAGATTTTATATCTCATGAGATAGACATGGCTGGAACGGTAAGTTAATCTGGTTCAGTGTTACAGGACTGAAACGAGGAGAGAACTCGATTCAGAATGGGACTTTGTCCACTAAGATGGTCTTGGCAGCAATGCCTTGGCTACTATAGAAATCATTACATGTGCTTAATGTATGCCACAAATACATGTTTTATTCCCATGCTATTTTATCATGGTTTATGTTCTATTATGATCTATGCCTTATGTACTTCCATATTTTATGTCGTTGCTCAAGATTTTGATGTTTAAACATTATGTTCATGTTTTTAAGTTCAAATGTATATGATTTGTTTTATTTTATCTGTGCTTACCCTTACTGAGAATTTTATCTCACCCTTTATATGTTTTCTTTCCCCCAGATATAAAGAATGGTTTTAGGTAAGAAAACACAAGGGGAATATATTTATGGGAGATGTTGAAGATCTTTCACCATGATTAGATGATTACGTTCCAAGTTTCCAAAGACACTAAACTATTACGATCCTTGTGTGTCTATTTTTGTTATTTATGAAGTATTCTGCAAAAGTAATGTAATTTCCATGTACGTCAAGCTTCGGGTCTCTAGAGTTGGTATCAGAGGAAAGGTTTAGTAACCTTCGGAAACTAGGATGCAAAAACGTTAGTGAGATCCCTAGAGATATTTCTAAGGTATGTCTAGGGATGTCCCTAAGGATAAGTATACGTATAGGATATAGTCCTAGAACTAAGGTAACGATCATAGAATTTAACCTAATATGTTAGATATTAAGGGTACTCCCCCTTTACTATGTTGTTTTCCATGGCATGATTTTTACCTCTCACACTATTCTTTTTGGGTTTTAGACGACGGCTGGAACCCGAAGGAACCGTGTTGATAAATGAAATGGATAATGCAATGATTGTCCTCCTGAACAAACAAATGTTATGGGAGATGGAGTGAAAAATCTTATTGCAATACTTACACAAGCTATGAATCATTCTGGACTTCCAAATGAGAAGAGAATGGAACAAAATTCTATTGAGTCCTTCATGAGGCAACATCCACCTTCTTTCAGTGGGTCTTCTGATCCACTTGTTACAGAACAATGGATCAGTACCACCAAAAAGATATTTTCAGTTCTTCAATGTTCTGAACATGATAAAGTCATCTTAGCAGTATATCGTTTGGAAGGTAAAGCTGATCAATGGTGGAATCTTATCAAGAATACAAGGCTAAGTGATGAAATTGAGTCCATGGAATGGGATGAGTTCAAGAACTTATTTTTCAATAAGTAATTCCCTCATATTCTTCGAACAAAGATGGAGAAGGAGTTTCTTGAACTAAAGAAAAAGGATGATGAGTCTATTGGTGTATACGAAGCGAATTTTACAAGGCTTGCAAGGTATGCATCTGGCTTTATCATCCAACCTGAAAGTAAAGTTGATCGATTCTTCAGCGGCTTAAAACCAAATCTTCGAAGGGAATTAGCTATAAGATACTTTAGTAGCTATGAAGAAATTGTGTGTTGTGCTATCAAGGTAGAAATGGAAGTCGGTTTTACTTATCCATCTCGTAGTTTTGACAATAAATGAAAGATGGAGTTCAAGGAGAAATCTCAGAATAATGGTGAAAAGAAGATGAATGTTTCCTTATTCTGAAAGTGTGGAAAGAAGCATGGTGGAGATTGTCTTAAAGGGACTAGAAAATGTTTTAAGTGTGGAAAATAAGGTCATCAAGCATATGAGTGTCGAAGTAATGGAAAAAGAGTTTCTAATGATGTGAATAAAGAAAATACTACAGAGAACGCACCACAAACACTTCAATGCTTCAAGTGCAAGGAAATGGGGCATTATGCTAATAAATTCTCTAATCCAAGGGTTAGTGATGATCGACATGAGAAACCACTTAAGGAAAAGGAAAAAGGGAAGTCACATGCGAACACTATTGGTGATGTTGAATATGAAAACGATGTGGTGGAATGATTAAGTGTTTATGTAATGGGATTCCAAAATAATGTGGTATATAGTATCGTGGAATCTTGGAATATTTATGTATTGGTCTATTGTGGTTTTCAATAATTTTATGGTACCGGTAACCATGGAAAGTGATTGAGATATTTTTGGAAAAAAGATGATATGTGAATAATGAAGGGATAAGGAGAAAATGAAATGTTTGACAGTATTCATGAGCTCATGACTGATATAAGGAAATAGTTATATCATGGTTTGACTATATAGAATTTTGGGGTTTTGGTATGTGAAAAGAGTTAACTTTTGATTGCACTCATGTTTTCACTAAGATTCAATGGGTATTCATTTTTCAATATAATACATGATTAAGTCCTTCGAATGTCTGGAATGTGATCAACAAGACATATCTCATGATATATGGGTATCAACGATGGTATTAACATGCTTGTTATATGAACTCTTTGGTAATCGTTTTCACTGTAATATGAGATTGGACAGTAGTATTTTGGATAAGCTTAAAGATTGGAATGGATTATGTTGGACATAAGTTAGTATTGTTTAAGGATATATATTTTTTCGATATTATTGATGGGATGTTATAGTAATGTAGTTTTAGATAAAGGAAAACCTGCAGGACGGGCGACAACCCATCGTGTCGGACAAGGCTGTGGGAATCGAACCCATAACCGAAGTGTGACTGGCCTTTATCGCCTACCACTGGACTACAGGAAGTCCCTGTTTAGTAGAAACTAGTTTTATTATATTAAGCAGTATGATATATGAAGTATAAGTCCATTTTAAGAACCATATATGATTAATCTCACTATAGATTGACTTATGTATTTTTGATAACTTTTATAACCTTTTGTTTGAGACAGATGGAATGACCCAACATTCTATCACATGATCTGCTAACACTTCAAGAATGAAAAATTCAACTTCATTTCATTAATAGATGAAGTGGAAATTGTCCAAAGAACGAACAATGGTGAGACTATACCAAAATCATGAAAGTATTTATTCTAATTCCAATTTCATCAACTTTAGGGAAATGATCTTGAAAACTGAAAAATGTTGTCCTAGTGCCCTTATATCCAATGAATCAGATGGTACCTTAGATCATCACAAATCTATGGCTTTTTGATTGATGGCTTTTTCATAGCCATGTTCTCTACCACTCTCCATCAGAACATGAAGGTCAGATTTCTCCTCCATATCCATATTTTCACCTATGTTCTCCTATGTGGAAACCCAGTGATGAGTTATTTGGTTATCCGTTATGTTTCTAACATTCTTTTTTTAAATGAAGTTTTAGTATTCCTTTTTACGATGTGGTTTTATATTAATGAAACTTTCGTGTAGTAAACCATTTATAACTCCAACGAATTTCGAGGGCGAAATTCATTTTAAGGGGGGTAGAATGTAACACCCCGAGATTTTATGATAAATATTCTTTTTAATTTCATTAATGAATTGTGTTGTACGCTACACCAAAAGTAGATTACACAACATGCAACCCTGACTTGGCTTTCATTACACGCAATCACGAGCTTCCTTGATAGCGTGTGTTGTACGCAATACCGGGTGTTACTAAAGAACGATATATTATTATAATAGTATGAACTAGCCGTTATGAATAGTATTAACTAAATTTTGAATTTTATAACATTATTATTCATATTAAACATTTTCTAGAACATGGTATAAGAACAAAATAAAATTTTCGGGTAAAATAAGTATTTTTCAAAAAATCCAGTTTTGCCGCCTTTTGATGGCGCACCAACTTTAAATCTAGTTTTTGACATTTTTATAAGTTCAATATTACAAAATAAAATTATTATTTGGAATCATGATATAAAATTTTACCTTGGATAAATTTTTCATATTATTCTGATAACTTTCATATTTTAATGAATAGTAAAAACACGCTATATTTTAATTAAAAAATTTTTTTTTCATCATAATAACTTATGTGGTTAAATTATAATATTGAATGGTTTTAAAGTATAAATAAAATATATTTTTACCATTTAATATAATTTATGTCATTAGCATTGATTTTATCTTGAATTCGTAGGCTAAATCAATTCAATCTTTTGCAATGTTTTAAACAAAAACTCGTTTTCTTTCGACAACGGGATTAATTTTAATTTAATTTCTGAAACTTTTTTGTATTGAATTTGGAAAAATGGATTCCATATTTGGAATCAGTAGGTCCAAATTATGTTAATAAGATACTTTTTATTTTTGTTTTTTTTTGAATAGTAACTACGGTAAATTTTATTTATCATAGTTACGGGTAAATCGGGTAATTAAGGGTAAATATAAGATTATAAAATTAACCTAAAACCTGCAAAAATCCTATTGGATGACTAAAAGTCGACCCATATCACCTAAGGGTCGGATTAGAATCATTTAATGGACTTTGTTCCATGAAAATAACATAATTATTATTAAAACCAAAGAAAGTGACAACATGTCATTCTCTTAAACCATATAAGTATATTAATTTTAATTTTGTGATACACTTCATAAAACATCGAACATCAGTAGTCTCCAGAAATCTAATGAAATTATCTACATCATATAAATTGATTTATAATTTTTAGGTATTAAATAATTATCATTAATTTTGACACAATAGGGATGAAGAAATTATTTATTTAGTGAAAAATCAATAATATAGTTTTTATTGAAATATTAATACATATCAAAAGGCCCAAAAATCTGCACAAAACTTATTAGTAGTGTATATATACACCCTAATCATCCATTGGAAGAATTTTTTACCATTGGGATCCTTAAGAAGATGATTATGACACTTATATTATTTTATTTTAAATAATTCCAAAGTTGTCACCTTCATAATTTAATAAATACAAAAATTAAAATATTGTGATTTTAAGATGATAAATTCGATTAAAAGTATTATTGTTAAAGGTAATAGATTTATATTCATCATAGGATTTTATTTTTAATTTTTATTCAACAAATAAGTATATTAAATAATTATACAAAAAATTGATGTAGTAATTATTTTATTAAGAGATAAACCAAATAAATGGTTTTAACAATAATAAAATAAATATTATATGAACTATTTGATGTGGTACACTAATTTTATAGATACATATGACCTTTTATGAATCTATTAAAGCATTTATTTCAAACATATCTTATGTATATATTTTAGTTAAATTCAAATAAATGAATAGTGTCAAAATTGACACTATTGTTATTTTATTAAAATAATATATTATAAAATTGTTTAAAAATCACAAAAATATTTAAAAATTATAAATTTAAATTTATATGATATAAAATGTTATAAAGTATCCAATTATGGACAATTCACAACAAATAAGTAATTATTTGTTATAATTTTAAATTTTTAATGTTATTACCACCAATAAAATTAAATTGATTAAATAAGGATAAATCAAGTTGATAATGTTTAAAATAAATTCCTAACATGTGTAAATTTTATTGGTTTATGAGATTACAACCCTATCTCATCTAATATTCGGATATGAGTCATTTTTAGTGGTTTTTAAGTGGGGTTATATTTATTATAAATTAATATTTTTAAGAATTCCAAAGGTGCCCCTCCTCCCTTGTAAAAGGGAACCTCCTCCCTCTCCTCCTCACACCACTTTGAGCTTTCATGCTCAGCCAAACCCTGCCAAATTCTCTTCTCCACTTCCCTAGAAAGACCCTAGAGGTCCTGGTCTTCTTCAAAGACCAATTTGAGTGCCCTAAGAGGAGGTCTCAAAGAGGCGCTTCAAAGAAGAGGAGGTTCGGATACGTATGAAGCATATCAGACCTAAGGTAAGGGATAATTTTGCAAATCTCATTTTTTATCCAAGATTGCTTATTCATAATTATTTATGGGGGTTATTTCTATCATCCATGTCCATGTTTTAGAAAAGTGTTTTCATGTATGTTTAAAGTCCTTTTTAACCATTTTTTACTTTTACTCCATGGTATGTAAGGAATTTTTCTTTTGTTCACGTTACGAGGTGCTTTTTTACTTTTCCGACTAATGTACGAGGAGAATGTTTTTTTTAACTTATACCGCATGAAAGCATTTTTACGATTTTATAAAGCCTTCTTTTCATGAAGCTTCCTCCAAAATATATCATGAGTATTTTTAACAAAATCATTTTCTTTTAAAATTTCATGACATTTTGTGAAAAGAGAATGATTTTGAAGAAGAAAGGATATTTTCCTCAAGAATTCATTTCAAGTGTTTTATCAAAACCATTTTTCATCTAAGATGAAATTATTTCATATGTGTATGCTTCAAGTATCATGTATCTATGATTTACATGGTTTCACTTTTCTTATTATGAAATTATAACCATTTCTTTTATACGGATTATGTGATGATGGGATGATGTTTATGAAACCATTTTATTTATTGGGTTATGCTATGATTTATGATTTTGTGGCACACGAAAGAATGATTTCATTATGATATTGGTGGGACCTATATCTCCCTCCAGTGCATTGGGTAAAATTTTATATCTCATGAGATAGACATGGCTGGAACGGTAAGTTAATATGGTTCAGTGTTACAGGACTGAAACGAGGAGTGAACTCGATTTAGAATGGGACTTTGTACACTAAGATGGTCTTGGCAGCAATGCCTTGGCTACTATGGAAATCATTACATGTGCTTAATGGATGCCAAAAATACATGTTTTATTCCTATGATATTTTATCATGGTTTATTTTCTATTATGATCTATGCCTTATGTACTTCCATATTTTATGTCGTTCTCAAGATTTTGATGTTTAAACATTATGTTAATGTTTTTAAGGTAAAATGTATATGATTTGTTTTATTTTATCCATTCTTACCCTTACTGAGCATTTGAGCTCACCCTTTATATGTTTTCTTTCCCCCTGATATAATGAATGGTTTTAGGTAAGAAAACAAAAGGGGAATATCTTTATGGGAGTTGTTTAAGATCTTTCACCATGATTAGAAGATTACGTTCCAAGTTTCCAAATACACTATAGTATTATGGTCATTGTGTGTCTGTTTTTGTTATGTATGATGTATTCCGCAAAAGTAATGTAATTTCCATGTACGTCAAGCTTCGGGTATCTATATATATCTTCATATAATTCATTGGTTAATGATTTATATCCCATGACATATACATGGCTAGAATGGTGAGTGAACTAAGTTCAGTAAAAAAAAGTTATACACTAAGATGGTCTTGGGAGTGAACCTTGACTTCCAAGATGGTTTTGGGAGTTAGCCTAAACTACTAATATGGTCTTGGTCATGAAAAATTACTACTAATATGGTTTAGGGAGTAAACCCATGCCACTATGATATCATTTGTAGTGATGCCTGGACTACTATGGAAATTATTTTATTTTTTCATGTGGCTTTCATAATTCCATGACTTATTCCTATGTTATGATTTCATTGATAGTTATATTGATTCCTTTATGATTCATTTATTATTAAATGCCAATATTTATTCAATAATTCATTTTTATGATCTTTGAAATGTATGGTATGATCTTATAATGATTTGATTATGTTCTCATACCTGTATATTCAAGATTATTATTTCATATCTCCCATGTTTTCTCTTACTGAGTATCTAGGATCACTATTTCTTATGTTTCCTTTCTATAGGTAATTAATAAAGTTTTAATGTATGAGTTATAAAGGGTAGGATCTTTGAGGGATATTTTTAAGATCTTTCACAATTATAGAATAATATTATCCCATGTTTTCAAAGAGCTTATACTATTATGGTCCCAACGAATATAGTTTTGTAATGTAATTCACATTCATCTAAAATAGTGTAATATCCATATATGTTAAGCCCACGTAGCTATAATAATTGGTATAATTACTTTATTTTACTATTCCTCTAGAAGTTCATAAGGTTGTGAAGTTACCATTCAATCATGTGTTTATATATATTTTAAATTCTTATTCCTCCAATTATGTTACCCATCATTAGCTGACATATTATATTTAGGTTCTAGTTTTTATAACATATATAGTTGATTAATAATTTTCTAATCACACAATATTAAGGCATTATTATGTCTTGAAAAATATATTTATTCTTCTATATTTATATTTTGAACAAATTATGATATAACACCATGATAATGTAATGATTTTCTGAAAAAAAAATCTTATGATACTAGGTGTTTTGTAAGTGTGTTGGCCCTAAGATGCCTTTAAATACTCCAAGAAATTAAATGTTTTGAAGTAACCAAAAATTAAATTATATAATATATACATTATTGGTTCCGTTCATCCTCATGGATATGAATAATATGGGGATTTTTTGTAAGGGTGATATTTTTGGTCAACAATCATTTTTTTGGAAATTCTCAACATGTTATTTAAATATACACATTATAATCATGCACATGTAGGAGTATAAAACTTATTTTATGGCGAATTGGGATTATTTCTCGAATTATCCACTTATTAGATAATATTTTTCTAGAATATTTTGAAAATAAATTGAGTAGATTTCCACTTCTAGTTCCTCCACCAGTATATATAGTTATCATTTCATTTGTTAATAATCTTCTATGATGGAACTCCTCAATCAATTTTAGGTGTACCAAGACATTAAGAATGATATTTTTTCAATAGTTTATTAGTGGAAATAAATAAAACCACAACTAAATATAAACATATATATTATTACTTAAAATATAATCATATATTGTTATGAATGGATTTTTATTATAAATAATTATAAATACATTTACATTTTGTAGTAGTTTTCCATAAACAACATCTAAATATCTAAAAACCACCCACTCGCCCCCTATGACACAAAACCCATGTTCACCCCATATCCCATTGATATCAACCCCACCTCAAACCCTGATAGCTAATACCCCTAATAGTGGCCCTTCATATCATTATCGCAACCCCTTATGGTGGAGACCCCTGATGAAAACCCCTCTCCCCAAAATATTTACCCCTAATAGTGACCCCCTTCTCCTTTCACCCCCATCCCATGACACCTATCCAAATTATTCATCCATTTCCTCTCCCACTAATTGGTTTAATATTACTCATAAATTCAAGGAGAAAAAAATTATGTTTTATGAATTAGTTGAAGAAAAAAATCAATAATTGTACATAGGTAAGGCTATGTATTCAATTTTTTTAAGTTATGTAATATTATATCAAGTGTCTCCTTAGAATTACTAAAAATTCAATGTCCATGATTTTTTAGAATCATCATGATGCAATTTTTAAAGCTAATATCCTGACATAATTCTATGATATGAATAAAATTAACAAAAACATTGGCTTTGATTATATAAAATTACATTAAATCCCTAATGATTTTATTCTTTATTTGGGATAATAGTATAATAATGATGAATAAAAAATATTTCATACATGCAAATAGAAATCAATGAGGAATAGCGAGATTAAAAATTAATTTAACACCATGAAGAAGTAGAAGAAGAAAACTACCATGAATGTATTGCTTTACTTTTTGATGATACTTTTCTTATAATGAATATTCATGTCATCTAAAAATGCATAAAATATAAAGTGGAATGCTTTAGAAAGTAGAAATTTTGAATTGATATGAAATCTAAAAGTTTAAATTCCATGGAATATGTTTGGTTTATTATATCCATATTTTTCTTCTGATCAAAGGAATTTTCATTTGGGATTGGCTTCTGATGGTTTTCAAACATTCACTATTTTATGTACTACTTATAAATATTACCAGTTTCATTGATCCCCTGTAATATACATCTATATATGAATATGAATAATATTAAATTCATTATTTAATGGCTTATTTTAGGAAATAAAATTACTATAAATAGAATTTATGTAAACCTATAGACACTAATCGAATAATTTATGAAATTATTGGATGTTGGTGTGTAAAAATTTGAAGCACTGATAAGAAAGTTGATCAAAATGCATGTTTATTTAATTTGAAAATTTAGTGACTTTACTAGAATTGTAATCTTATTCCATTGGAACAACCATACATGTTTGTATTCTCCATGTTTTAATTTGGATATTGATCCTTAATGATTAACACATAGAAGATAATATTTCTTTATTCATCGTCGTCGTTTTCTTGATGAATATCCTAAATTCATGTTTAAAACTACATAATTAAAATGATATATTGGATTGATAAATCTAATAAAGGTTTTATCTAGTTTATAAATATCTGGAAAATTAAAGAATACCAGAATATAACATGGAAACTATAATAGATTTAAATAAGGGGAAAATTGCATGAGGTAAAATATCTGAAGTAGTTGTAACATAAAAGTAAATGAAAGAAAAATATTTTTCAAAATCCCTTAGAGGGAGATTAAATTTATACATCATAAACTTGAATTATTGTGTACTGACAAAAAAATATGTGACAATTTAATTTTTATATTTCATAATGATTACATTAAATCAATGGATAACTATAATTCTCATAAGGACTTGGATACATTGGATATAAATCATGGGTTGTGGGAAAGTAATAATATAAAGTATCCTCCAGCTAATTTTTCAATTAAAATTATGAGAAATACATATCCATTAAAATCATAATTAATGTAAAAGTTCTTGATGGATATTTAAGCAACATTTCACAGTGCATTGACTTTAAAAAAATAAAAGATACATTGATTTATAAGTCATGACTCACGTATTCTGCTGTAGAAGTTTCTACACATTTCAATATGTTACAGGTTTCCTTCAAAAGAAAATATAGTTCTAATTGATATGTGAACCTTTTTCAGAGTACTTGAAAAAAAACTATAAATCTAACTAATGTTGAAAATATTCAAGAAAGAATTATATTGAAATTTTTTCATTTATAGATATTATGTATTCCATCATTTTTTCACTATCATTATTCATTATTATATTCATTTGGTTGAGAGAACTAAAATTAGTGGAGGTATACACTAATGATGTATATATACAATTTAGATGCATTCTACTATTATTTTCACTTTCAATGATTATTTTATTTTATAAAATCATTACGGAAATTTTATAATTTTTTTATGTTTTATATTATTTAGTAAGGATATTTAAATTCATATCTGTGGAATAAAGCTAAACGGAAGGTTCTATTACTGTTAGTTACATATATATAGAGTTTCTTGACTTATGTTATAGGTATTTGGATAAAATTGACACTAGATTCCATCATGTTGTAAATGTTGATGACATATCTAATATTCCTCTTTTTAAAAAATAGTTAGGGGTATTTCTGACTATATGATGTCCAATTTGAAAGGGATCAAATTTTACATTGACCAAATTCAAGTTACTACATGAACATAGATATGTACTAATAAATTTCCTTATTATAAATCCATTTTTTAAGGAATTGAGATTTAAGAAAAAGGTATGACTAAGGGCTCTAGCTGAAAGCGAGATGGAATTAAAAACAATTGATAATGAGGAGATTATTGAATGGTTCACCCTCATTATATGTACATAATCATATTTATATTATTGATGTGTTTCTATTTTTTAAATTTAATTCATAATAACATCAAGTGTAGATAATCAATGTCAAGAGTAAATCTAAAATGTTGAATGATTTGAAGATTCTGTCTTGAGTTCCTCTAAGGAAGTCTAAAATATTCAATTCCTATAATATTCATCACATTATGTTTCATAATGATAATCATAGAGAATGATTGAAAACTCGTAACACTGGAATATTTTGTCTATTAAAGTTGGGATACATTGTAAATATATTATATATCATCGAATTAATTTATTAATTTAAATTTCTAGTTTTTTTAAAAGGAGAATTTCTAGTTTTCATATTAAAATACAACTAGGTCAACATTTACTTGGGTATAATAAAACATTCATGACATTTTACTTCTACCAAATTATCATTATTGATTCTTACTGGTGCACATGAATAGTTTGACCCATTTATCTTGTATTTATAGGTGAATAAGTTTTTTTATATAGATGATGAAGAATATTAATATTTTTTGAGTCAAACATACATTTTACCTAAATTTTTAAAATCCGAATATACCTTATTAAATACCTTAGAGTTAACCTATTTTTCTTGTTTTTTAATTAATGGGTGTAGAATTTAAAACTGTCAAATAATATATTAACAAATACAGGATTTATTAAATACATAAAATTTAAGTATTTTTGAAAATCCATTGTCTTGAGGAATTTTAAAATACCGATGATCTATGTTTTTATGAAAAGCTCATTAATCTAAGCACCATTATAGTGTAGATTAACTTCATCAGTTTATATACATAAATATCAAGTCCATAAAAATATGAAAAGTATAATACAATTGATTCCATTATAATTCAATATAAATAATTAATTATGCGACCATTGGAGGCAGGTCTATAAATAGAATTTAACTTCATGGATTATGACACATATGTATCAAGTTACCAAGTATCCCTAACATTTGGCACTCATGATAATTAATTAATATCTCGTTGACAAGAGTGATTTTGATTATTTTTCTTCTTGAGAGTCTTCTTAGATCATATGAGTGTGATCGGTCTTCATTGTGCATGCTTTAATATTTTTATATTGTAATTGTTGTGATATTGAGCTTCTGGATATATAAGTGGGAATATAGATCTTCTAGTTATAGAAGCATGAATAAATTTTTAATCAGGCTGATCGAGGGATACTTGTGGAGTCAAAGACAGATAAATAATACTTGCTTATATTAGTGGATACCTTTCAATGGATATATAGTCAATGATGCTTTGAAATGAGTTTATATTTTATTATTTTACTTTTGGTTAAAAGTGTTGTCTTAAATAATATCCTTTAGTTTTAGATGATTTGTAAATTATTAATCCATGTTATGTTTTTCTTATATTCTGTTTCACCTATCAGTATTTTTCAAAATCCAAATTGATTAATTTTATGTTGAGTTTATTACATCAATTAATAATTGGGTAATATCAATCATATAATAACATTACATTACATTGATATAATAATGATTATATATGGGGGTATATTAGAAATTATTTTTCTCTTAATTTTTCATACTTGAGGAGGTTAAAAGGTGGTAGTTTTTTTTCAAACTGTAATTCATCCCACCCTTGTATTGTGTTTTTAAACTATTTCCAATAAAACAATTGGTATCACATTATGTCTCTACTCTTGATACTGAGCATTAAAAAATTCATTTATATTTAATTCACATTACCATATTTTAAGTTACTTAGATTCAGTTAACTAACCTGTAGTAGTGAATTGATTTTTTTTGTTGATTATAGGAAATAATATTGGATATATAGAGAATAATAATATAAAAAACATCCTATATTTTATGGCATTGATTTTGAGTAATATCATGGCCAAATGGAAACTTACATAATTAATATTCGATTTGAAAATTTTCTTATGAGTACCAAAAATTGAAAAATTCTAGAGAAATAGGCTTATAATCTTACTGGAGAAGATCAGAATGAATTTTGGTTTAACATTAGAGTCAAGAATTCTATTTTTATGTTCTATTTATAGAAATATTTATAGTCATGTTTCTTCTTTTCTAACAACTTTCCTTATGTAGAGAAATTTAGATGTTGCTCATTTTGTAACATCAAATGTTCTTGAATCTAAAAGAGCTAGGCCTAGAGAAGATTATCAATCATTTGATTATATTTAAAGTGAATCCATAGATCAAATGAATTATAAATTCATAGAAATAATGAAAAACTAAAAATCATTTGGAGAAAATGAATTATCAGATTATAATATTTTTGATAATGTTATATATATTTTACCGAAGGAGTGGAAATCCAAACGAACTGTTATCGATGATACTAAGCATGTCCCCAAGTCCAATTTTGATTATATTTTTTGTAATATTATTCAGTATGATTTCCATTTAAAGAGATATATAAAATGAGATAAAAGTAATATTAATGTTGATTTTTAAACAACTTGAATATAAATTCATAGAAAACATAAACCAAGTTTATATAAGAGAAGATGAAGAAAAATTTCCCACGTTAGTAATGGATAACATACTAAGGGTAAACTTGATAATATGGAAATAAGTATGTTTAATAATCATAATTTAAAATTATATTATATAAAATATGGTATAATTAAAAAGGAAATGTTTGATAAGAAATATTATAAAAAGCCTATATGTTATAAATGTAGAAAACTAGGTTATATTCAAACTGATTGTTCTGTGCTAAAGAGGAATGAAAAAAATTATTCTAAAAAATCTTATATGTATAAAATAAAAAAGATTTTATAAAAATTTCGATACGGATCCAAAAAAAGGTTAAAATAATTTTATCAATTCTTTTTAAGAATGTTATAATAGTATAAATATCACAACATTTTATGAAAATAATGAAATTTGTTTTATAAGAATACTAACTATTGAGAACTGACCAGTCTAACTCAATATTTACATTTCTCTTATGATTATAATGAAGGCACTAATAATGATAATTCATCTAATCTAGATGACAATGAAAGATCCCCTAAAAATATTGAAGAAATGATATCTTATATTCCTGAATGTGAAAACCATTATAAGATTTTGTATAAAAACTATATTGAAGGTAAAGGTGAAACTATTAAAATATAAGAAGTCGTATTAAATATGTGGGAAAATGTAAATTTTTTAAGGAGAATAGAAAACATGTATCTATGTTGGATAAATAAAAGTAAAAGATTAAAAAACATAAAAATGATATAATAGGAATAAATCAATGTTAAAATAGTGGAAGTTCATGTTTTTTCTGTTAATCAAAATTATAAAAGTGATAAGAAGGAGAAGTCAAAGAATATGACTTTCAGTCAAGGAAAGAATTAATTTTTTTAACAATATACTAATATTAAAAGTATAAAGAAAAATATAACTATATTTACTATTTGAAAAAATAATTTGGGAAAATATATAAAAATATTACCAGAAAAACTACATCTTCAATGGGAAGTTAAACTACATGAATTTGAACTTATCAAAAAATTATTTCATTCTTAGAAAAATAGCCTTATATACATTGTATATACATTGAGGACATTAGAAAAAATATATATCTTTAAATGGATTTCAATAATTTGAGAGAACACAAAAATTTATCTCAATGGAACTTACTTCTTAAGATCATCACATGGCTACTATAATATGCGTTTTGAAGGTATTGTTTGAAAATAATTCTAGAACAAAATGGCCTATCTACAAAATAAATAATTCTAAAGGCTTGAAGGTGATATATATCAGTAGATTAAAACTTATCACTGATACTTTTTATTTTTTTTACATTTACATAAACTGCATCTTTAACATGTTTAATGGTTTGAGCAGTCTAAATATGATTTAGTTTTAATTTATATATAATAATTAATTCCTTATATTTTTTCCGCTTTTAATTTTTCTAACTTTTGAACAATGAACATTATATTTCTATAGAAATTTTAAATCCCATGTTAAAATTTATCTATAACTATATTTCTATTAATAATAAAAATCAAACCTAATCGAAGATAACTTATACATATTTTTAACCTTATATTTAAATTCAAAAAAATTATGATTTTTTAGAATTTTGTAATAACGTTAAAATTTATCAACTTTTTTTAATGTGTGTGTATTTGGAAAATTACTACTCTAAAATATTAATGACAACATATGATTTTGGGATGAAGAGATTAAATTCATTGGATCTTAGAAAGACAATAGTGATTCAATATAAAATAGATTATTTTATTATGAGTGTTGGAGTTATTTTCCTATGACAAGATATTTTTTACTTTGACTGCATGTATACTTGATGTATTCTAATTTTTTTCTTCTGCATCAATATAATGCAATATTGTCCAACAGTATACATCGTATTGATAAGGTTTTATTAGTTCCACATACTTATTATAACCATGATGTGCTTTGTTGACATTCTCAAATATGTTTATAGGATTATACAATATACTGTGATGGGATACATAGTATGTAAACTATCAGGTGTGAGTACCCATAAGCAGATGAGACTTCTTCTCAAAATGTTTGCACGGGGTAATCTTCAATATGGGAGATTATGATATTACACCAGATAGTAAGAATTGAGAATGTTTTTGTGTCATCATATATTCCCCTCTGTGAGAATGTTTGATGGTCCTTTGACATTAAGATAATAGTAATGCATGTTACAACTCGCGTACATAGATGTATTTCATAAACCATTACAATAACAGTTCATGGAAACGTTGGATATTTTGGGTTCATCACGAGTTACATGTCATTGATGAATATGTTGAGGAAGTATTTATCCCTTCCATATTTATGAAATATGATATATCATCCCACTGATTAGAATAGAACCATCGCATTAAATTCCATGGCCATGGTGTAACGAACTATTTATTTAAAATGGTCAATGAAATACATATCAGGTATATAGTTTGGTGACATGGATGTGCAACCTACAAGATGATATATTTTAATAAAGTGTTTATATTACACAGTGTGTTTTTTGTATGAGGTTTTAAATGTTTAGAAATTATATTCTTGCTCTTAGGTTCATTGACGTGTTTCTAGAATGTAATGTTGGAATTTTGGAAAATTCCAATGACAAAGAATCATACAGGGCCACACACCAAGTGTTTTTTATTATATAAATTAAATCATATTTGAATTTAATTATTATAATAAATATTATTATCAAGACCGAGAAACAATTTTATTCAATTATTTTGATCACTTATTCACAAGGTAATAAACAATTAATTTTAATTCATAAATAATTTATTTGATTTTGTGAACATGTAGATAATATTTATTCACTAGGTTTTGAATAAAATATTTATTTTATTTATTAACTATTTTAATAAATATACATTTTCTAGATCATGAATAAAAAATGTATTGACTAATAAAAAATTTATTCAATTGTTCAATAAATTCAAGAGTATTTCGAATAGGATATCATCGAGTCTGGTGAAAAATATTAATTTACAAGACCATTACATAATATATTGTTTTTTCACTAGTTGGTTTACACCACAAAATAATTACAATGATATTCTTATTTTATGTCATGAGTTTTATTGAAGGTTATAAATTTTATTTAATGGATGACTTGAAATTAAATAATATTAAAACCTAAACCCCAGCTCTAAAAATATGTAGTAATGTCTATTGTATATGGAATCCAAAAATTGAGAATAGATAATTCGTGTTCACATCAAATTCCCTATTAAATCCCCATTCTCTATAAATCTCATGAATAATAATCACAAGAGATATTTCTTCAAGACTGAAGAATGAGTGATCCAGAACGAACAATACTATTCCCATGAAGGTTGTTCAAGACAGATCCATAATTATTCCAACCTAGGTGATACATAGGTGGATATGTGGAACGTTATAACTCATGGAATGACCAGAAATATGAGTTATTTCCCTTAGGTCAAAGGTTTATTTAATGTCTGCTCATTAAACGAACCATTAGATAATTCTCTTGAATGGTTCAATTAATTAAATAATTATTTTAGTCTATGATATTATTTATTTTATGGATTCAAGGCCACGATGAGATAAATTAAATAATAAATTTGTAAAGATATAAGTTAAACAAATGAATTATGTATAATTTTTTTACCAATCATGGTTAATTAATTTAATTAAAAATAAATAATATTAAAAATAGATGTACATGATTTAATAATATTAAAAAAATTCATAATAAACTATAATACCTCCATCAAATATTATGTTATTATAATTATTCCATTACTTTATTGAAAATGAAACCATTGAACTAATTGTAGTACATGGACAAATTCTGGAAACTTCCTTTTATCATGGAATTCTCATGAGCGTTTTGGGTTTTCTTAACAAATATTTTATTGAGTTTATCATCTAAAGTCAGTACATTAAAAATTTGGATCCAATTGTTGAGAAAATCCATGCCATAATTTTAGGATTGGGGAATCCACTCAATGGATCATTGAGCTGCAATTCTGCAGTTGGAAAGACCACTTACCAAATTACTTTATTATCATTTACATAGAAAAAGTCCATATCATTAAGAAAAGTAATTTGGATCCATTATACTATAGTTTTAAAGAAACAATACATTCTGTGTTCAATGTTGATGGATATTTTCTTTTGATAAAATAGATCGATATTTAATAAAAACATTGAAATTATTATATCTTAATTATTTTTTAGTCAAGAAAAGTACTAATAATATTTTACTTTTAATTGAAGAATAAAATGAAAATGTCATCATCCATATTATTCCTTTAATAAATATTGAATAAATACAACATACTAACTAGAAGTAACTTTTGAGGAGTAGTTCATATGTGTTTAGGTTGTGATATTCCCTAAAAAATATTCTAACATTCTTGAATCCTCAATTCATGATCCGTCTGCTAAAGAGGTGAGTGATGAAGAGTTACCTGTCTATGAAAACATTTTGGTGATGCGGTCAAAATTTAATGTTTGATGCTTTCATCGATGTCTAGTTAACTAATGAAGTCTCATTAAAACATGGATGCATGGAGGGGAATGACTGGATATGCCTTGTAAATGAGATGTGCTTGACTAAATTACATAAAGATGGATAATTTGATTCTTGTAGTCCAAAACCACTTGGTGTATGTCACACATGTTTATAGGGGAAAATGAAGAAATCCCCATTTAGTGGAAAGGTTAAATGTCTAAAGAGATTCATGAATTAGTTCATACTGATGTGTGGGGAACATTTCAAATTGAAGAAAGGGGTGGGTACTCATACTTCATAACTTTTATTGATGATTTTAGTAGATACTTATATGTATACTTATAGAGGTATAACTCAGTTTTTTTTATAAATTCAAGGAATATAATAATTAGGTTGAGAAGCACCTTGGTAAGAAGATTATGAATCTTCAACAAAACCACTGTGGATAATATCTCTATCAGGACTTCATTTTTTATTTATGTGCGTTAAAGATATTATGTTAACTCCCTACTTCTTATGAACCTTTGTGTAATGGTGTAAGGAAGAGAAGGATACACACATTGTTGGATATGGTGAGATCAATAATGAGTCATGCGAGTATTATATTATCCTTTTTGGGATATGTGTTACACAAAAAATCTTACATTCTAAACTTAGTGAAAACTAATGCAGCAGACGATATACCATAAAAATTATAGAATAGAAATAGAAGTGTGTTGTATTAATTACACGTGTGTGGTTTTGAAGAATTTTTTAATCTCTCTTTAGGTAACAATATCACACCCTGAGGCCAAAAGTGTATCTTTATAGGATATCCCAATGGAACAGAGGGAAAAAATTTATAATATTTTTTAGAAAAAATGGTTGTGCTTGATAGATGTCCCACATTTCATGATGAAGATATTATATATAAAATATATTGTGGGATCAAGATATAATTTGATGAATTCAAGGCTCAAGATACACATGAGTTGGCATATGAACAAATTCCATAAAGCCACATGTAAGAAGAAATTGTTCTAGATATATAATTACTCTATAGGAGTACTAGATATGTAAGAGAACCAGAATGGTATAGTTTTCTTATAACTGAGGATGGTGACTCATTATTAGTTGATAATAATGATCCTCTAACCTATATGGAATAAGAAAGAGGAATAGATAATTCCCTAAGACAAGAGGCCAAGAATTCTAAAATGGATCACATGTACCAAAATGGAGTCTAGATTTTAGTAGACCCTCTAATAAATGTAAAGACCATTGATTGTAAATGGTTATTCAAGCAGAAACTATACATGTATGTAAAATTTAATATCTATAATGTGTGATTGGTTGCAAAAAGTTTTAAATAAAGACAATTAATTTACTCTGATGAATCCTTTTCACCAGTTTCAATACTGAAATCCATAACAATTCAACATGTCATTTCATCTTTCCATTATTATATAATTTTCAAAATCGATGTAAAAAATAGATTTCATTAATGGAAACATTCAGGTAGATTTCTATATAAGATATCCCAAAGGTTTTGGGGCTCCAAAGGATTCCAAAAAGTTATATAAGTTAAAGAGATCCATTTATGGATCAAAGAAAGCATCTAGGTCATGGAAAATTCATGTTGATGTGTACAAAATAGAATTTGGTTTTATAAATAATGAATGTGAGATGTGTTTCTATAAATGGTTTTATGGAAGTCCATTGGTTTGTTTAATAGTATATGTTCATGTCATGTTACTCAATAGAAACAAAATAATAGTCCAATAGTTTAATATGGAATGGATGAATAAATTCTTCTCTACGATGTATTTGGATGAGAAAAAATAAATTCACGGGATAAAGATTCATCCTGATAAATCCAAGAGGTTTCTCAGCCTAAGATAAAGTACAATCATTTCTATGAGACTAAAAATATTTAATATGGAAAAATCCATGAGGGGATAGTTACCAGTGTCACATGACATTCATCTTTCCAGAAAATGTTTCATCAGAGGATATTCATATGAAAGTTTCCATAATTATCTTGATTACGTGAAATAACAAATGGGATACATCTTTACTTTGAATGGAGGTTCTATGTTCTTGGACATCTCAATGAAGGATATGGATACAGATTCTAAAATAGATTTTGAGTATATTACCGCTTCTAAGGTAGTTAAAAACTAGTATTTATGCAAAAATTCATCTAAGAGACCGATGTGCTACCTATCTGTAAATATCATATCATATTCTATTGTGATAATACTACAGTGATGTCACTTGAAAAAGAGAAAAGGTCACATCACCGGACGAATCGTACACTTCAATGGTATCATCCCTTGAGGGAGTTTTTTTAGATATGTGAAGCTTCAGTGAGTAGAATTTCGATTGAAGAAAACATGGAAACCCAATTTACTAAATCCTTGAATCAATATAAATATGACTATTATGTGAGGTCTAGCAGACTAGATGTTGTAGGTAGTTAGATCTAGTCCAAGTGGGATTTTGTGGGATTTGGTGTCCTAGAAAACAGTTGGTACTTTGATTACATTTATATTTGATGTATTACACATTTTTTTGTTTTTCTTCATGGATATAATTTAATAATATCCTAGAGTCTATGTCACTTTGATAAGATCATAATAGGTCCCTACAATGATGAGATACTTGATGTGATTTTCTGATATTCTCTAATAATGTTATGTGATTGAATAATGTAGTATGATAGGACACATAGTATATAGAATGTCAGGTGTGTGTACTCTTAATAATATGAGGCCTCTTCTCATGAATTTCACACATAGTAATCTCCATGATGAGATATTATGAGAACAGACCCCCCAGTAGGAGTTCTACATGTTTGGGTGTCTTAAAATAGTCCTATCTGTGAGCATGTGTGATGGTCCTTTGACTATAATATTATTATTAATACATGTTAAAACTGTAATAATTATATGTATTTAGAAATCCATGATGATAATAGTACATGGGGAAGTTGGATATGTTTGGAGTGTCAAGAGTGACTTTTAATTAATGAATAATTCATGGAAAGATTTTTATCTCCAATATTAATGGAATCCGGTGTCTCAACCCATTGATTATAATGAAACTATCACATTAAATTCCATGTTTATGGTGTAATAGTGTGATTTTTGCAGATAGTCAAAGAAATTCATAATTTGTGAAAATTTGATGACCTAATGAATTTTGAAATACTGGTGGTTTAAGGATTTAGGAAAATCTAGTTAAACTAATCACTATAGTAGTGTATTCTAACATCAACGGTTGATATTGGGAGATATCAAGTCTATGAGAATATTAACAATAGGATTAAAGTGATGTCATTACAAAAGAATTAATATAATAAAAAATAAAATCATTGGGTACTATTTATAAATACAAGCACACTTCAGGGATTTGGAGACAATAAAACAATTTAAAAACTATCTTTAAGAACTACAAATCACACGAAGTGTTCAAAAAATTATTGACTATAGATATCATAATTTTTTTAGAGTAATTTTAGTGCATATGCCTGTGAGGTATTCATTATAAATGATCTATGATTTTTTGGTAATAAATATTTTGATATAAGGATTTCAGATATAGAAGTGGGAATAACATTATTATGGTTATAAAAGCTTGGTAAAATTTATGATTGATATAATTGGGGGATTCATGTGGATTGGAATACAAAACCGTGATTATAGTTTATATTACCATATACCTTTTATAAATACATACTCCAAAATTTTCTTTTCCTATATTTTATTTGAGTTATCTATATTTTTTATCATTATAATTCTTTAAAATTTTTGTTCTGATAATTATTTATAAATAAACATTGAAATACATAACCTCTCACTACTATGTATTCTGTTGTTATAATTCAAATTTTTTTGTAGGTATATATAAAATTGTATTTTCATTAGTTTTTTAAACTTGAAAATGTAAAAAATTGGTAGTGGGTTTTTAAACTATAATTAAACAATATTATAGTTCATTTTAAATCTATTTCTAGGACAACATGTTGGATTTTTATTATAAACACAAAAAATGATACTTTCATGATAATGGATATGATGCTCAATTTCTAATGTGTGATACTGAACTACATCTACCACAAATAATTATACATTTTTTCCCTTTCAATATTGAAGAAATGGAAGTTGAATGGGAGCATAAAAATGACGAAGTACTCCTAGAAATAGGTTTTGATAACAATAAAGAAAAAAGATGAACATAATTGAATTTTCTTTTTGATAATGTAACAATATTACTATTTCAAATCTAAAAGTTTTCCTACATATAATCATTTTTTTATTTTTTTTATTTTATATGTTTTTTACTTATTCTTTTTAATAATCTGAATATATTCTAATACATTTGAAATGAAATAATTTAGAGTGTTTTTTTAGATTCTATACGTTAATCATCTTTGATTACAATGCCTCTATTGCCCCCTTTTGGGGATCTGAGTGATTCCACTATACCAGAGACTATTAATGAGTCCCCAGATTCAAAAACTATTGTTGGTAGCTCCTTCTCCAATGTCTCTCTAGTGGTGGAGGACTGAATCATTCTTCCATCAAGTAGATATTCATGGGTTACCAATACTGGTATATATGTCATTGTAAAAATCAATATATTTTTATTAATTTTTTAATTTTTTCATGAAACAAACAATGATAACAATAGAAGAGATATACATATGAATACAACTGATATATGGGACCTAGGTTTTTTAAATTTTAATTTAATTGAAGGATTTTATGGTGCCTACTAGTGATACTAACATAATCTGTGGAGATAGTTTTATGAATCGTTGTTGAAATATGGCGAGTGTAACACCCTAGAATAATAAATGGTTAAATGACGAAATGATATGACTCATGTCAACATGGTGCACCTTCCTTTTCGAAAGCCTACATGGTTGGAACTCTATAGTTAAGCGTGCTTGGCCTGGAGTAGTGATCGGGATGGGTGACTTTCTGGGAAGATTCTCAGTGTGTGTGTGTGTGAGAGGACATAGCACACTAGAAAGGATTTATATTAGCATGTGGGGACAATCATAAGTCAGATGACCCATTCGGGCATGTGGGTGGGCCCTAGGTGGGGACAACATGTCTCCAAGGCAATTGGGGGTACCTGGATGGCCGGGACCTGATGACCATGTTAAGGAGGGATGGGGGTGCTGTCGTCGGGATATGGTTGTAACATTCAATATTAGAGGAGGAACCCAGCCTTAACTATGGTGCATTTCCTAGGTTGAGATGTAGGGAACACAATGAGGACTTTGTGCTCTAAGGGGGGGGGGGGTGAATGTAACACCCCATAATGATAAAGGGTTAAATAAATAAATGATACGACTCATGTGAACAAGGTGCACCTTCCTGTTCAGAAGCCTACCTAGTTAGAACTCCATAGTTAAGTGTGTTTGACCTAGATTACTGATCAGGATGGGTGACCTTCTGGGATGTTTCCCAGGGTGTGTGTGAGTGAGGATAAAGCACACTGTAATGGATTTGTGTTCATCTATACGGATAATCATTAGTCAGATGACCCGTTCGGGCATGTGGGTGGGCCCCAGGGTGGGGACCACGTGTTTGCGGGGAAATTGGTGGTACCTGGATGGCTGGGACCCGATGACCTTGTTATGTCATGATGGTTGTGCAGTCACCGAGACCTAGTTGATACATTTGGTATTAGAGGAGGAAGCCATCCTTTAGTGCGGTGCATTTCCAAGGTTGAGATATTGGTCCCAAAACAAGGACTTTGTGCTCTAGTGGGTGATCGTAACACCCCATAATGATAAAGGCTTAAATTACTAAATTATATTACTCATGTGAACAAGGTGCACGTTTCTTTTTCAGAGGCCTACCTAGTTAGAACTCCACAGTTAAGCATGTTTGTCCTGGAGTAGTGATCAGGATGGGTGACCTTCTGGGATGTTTCCCAGGGTGTGTGTGATTGAGGAAAAAGCACACTATAAAGTATATGTATTGGTCTCTGGGGACAATCATTTGTCAGATGACTCGTTCGGGCATGTGGGTGGGTCCCAGGGTGGCGACTGCATGTCTGCAGGGCATTTGGTGGTACCTGGAAGGCCGGATCCCGACGACCTTGTTAAGGCAGGATGGTTGTGATGCCACCGAGACCCAGTTGTTACATTTGGTATTAGAGGAGGAATCCAACCTTAAGTACATTGAATTTACTAGGTTGAGATGTAGGTCCCACATCAAGGACTGTGTGTTCTAGGGGGGTGAATAAGTATAACAACTCACCATCAAAGAAACCACTCTTACCTCCCTTCTTCCCGATGGAGTAGGCCATGGCCGTGGTGGAGCCCCCCCCCCCCTTGTTTCTCTGTAGCCAAGGACGAGGGTTGATCTTTCTTCTTCACTTCCTTCTCGTAACCTGAGCTTCTCCCCCTTCACTGACCCGTCTTCTCTACCTCTCTTCCCTTTAATCGACGTAAGACCTAAGGTCCAATCCTGCACGGATGGAGTTATCTCGGTCCAGATTTCATTATTGGAGTTCACGGATGATTCATCACTCTTGAAGCTCCCTCCGGTGGCTCGATTTGGTAAGAAACATTTATATGTGGATGCTTTCGACAAGTTTGTGCATTCTTCTTGGAATCTTCAAGACCATGTGTTTTTTGGACTTCTGGATGCGAAGCATATTCAAATACGTTTCTCGATCAAAGACGACCTGGTTCGTGCTTTTTCTTCTGCTCCGAGATGTATGGAGGGTTTTCGGTTTTCCCTCTTTCGGTGGTCATTCTAATTCCACCTAATGAAAGATCATACAGTTTCTACGCTCTGGATTTCTCTTCCCGGACTTCCTTTACCATTCCAGAATCAGGTGATTCTTCGGTTGATTGGCAACATGGTAGGGCACTACCTCTGCTCTAATTCTCATACAGATGTTGTTTTCCATCCAGTCTCTTTGAGGATATGTGTTGAAGTTGATGTGTTGAAGGTCCTTATAGAAAATTTTATCATTAAGATTGAAGGTGAACTCATATGGCACCAGAAGGTATGTTATGAAACATGGACTGATTATTGTGATATATGTGGTCATCTTGGGAACTTGGATTCTATATGATAGAAAGGGTTTTGTTCCACCCAAGCTCAACCCTCGAAGGAGGGGGGTGGTTCTGATATTTTTAAGGAGCAGTTGAGAACCATCGGAGAGTAGAACTGTTCTGCCTCAATGCAAGAGACCATTCCTTCCTCCATTTCACATTTGATGATTGATGGTACTAAGATCACCCTCTGCGAGGCAGGGAGGAGGGGGGTCAACCCATTGGTTTCGGACATCTTCAGGCGCCTAAAAGGGAACCTGGTGTTCCTAAAGAGATGCAGAATGTTTCAGGGCCTAAGTCAGCATGTATTCCGGGAAGCTAGTGTGATTCAGAGGGGTCGGTGCGAAAGGTGGCAGCTCAGAAAACACAAGTTTTAGGTTCCAAGTCTTAGGTTCTGAGGGACTCTGTTGGAGCTGTGGGTCTAATTTCTAAGGGTGAGGTGGGACTACATATGTGTACCTACGTTGTGTCAGTGCGTGATGGTGGTATCAGAAACTCATCAAGGGTGACACAGTCTACTAGAGAGAATAAGGATAAGTAGGGGCAGGAGTGGGAGCAGACTTCATTTGGTAAATGCAGGTCGTTGAATTCCAAACAGGAAACCATCCCAAGGAGGAACTTGTCCTGTCTAAACATAAACAACCAGTTTGAATGTTTGAGTAATGAGGGAGAGGTTAAAGGAAATCTCAATTTCCCCTCTGAGATCGAGCCTGATGATGTTGGGTTATCCTCAGACGGTAATGGATTGGGAAGGGCTAGCAAAGGTCTGCACAGTTAATGAAGGAAGAAAGGGAATAAAGAAAATAAAGACCCATGGAGCTGCATTGTCTCCAAGAAGCTGAAACCAAAGGGGTGTAAAGATTACTCCTATCTCCCAAGGCTGCTAGAGACCCGGTCGGCCAAAAAAGAGGGGAGACTCAAAGAGAATGTGACCCCTCTAGTGGAAGGAGAGGAGGGTCATCAAGGTGATGTAATCTGACACCAAGAACAAGAGGAAGAAACATCTAAGGCAGAGGACCAACGGGAGGAGATGATCTTGCAATCTTAGGAGGTAATGCTAGTGGTGGAGGATACAACTCCCCCTGGATAGTAGTGTGAGGCAGGGCCCCCTGGCGTCTTGTAGGGTCTGAAAGATGTGGAGGTGGATAAGAAGATGGAATTACTCATTCATTCTGGTGAAGAAATTAAGGAGGAATTTTTTGTGATCAATGCTATGAGGGAAGATATTGATCAAATGATGGGAAGATTAATTCAAGTGGAAACTACCAGAGAGCAATCTAATTGGACTGATTAGCAAGACCGCATACTGGTTATAGGATTTAATGCAAATAAGATTAGCAAAGATGAGTATATGAAAGCTTGGGATTATCTAGCATGACATTATGAAGAAATCTTGGAGGCCGACCTAGACTGTGGGGTTAGTTCCTTTCCCTGGAATCTGTTTAGGGAAATAGATTCTAATCGCCTTAGACTTTTGTTTAATAAGTCAGTTGTATCCTTCAAAGCTTGATCTGTTTTATCTGTGTGGGTTCTCACTTTCCCCTTAAATGTGTTGGAAAATAAAATTGTTAATTTGGAGTTTGGGGGTGATCGTAACACCCTATAATGATAAAGGGTTATATGACTAAATGATACGGCTCATGTGAACAAGGTGCACCTTCCTTTTTTGAAGCATACCTGGTTAGAACTCCATAGTTAAGCATGTTTGTCCGGGAGTAGTGATAAGGATGGGTGACCTTCTGGGATGTTTCCCAGCGTGTGTGTGAGTGAGGTAAAAGCACACTGTAATGGATATTTGTTGGTCTATGGGGACAATCATTAGTCAGATTACCCATTTGGGCACGTGGGTGGGCTCTAGGGTGGGGACCACGTGTCTGCGAGGTAACTGGTGGTACTAGGCGGGCCGAGACCCGACGACCATGTAAAGGCGAGGTGGTTGTGCTATCATCAGGACACAGTTGTTAAAGGGATCCTTCCCCTAAATTATAATATCTAGATGCATATTCTCATATTTTGGAAGAATTAGGTGTTTGAAAACAAAATAAAGGTATTAATAATTCAGTATTCAATGATGAATAATTTAAAAGGTGTGAGTAAAATTATATATATACTAATAAAAAATTATGTTTATCTATTTCTATAATTTTTTATTTCGATGTCTTTGACCCCATTTCATGCCCATGGACCATGTGAAATTTTTACAGGAAATAGAGATACTATAAATTTGAGATACCAAAATTGAGTTGAATGAAACTTCTATAATAATGCACTATATATGTAAATAATTCCTGAAGGCATGTCTCCGGAGCAAGGGGAGTTATTTTCCAACATTAACAGAGATGTATCTCATGAATTATTTGCAAATTTTAAAGTAACATAATAACATTAAAAAATAAAGAAAATATATTTTTTGATTTGTGTTACTATTATTTTATATTAATTACCTAAAAATACAATAAACCAAAAAAAATTGAACTTAAACCGCATCAATCAGATTTATGGGTTTCTCCAGATGCCAATAAAAGCATTTTTGTGTGTTTTAACTCTATAAACCAACTTTTAATGGTTAAAAATAATGAAAATGACCTATTATTGACATGAAATCATGGGGAAAAGTTTTTTGAATCATTTGTGACATATACGAGTAGATGAAACATTAATCCAATATGAGATGTTATCAAAATTACTAAATATGAAATTTATAGTGGTAAAAAAGTTTTTAGAAACATTAATTAGGTGTTAAAACCAAGAAAATAATCTTGGATTACTATAAAATCATAGTACAATGATTTTAGATTTATTTTTAAAATTTTGGAACTCAAAATACATCAATATGACAAATGATTTTCTCGGGATGTCCGTAACCACATTGTTTAATTTTTTAAACAATCCAAACACATGTGTAATTGTAATAACCCTTTTAATGGACCATATATTGGATTAAAATCATGGGGAAATTGTTTTTGAATAATTTTTTAGGAATATGAGTAGGTGACATGTCTATTCGTCATGTAGTTTTTTTCTAAATCATTGAATAAGAATTTATTATAACACCCCGACCCTAGTTACCTAGAGTCAGTTCATTATACATAACATTGGAATGATCACAAGAGATCATGTCTCTAAAGACTGATTAGTTTAGTGGCCTTGGAAGTGCTAGATACATATATAATTTTTACAATACATCATGAAATAAAGAAAAACAATATTGTGACCCCTTTTAAACAAACTCATATCCTTTGACCTATCCCTACAGGTTAATCATAATATACTTCTTCACATCCTGGGAAAAAGAAAACATAATAAATGGGTGCGCTCAGATGCTCAGTGAGGATAACAATATAGCGGAAACTATCATAAATAAGCATAAACATTTAAGGAAATATATAAGACTAAAAAACAATCCTTTAAAACATAAACATCCATATAATATGGAAAAGATAAATAAAATTATTCCATTTACTTCTTCAATTGGATATTCTACTAGTCTAATAATCACATGGAATATCAATAGCTAATTTTATAATGATGGAATGTATAATTCCGAACATCATTACCGTATAGTCAAGGCCTCGTTCCAAGACTACAAATAAGATTTTGTCAAGGCCTTGTTCCAAGACACTAATTTGTCTCATGAGACCTACCGATTCATCTATGAGATATAGTAGGCTCCACCCATCACGTACTAGATCCAATGCATTATTCAAATGAAAAGGTTGAAACACAATATAAATATTCGTATTAAAACTGGCATAATAAATTTCAATACTTTAACTATAAACCATGAATGGTATAAAAATAGCACATTCACAGTCAAAAACATCATAATACAATATGGAATATTGTATCATAATAAATCAACTTCAAACAAATGTAAAATCCAACGTAGGATGTTGACATAGATGAAATCAATCAAAAAAATATTTGAGTGAAATATTTCTTTCTACATTGAAATCATTCAAAAGTAAAGAAAAAATTTATTTTGAAAATATTCTTATAAGCTTGTATGGGAAGCTTTGAAGGTTTTATAATAGAGGAAATAGCCTCACCCATTGTATAAGTTAAAAAACATTATTTCCTTAATTTGTTGAAAAGGTCATAAAGTACCTTGTTTGGAATGAGACAAACAGATTCCTTTCAAACAATTTTATAAAAATTTAAAAAAAGGTTATAAATGAAATTTATCCATAGTCTAGTAAATATTTGAAAAATTTTGAAATACATTTTTAAGAAACACGGATGTGGATGATAAGGAGGCCCAAAAATATACTTACGTATTAATAACCTCGGATAATAAAGAGATTGTAAAATTAACCCTTAACTTGTATTCTTCCTTAGTAGCGGGTAACTTAAACACCTATATAATGGTTAATTAATTTTTATTAAATTTTACAAAAATACACATACATAGATATGATATCATATATGATCTTCTAATATTTCATTATTAATAATATTTTAGTAGTATCATTGTTTCGGTTGTCAATGGATTCATTTTCTTTTATATGTTTTGTTATGTAAGTCATGTTAGTTATGGATAGGATTTATTTGATTCATATAAATAATTATATTAAGTTCTTTAAACAATATTTTTAATCATCAAAAGAAAACTAATCCTGAATGGTTACGATGGGGAATGAATCTTATCACATTGGTGGAGACGGTAATCCGTACGTAAGTACGAGTGACAATATCATTACATTGATGGAAGATTAATATGTAATTGGATGTTATATAATATATAAATAATAATTAACATTTTAAATTTATTATTTAAATCTATTATACTTATTATTATACCCATCCAAATAATAAAGTGTTGAATAACAAACTACACCACGACATGGAGACGGTAAGCCGTACTTACGCACGTATAGTGACTTTTTCACTCATAGGATGGATAAAATAATGAATATGGTTATAAAATATTTATAATAACATCACATTATGTATAAGGTACTGGATTTATTATTTAGGTATAGAAACAACAAAGAAATAGGAAGTGGAATAAGAAAAGAACTTTGAAAGAGGTGATGATATTATTACCACTTCTTCAGGTGCTTCCTTTTGATTTGATCAAAAGGAATCCTTAGGTAGGATTTCTAATCAATTTATGGCCTCCATGTTGAATTTAGGATAGTTGGGAGGATATTTGATCAGGGTTTGGCTGTGAAAAATGAATTTGGAGGTGTGATTTTGAGAGAAGGGGGAGTACCCTTTTATAAGAGAGGTGAGGGTCACTTGAGGAAAAGCATGATATATTATTTTATTATAAACTCATTTTCGGTTTCTAATGGATTCAAAAGGATTTATTTCAAGGATAAGATTGGTATGGGTCTAAAACATCTCAACAAATAGGTTTTGTACAAGTTTAGGTTTCCATATTAACCTTATCATTTTGATTTAAGTCTTAGATAAATAGTTTAACTTTTACCATGTCTTATTATATTATTATAATAAATGGTTTATAAACATACTGTAAACCACCAAGAGAACATCAAGTGGTTAATTAATGATACATATATCATTATATAAGTCCTTTGGCCCAACCTTATATTTTTAGGAATATTATATCATTTAATAAAATATTATTTGATTTAAAAACACATTTATGCCAGTTTTGATGTTATTTAGTATTTGGTTTCTATGAAAGTCATAAAAGAATGATTACATCAGAAAAAAATCCACTGAATCAATACTAACATGTCAAATTAATCTATAAAATTCATGTAATTCATCAAAATTATCAATTTACATTTATTTTCTTATTTATAAAATCAATTATTTTACTCTTTCATTAATATGGTAATTACTTCATCATCATTGTGTCATAAATAAATTTAATTATTTAATGTCTAAAAATTATAAACAAAATACCATGATGTAGGAAATAGTTTTATATTTCTAATGAATATTTATAGTCTAAATTATCTTGTGTATAACCCTATATTAAAAATGTTTTAGTTATTAATATTTGAATATAACACTTTTAAGTCTTCTTTAAACAAAATAATAATAAATTTATTTATCCAATCCAAGTGGATAAAAAAGGATAATATTTTATTCATAAGTTTTATTTTGGTAGAAATAAACTTATCCAATAGAATTAGGACATGTTTTAGGGTAATTATAATATAATATTTACCTTTAGTTACCCTATTTACTTTTAACTATGGTAAATAAAATTCAAAAAATACTATTCACCAAAAATTATTTTCATCATGTTGAACAAAATTTTACTTACTGATGTTAACTGCGTCTCTCGTATTTTTGAAACTCAATTCACAGAACAAGTAAAATTATGTTTTATGCAAATTAGCAAATGTTCCTAGAAGGTGGGTAAAAGATGTTAAAAAGTTCAATAAAATTTTATATATCCAATCATATTATAAAATGACTCCGATGAATTACATTAGAATAATATAGGTATTATGTATCTATTTTGACATTAAAATAAATTTATAGAAAGATAATAATTATTTAAATAAAATTTGGTTTTAAAAAATAATGTAGTGTTTTTCACTATTCATTAAAATTTGAATGTTTTCAGAAAAATACCAAAAATTTACCGTAATCTAATTTTTTTATTCTGAATCCAAAAATGAATTCAATTTGGAAAAATAAAATTTATAAAATTTCAAAAAGTGGGTATTACTATTCATAACTTCTTTTTAAATGGCTTGTTTTATTTTCCGTGGTGTGATAATACTCGAAGTTGTGTACAACGTAAGCAGTTGTATTATTTAAAAAGAAGTGTACCATAGAAGCTTGGGGTGTTACATTTTTAATTATATGAAAGTCTTTAAAAAATGAATCTGGGGGTAAAAATGAGGAAAATGACTATTTATTTCCATGTAATGTAATGAAAAATATCTTATATCCATTTTTTAAATGTAGCAATTTAAACCATATCAATCTGATTGATGGATTTCTCAGGATGTTTGTTAGTGAATTTATTGTGTTTTCAAACTCTAAAACATGTGTGGAATAGTTCAAATCATATAAAACAACATTTAATTATCATGAAAACATGGGAAAAATATATTTTAATTAATTTTTATGTGTATGAGTATAAAATAGATCAATCCAACAAATTGAGTTCCAAGAATTACTAAATCAAAATACATTTATGATATAAAAATATTTAAAAACGTGCATTAGGGGGTCAAAACAAATGAAAAATCCTCTAATTATCTTAAAATCATATTAAAATTAAAATAAATTCATTTCTGAAAGGTAAGAGCCTACCCCACATCGATTTAATTGAGAGATTTCTTGGGTTGTCTATAAGCACATTTTTCTGTGTTTTAAAACTCTAAAACATGAGAATAATAGTTATCAGTATGGAAACAACATTAAATTTGAATAAAATCATATAAAAATAGTCTATGTGTCATTTTTGAAGTCTAGTAATCTATGTCACATCAATCCAATGTGTTGTATTCTTGGAATTACTCAATAGGCAGTTTTAATGATATGAATGTATTTAAAAATATGTGTTCGGGGAACAAAACCAAGTGAATTAATATTTATTATATTTAAATAAAAGGATAATGACAATTGTTTTATTTTTTAAATATATTAACTCACTCCACATCAATCTAATTTATGGTTTGGTTTGGAATTTCATAAGAACATTTGATGTTTTTAAAAAATATAGAGCATACATGTAATGGTTATAACCAAAGAAAACGACATTATATTTGCTTGAAATATTACAATTTTTTTGAATCATTTTTATGATTATGAGTAGATTTCATTTATCTTAAACATTTAGTGTGCTTATAATTACTAAATAAGTATGTTTCAATGATAATAATGATTTTAATACAATGAATCATGCAGTTAAAACTACCAAAAAATCGGATATTGATTTTAAATCATTGGAAAATGATATTAGATTAATTTTTGAAATGGTGGAACTAACACCACACAAATCCAATTGATAGAATTATTAGGATTTTAATAATAACATTTTTTATATTTTAAAACTCTAAAAATTGTGCATAATATTCATAACCATATAGACAACCTCATATTAGAATTAAATCATTATAAATCTATCTTTAATCCTTTTTGGCAGGTATGACTAGATGACAAGTCAATTCAATGTGTGGTGTGGTCAAAATTACTAAATAATCTTCTTATAATGATATGAAAGTCTTCAAGAACATGTATTGGGGGGGTTCAAAACCAATAAAATGAGCTCATATTTCTATAAAATTGTAGGAAAATGGCCTTATATTGATTTTTAAAATTTAATACATTACACCACAAAAATCTGATAGACGAGTTTCCCATGATGTTTGCAAGACCATTTTTTCTATTTTAAAACTCTGAACCACACATGTAATTTTTATAAACATATAAAATCACATCATATTGACATTAAATCATGGAAAAGCTATCATTGAATCATTTTTTATGTGTAAAAGTATATGACATGTCAATCTGACTTGTAGTTTTCATTAAATTACTGAATAATATGTTTTTAATGATATTAAATTAATTAAAAAAAATTGGGGGGTGAAAACCAAGAAAAAAACCTTATATTTCTATGAAATTATATAAAAAATTAACGTAGATATATATTTTTAAATGTAGTAATCAAAACCACAACAATTTTATTGATATCTTGCTCGAGTTTCCCAAAACAACATTTTTTCAAGTTTAAAACTCTAAAACATGCATATAATGGTTAATACCAAATAAAAAAAATCTCAAATTGGAGTTAAATCCTGGGAAAAATATTGTGAATAAATTTTCAAGTGTATGAATATAAGAAAAATCATTATAATATGATTTTTTCATAAAATAACTCAATATGAAATTTTCAATGAAATGAAAGTCTTTAAAAATGTGCTTCATTGGGTAAAAACCTAGAAAATGACCATAGATTTCCATGAAACCTTAAGAATGTGATTGTATGATCCCACATATAGATGGTTTGAAAATTTCATAAGGATTTTAAATTTTCATTTACTAGATGATTAAAATTCTAAATCGACACTTGGAATGGAAATCCAAGAGTTGGAATGTGTCAAAGTGTATTTTTGAGATAAGGAATGAGGCCCGAGAAGTAGACTATTTTTTCAAATGAGTATCAAGGGATTCAAGTTCTATTTTAGGTGTTTCAGAGTTATTTGGAAAGGTTATGAGATTTTATGTGCATGGTTTTGGAGAGGTCAGGCGACACCATGATGCTAAAGATGTTTTCAGTTCATTTTGAACTGTTCATGGCTTAGTTGCATGATTCAAACATGGTTTCTGGTAAATCTTGTGAGGTAAATAAATAAACCATGTGAGGTTGAAGAAGTTCTAAGGCACGACATGCAATAGGTGATTAGATTCAGACAAATCATGTGCCATTCTATATATGAGAGGCAGTTATGAGATCACTTTTGGTGCACAATTTGTTAAATTGTGCACCCTAACCATGTGGGGAATGGGTATTGGATAGTAGGCGGTGCACAGTTGAATATTGTTCTGTAAATACATGTGGAAAAACCATTCGAAAGATTTAATTTCGTTTAAAATGTGAAATGGAAACAATAAACCCTCCATTTTTTTATAATTACATATCATTTCTCCCCCAATAGGGCCATATGAACCAGGGGTTCCCAAAACCTCCTACTCATATTATTCTTCCATTGATTTGGTGGGGTTTTCGTGGTGTTTCTTTGGGGATTATGGTGATATATATCTTATTCATCTCTCCCATTATTTCTTTCCATTCATCTTCATAATTTTTTATGTACGTGTTTAGGGATTTGATTTGAATTCTATAAGAGAATGTTGTAATCATCCAGGGATGATCTGGATTTCAGTTAGATTTAGTATAGGATATATTGAGACTAATTACTCATATGGTTACACTTAAATTCATTATGTTCTGTGATTATCTTGATTTTTATTAGGTTTTTTGAAATTATTTAATTTAATTAATAGTTGAATTTTTTTCACATCTTAGGGATATTTTCTGGGACTGGTGTAGAGAGTCAATGGGGACCTCCTATGTTGGTTTCATGGAGTTTCTATAATATTTGATCAAACAGGTGTGTTTTATGATATTATTCATATTTGGGGAGTAATTTATTATTTATTTATATTTGTTTTAAATAAGTAATTTTGGTTTCATGGTGGGAGACTAGATCCCAGGTTGTGGTTACAAGCTTGGTTGGCTTCTGATGGGTTTGGATGATGCATGGGTGAACATTGGAAAGGATTTAGTGCTTTGAAAGGTTTTTGAAAGATTAAAATAAAAGTTATGTTGCATAATAGAATTACCCATTATCTATTTAGTTGTTTTTCATGTGTTTGTAGGTTGTTCCTAAGGTCCTAGTGATGTGTGATTTCTTCATTGGTTTAATTCATCTGGTTACGGGATTTGGATTGATTCCTTGGACCTTACATGGATCCCATTAGATTCATTTTTAATTTGATACTGAACTTATGACCACCCATGGGGTGTTCTGTTTTTAGGAAATGGTAACATTAAATTTTAAAGGGTAAATTTAGTGGGAAAGGGATTAATCTGGTTAAGTTCATTGGTTAGTTGGAAGGAATGGTTAAGGGCTACTTGGAAGAGCTTGAAAATAAATGTATTATAACCCGATTTAAGGATAAATTAAAACATTATATATAATACATGTTTTTGAAATTCTTTTGAGTCCATTTAAATTATTTTAAATGCACGTGTTTGGGTTTCAACATATTATTAATGAAAAAGGAAAAATCAACATTTTGAAATTATTCTTGTTTTGAAATGATATTTTGACCACCAAGTGGATTAAAAAATGTGTTTTAAATAGAATTCAGTTTTTTATTTTAAATGAGTCTATGTTTAGTTAATTATTGAACATAATAATGAATATTGTGTTCGTTTAAATGGAAATAAATGTCTTGGACCATGTCTTGTTTTTAATAGAGAGATACCCATGTTATGGAAGGGTTTTTTCAAAAACAAATAATGAGGTTGTTTCTTTTTGGCATTTTATGACATGTGAAAGAGTTTGGTCCTTGTTGAAGAATGTTTTTGGTTTTCATATCTTGGTGGGACCTTGGGATTGATGAAATGAGAATAGGAAATGCATGTTGGTAAATGAATTCTGGTGCACCATTAATGCTATTCTATTTTTAAGGTTTTGTATGTTGACCTTGATTAAAGAAATTAACTAATTATGGAATAGATTATTATATTAGAAATTGTATTTCTCTTACATGTTAAAGGTTCTAGTCTAATTCTTGAGGAACCGCTTGTATTATATATATGTCTTAGGATGTTGGACATGGATTTCCTCATCCCTGATTTTGGGCAGGATAGATTAATTGTCCATGAACCCCAGTGCACCATATTTTTAGAGGACAGAACGATGCTCTTAACTCTAGGGGTATAGACATGGAGTTCCATAATGGTAATTAGGATGGTGGAAATTCCATTCGTTATCCGTGTATAGGTGGTAGGATGATGCATGATGTGCCATTAACTTTATATTTGATTGGGATGGTTAGACACGGTGTTCCAAATCCTGAGTTTGAGTACCTGGGATGACACTCAGAGGTAAACCAGATTACTGTAATTAAGAAATGAATTCCCCCATGTGACTTAACATTCATACCCATGTGGTATATGTCTTCGACTCTAGGAATGGAATGATTTGGTTTGGTTGTTTTGGTGTCCCAATAGAACCTGATGGAATGAAAGTCTAATGATCAATCCGTAATGGTTAAATTTATTTTACTATCTTATTTGTTTATTTAACCTATAGATATCTTCATACACTTTGGCACTCAAAGGTATTTATTTATATACCTTTGGTAGTTGTCTATTCAATTTCATTCACACCCTACACGAGCTTCCATTGAACATGGGTACCCAAGTATCTCCCACATGTTTATTGTAGGCGTAGGATTGGGATGAGTTCTGAGATGAGTTTCACATGGTCGGGAGGGACATCTTAGATAGTTTCAAGTGACTATATGGGTTCATATCTAAGATTCTATAGAGACTCTTTGTGTTTTATTTTATTTTTTGGATGTTATGTATATGGCCTAGTGGGTAGTTGGTCTTATGTATGACATGAATGTTTAGTCCATTACTGTATTTCATCTTATTACAAAAATTCTTTTTAGGATATTTTTTTTCTTACAATGATGTGTATGATATTTGGTTATTTACTTCCTATTGTGCCCTATTATATGGGGTTAGATCCTCCTCAATGCTCCACTTGAAACACCCACTACTTGTCGGTAGCCTATGTATTATTAGGAGGCATGCTTTAGGCTATCCAGCACTCCCGCTCGGGGAACCAGTTTAGTGGCATCTGAGCCAGGACATCACAAATTGGTATCTGAGGTATTTATGTTCGTATTATTTTAAAATTTACGGTTTCATAGACTATAGATATATAAATTTTTTGAGCATGTAATGCATATCGGGTTGGTGTGTCGTGAACACCAATTCCTGTTGGAAATCTAGGTCTCCAGGTGATGGGATTGATGTTTAGATTTTTGATAATAGATATGTCTATTATTTTTTTATAGTGACCCACATTTTTTTGTATGTGATGAATTATGATTGATTTATGTATCTTGGACCATGGGAAATAATCCTATGGTTTCATTTTTAACTCTTGTCCAGTAGAGGAAAGTAGTGTCTCATTCATCATTATAGCCATATAGGATCCACAAGTTAAAGATTTTCTAGTGTGTGATTTTATAGATTTTCTTTAGATGGATGGTTTTGTAGATCTATGTAGAAGCACTCATTATTGAGGATTATCGTGTGGTGCTCATGCACTATTGGTGTAGTGAACCTGGTGGGTAAGTATGGTATATATATAGGATAATTGGACCCCTTTTGGGTGGTTTTTGTTCAAGGTTGTAATTATATAAAGATCCTCCACAGATCATTCATATGTGATAATTATTAGAGGGGATAGATTCCCTAGCAGTGGGTGATTGATTTTTAGATTCAAGTACTTTTATATGTGACAATTTATAAGTATCAGTAATCTAGAGAGCAGTCTAGCATATAAATACTCAAAGAGGATAGGTTGAATTGTTTTGGGAAGATGGTTTTTATGTGATGAATTTCATATATGAGACCCTATTGGTGAGAATTTTGAAATGTTAATTGAAAGTGATGTTTGGACAAGAGCATGTTTGAAACCCTATGAGTTGTAGCCTTTATGAGTTAGAATAGATATTAGAGGTTGATCCTAGTGAATTATTTTTAGACTTATCCTATGGTTCATGGTGTGAGATCTCAGTGACATTCTTGACATGTCTCTAGCTTTGGGAGTTAGTGCCATGTGGATTCTGATGATAACCAATTAGAGTGGATGGACGATTTTGAAGTGCCATTGGATAAATGAGGATTAATTGTAAGTTTTCAAAATTACGATTTTAGTACATGATGGGTGTAATATATTATGAGTTTTAGGTGCTTTAGAAGCCTTTGGTTTCTAGAAAGAGCACTTGAGTTCTAGGTTTTTAACCTTGTGATTGGTTTCGATGCTTGTTCGGGTTCCTCACATGGGTGACGGTTGTACACAAAGGATGTTACTGGTAGATTTTATATGGACTAGAAGTGAAGTTTTTCTTTTTTTGATGAATGTATAGGGGATATAGACATGGAATTATTAAATCATTAGACACACTGAGATGGATGGTTTCAATAGACATGAAATCCTTTATAATACTTATCCTTTGGGGGTGCATGCTGCTTCTGAGGAAAGGACCGATTAGGTTCCCAAATCGATTTTCTTGGGATGTGTCATTAAGAATGTAGTTAAAGAATAAGTGATTTTATTGGAACTCTTATATGACTCTCATGATTTGATTGGTTGTGCAAGAAGTTATGGATATGTGAGTTTCCTTTAATTTTTCCAATAAACAAGGATACCCTTGGCTGAGATGGGAATGTGGGGATGGCATGGACAGTGGATAGATCATGTGAGATAATTTTTCATGATACATTACTTGAAGAGGCTATAAAATGGTTCAGTGGTTTTGCTACAAAAGGGCATGTAATGGTTGAGCATTACAAGGATCTGAGAGACATGAGTGAGGGTCACACATTGTGTCATCAACTTGTTGATTGAATGATGTGGGAGCATGCACCGAGATGCTTGGGATAAATAGGTAGTGTAAAATTGGTTGAGAACCGATGTGGTAATGGCATGAAGCTTGCTTGTAGGTAGTCATGTGACCTTTGGATGGCTTTGACATGTTCCTTTAGATAGAGGTGACATTAGAGATGGAAGAGTGCTGGTGTTATTTTTCAACAACACCTTAGCATACACCAATCCTAGTTATGGTCATTCTGAATATCATTACATTATATTAAGTGTTTAGGGATGGAAATTTCAATACACCAAGATAAATTAATGTCATTTATGGTTTAATAGAGGTCCTCTTTAGAGATACCACTCATAGTGGGGTGTATGTTTTGTCGTATGGTGGATTTTCACCAATAGCTATATTGATTTAGTAGAGAATCCTTCTATCGAATCACATTGGGGGTATGGTATGGACTCTGATGGGTGTGATTGTGAGGTTTGTTGAATGTTTATGGGGGTGAAGGCATTGTGATCAAGTAATATGGAAACGGGCCCGCATATGGAGTTGGGTGAATTGGGGTTGAGACTGATGGAGATATTCAAACCTGGGATAGCGCACAATGTGGGTGTGGAAGGTTCCAAGATATGTATGGTGTGTTATTTTGGGAAATATGGGTACATTTTGGGTTTGAGATGGGATTTCTACAAAAATTTGGTATATTTTATTTCATTCATGGAAATCTATTATCCCTATGATACAGTTGGTTTTCGATGATGAGGTCGCATGTTGATGTTATTTAAATTAGTTTGAGTGTTAAGTCATAGTAAGTTTTATACCATGTTGAGTGTATCATAGGAGTGCGAGTTCAATGTTATATTGGGGTTTTATAATAGAATATTTACTATGAATTGGATGATGTTAGTGATAAGATAATTTTTATGGTGGGGAATACCATATCTATGATAAGTGATCGAGTAACAAAAAAATTCATTGTTTCAGTTAGATTGAATCGGGTAAGCACCATCATGGTGATTCGATTTGGAAATGGATGATAGCTCAGGATTTTCATTGATAGAGGGCTTGAGTTGGAGTTTGTTCTGTGGTAGTGTTTCATGATATTGACTTTTTAATGAGGTTGTTTGTTAAAATATGATGACCAATGTAGGTTAGGTGGTGTAGATAGTTCAACACTAACACGTATCAAGGAAGAAAATTATTATGGTGGGGAGGTTATATGATCTCGTATCTTGACGGTTGATTTATTTTAATAATTTTGATTTTTCATTTACTATAATAGGTAAATTTTGAAAAGAGACATATAATGGGAATTAAAGTGTTCGAATACCTCAAAGTGTTTTTTATAAGATTAATGAGTCTAGAGAGGTGATTTGATTTTTTAGATTAGAATAAGAGGCTTCGAGTTAAGTTTCAAGTGTTTTGTAGTTTTATGAAAGTGGTACCCAGTTTAGGGTGCATGATATATAAGAAACCATGTGACACCTTGAAGATATGCATGTTTTCACTTCATATCGTACTTTTCATGGTTGATTATCACCACTCATGCATGGTATTGGGTAAATATTTATGGAAAATAGAGAAACCATGCAAGGTTGAGGAGTGTTTGAGGTATGGTGTGTAGGTTGTGCTCAGTTTTAAAAAACATTGAACCTTGCTAAAGAAGGGTGGTGGTGATGATAGCCTGGTTGACACACTTTTTTTCAAACTATGTGGCCTATCCATGTAGGGCATGGGTGTTGGAAAGTATAGGTCACACATTGCACACATAGTTTATAATATCGTGTGGCCAAACTATCTGACGAAAAATAATTTCATTAAAAATGTGAAATGATCAACCTACCCCTTCAATTTTTCATCCATTCAACCACATTTCTCCTCTAGAAGAGGCACAAAAACCATTGGTTCCCCAAACTCCTTCCTCTTTATCTACCTCATTAAATTTTGGGGGTGACTACAAGGTATTGGTTGGTATTTTATGGTGATATTTCTCATCCCCCTCCTCTCCATTACACATTTCAATGGTTTTTCATAATTTTAGTAGTTTGGTTTCAGGGATTTGATTCTGATTTCCCAAAAACAAGGTGGAATCAGAAAAGGATGTTGTGGAATTTGTTGGTCTTGGGTAGTAGAGATCCCATTATGAATTAAAGACATCATTTCATGGTGTTTCATTATGTTTTGTATTTATGTTGAGGTTTCATAAGTTTTTTCTAATTAATTAATTAAATTAAGTGTTGAAAATGTATCTCCTCTTAGGTATTTTTCCTAGGAATGGTGAAGGGAGCCTATGTGGACCTCCCATGGTAGTTTCATAGAGTTTTAATATGATTTAACTGACATGGTGAGTTTTCCTACATTATTCCACATTATTGTTTAATTTTTAAATAATTTATATTTTTAATAGTTAATTAATTTTGGTTTCTTGGTGTGACACTAGATCCTGGGTGTTTGTGGTGAGATTAGTTGGGTTCCAAGGGGTTTGGATGATGCTTGGACAGGCCTTGGAAATACTTCCATACATTGATTTTTTTTGGAAAGATTAAAAAATAAGTTAGGTGGCCTAGGAGCTTTACCCATAGTCTCATTAATTGTTTTTAACATGTATTTATGTTTTGGCTTAAATTCAACATTTTGTGTGTTTTCTTCCTTGGCTTCTGTAATCTATGTATGGGTTTTGGATTGATATCTTAGACTTCCCAAGGATAATGTTGTATCTCTTGGTGATTTAATACTAAAACTATGGTAACCCATTGGGTGTTCCATTTTCCATAAATGGAAATACAAAATTGTAAAGGTTATTGTATGTTGTTTAAGAGATTATTCAGGTTAATATTGTTGGTTTTTTTAATGAATGGTTAAGTTTTACTGGTATAGCTTGAAAAAAATAACATATTAGAAGGATGAATGGAAATATATTATGTACTTTAATTTGTTGAAATTCTTATGAGGACCTTGAAATGTATTCAAATGTTTATGTTTCGTTTTTCCCAGTTTTGGTTGAAAAAGGGAAAAGCTAAATTTTTAAATGATTCTTGATTTTAAATGAGTTGTTGAAATCTAGGTGGATAATAAAAATATGTTTTAAATTAATTTTAAATATTGATTTGAAATGATTGTTTAGTTCATTTTTAGTGAAAAATATAGGATGAATCCTATACTGATATAAATGGAAATGAGGGTCTTGGACCTTGTCTGGGTTTAAAAGATAAAGACCCATGTTATGAAGGGATGTTTTCAAACTATTTAACATGGATGTTTGGTTTTAGAATTTTATGAAATGTTAAAGGGTTAGGCTTTCATAAGGAATGTTTTTGGTTCTTAAGGCCTATTGGGACATTGTTACTGATGAAATGATAAAGGTTAATGAATATTGGTAAATTAATGATGGTGAACCATTGATGTTAACATGTTAAAAAGGTTAAGCATGTTGGACCACAAATAATGGAATTGAGTAATTGTGTAATGGGTTGGGATGTTGTACATGGTGTTCCTCATCCTTGGTATAGGTTCTAGAAAGATTCCTGAGGCACCACTAGAGTTATATACATTTTAGGTTTTTTCACATGGAATTCCTCATCCATGATTTTTGGAAGGGTAGACTGATTCTGTAGGCACACTAGTGTACCATAGTTTTCAGAGGATGGACTAATGTTATTCAGTCAAAGTGAATGGACATAGTTTCCCGTGTAATTGACTAGTATGTTGAAAATAGAATTCTAAAACCATGGTATAGTTTCAAGACTAATGCTCAGGGCACCACTAGTATTATATCTGATTGGGATGATCAGACATGGTGTTATGAATCACTAGTTTGAGTACCTTAACTGATGTTATGAGGTACATTGGATTAATGTAATTAATAAATTATTTCCCCCTTCCAACAGAATTTTTAGACCCCTATTGTATATGGCTTGGACTCTCGGCATGCCCAGATTAGTTATTATTGATTGGGTGACTGATTAGAATCCAAATTAATAAAATGATAATTATTTGTGTTTAATGGTGAAACATGTTAACTATTCTATCTTATTTATTTAATGAACCTATAGATATACGTATAAACTATTTTACTAACCAGTGATGGTATAGAATCCTTTTTCTGGTGGGATACAGAGCTGTAATTAGACCCTTTTCAGTCCTCCATTTCACTTTGGTACTTGAGTAGCACTCATATATTTGTTGCATGCATAGGTTTGGTGTAACAACCCAGACTCGGATGCCACCCAAAATAGTGACATGATCTCGGTTGGTCACATAGCCTCAAGAGCATCTCCCCAAATGCCAGAGGCTACCGAATAGAAGCAAGGGCCTATGTGATTTGTTGGGGAGACTATTCCCTCATTACCAGAGTATCACAGCGGATGTAAAACAAATAATAAATAGAAAATGTGAAATAAATAGCAGAAAACTGAAAGTAAGACAAGAAATAAAAATAATAAATAACAATAACTAGAAATTTATCTTATAAAAAATGTTGCAGATTGTACAGGTAACTAGAAAGTAGTCAGAATAGTACGTGGCCATAAAATATACCATTAGTATCCCAAAAATAACAAAATACAAAAAGGTATCCTGGCATCGCAAGCCTCGTCTTTCTCCTATGCTACCCTACCCCAAAGACACAATAATCAACCTTTACTAGGGTGCTTGCCCCTATCATCACAAGTTACCATATAATATTTTTGAGTCCCCATGGAGGTACAAACATGGTTTGAGACAAACATCCCAGTAGGAAACCACAAATATATATACAATTCTAATAGAAATTCTACAAAAGTTATAGGAAGTGTAAACAACTAGTAAGTAAGTGTGTATTCCCCTGGAATAAGGCTAATGTAATATGTAAAACCAATTAGGTCTCAAGGAGACCTGCAAAAGAGAGTCAGCTCTTAACAAGGCTGCTATAACAATGTAAACAAGCAAGTCACATGGCCCCTCCATATATCCATCTGTATCATGGAACAATATCCACATTGTAAAAATAAGTCATGTAATTCACAACCACATCATATTGTGAAGTAAAATATCACACATCCACACTATATGGTGAAGATTATAATCCCACGACCACATTGTATAGTAAAGATCATACCGCAAGGGAAATATCTAAGGTGTCATCAGACTAAGGCATCCAGTGTAATAAATCTAGACTATATAGGGCCAAATCCAATTATATTCTCTAAGGAATCACATCGAGTCCCACATAAATACCTAGTGGAATCTTGGTTAGGCATTGTTTGGGGTCCTAGGAGCATGGAAATTGAAGGTCCTGTGCGAGCCCAAGAAAGCCGGATCCACGAGGTAGTAAGGCTCGAGGAATCAAAAAAAATCAAGACCCGTGGGGCATAGTCAACCCAAGGTGTCAACTACCATGTTCCAAATCAATTTATTCAAACATTAAATTTAAAAAAAACATTCCATGTGAGTATACTCACTCACATCAACCTGCACAAGCCATGAGTGTACCCACTCATGCAAACCATTTATCAAAATAAGAATATGGGCCAATTGTCCCATATAAACCATTAAAAATTACAGTACTATCAAAATAGGAAAGGCATAACATGATATTCAGTGTTCTAGGAGGCATTACATCTCCTAAACAAGCTACTCAAGCTATCCAATCATTAAAAAAACTCATATAACGAGGAAAGAACAAGAACACAACCCTTGGGGGGTTTAAATAGGCATAATCAGCTTATTTCTTATAGTGCACCACTTGGGTGACCTTGAATCATGTAACGGGTGCCAATTCACCTAAAATAAACCTACAGGCATCCTAACTATGTCTTACTACAAATACAACAAGAAAATACCTCAAAATGAGGCCTCTTCAGAATTTATGATGGGAAGTGAAAAGGATTAATTCCCAAAAAGCACCCAAAAAACCGAATGAAAGTTTAGAACACCTAACTCACCTCGGTATTAGACATATCACCCAGTATAAAGTCCTGATTCTTCTTGGTTTGGAATAAATATGAAGAACTGATGATGAATGGGATATTAGGCCATATGAGCTGAAATCAAAATAGCACACTCGTTGTTACGAAGAATCAAGAACAACTAAAAATTAATCGATTACTTATCGATGTAATTCCAACATGAAAGACGATTCTTGACTCAGAGTCCAGATGGCTTCTAAAACTGAAATACCATTTTAGATGGTTTTTTGGTTAAAAAATGAGATAAAAACTAATGCGCCTCAAAATATGAGTCTACTGCCTCTGTTATAAAAAACCCCACTGGGCAAGTACACAACGTGTACCACATGTACACTTGTTGTGATTTCCTTTTATTTTTTTATGATCTAGACATGATACATGTAATTACGGATGAATTCACGGTGTGTATTAGAAGTACCGGGTGTGTATACCAAGTACACGGCGTGTACCTAGACTACAACCAGATTTAATCCTATTTTCCACATTCTTTCTCAAAAACAACCCAACCAGCCCATGGCCCAACCCAGGGTCTAAGAAAAAAAAGGAAATTAAACACAATTAACTCGAAAAGAAGGATATATACCTCATGAAAAACACGAGATCATACAATCTTCCCCAATTATAGAAATTCTTCCCCGAATTTCTCTCTGAAGGGGGGTCAAGATTCGTCTAAAAACAAATCCGGCCCTTGAGCACATATTTTGGCTTCCCTCTCCAAAGTCTCATCCTATAAATAGCCATGTTGCCATAGCACCCATACTATAGGAACTGAATGGCCTCAGAGAACCTTCATGCTCCTGTATCTGATACGAATCAGATGCTCCTCAAAGGACGCATCAACCAGAATCTCAACCTCCCCGGGCTGAAAAACTTGAGATGGGTCTTAGTGATAGCGGTGTAGCTTAGATACATGGAAGAATTTTTGCATGGATTGATACCATTGAGGTAACTGCAACTGATAGGTAACTGACCCAACTCTCTACAGAATCTAAAATTGCCCGACATATCTCGGTGAAATGTTTACCCTATCTTCCGATTCGCCTCTGTCCAAACCTGGGTGAAACATGCAGGAAACCTTGATCCCAATACTCGAACTCTATAGGTCATATACAGTGATTGACATATGATTTCTTATGAGATTGTGATGTATCCATCTACTTCTGAGTCAGCTGGACCTATTCTGAAGTCTCCTGTGTGAGAAGCGGTCCCAGTAAAACTACCTCTCCTACATCTAACCAGCACAGGGGGGAAAGACATGGCCTATCATATAAGGTCTTGTATGGTGCCATTTTTATCCTCACATGAAAACTGTTATTGTAGTAGAACTAAACCTGGGGAATGTGCCTCTCCTAATAGCCCCCAAAATCCAGGACGCATGCTTACAGTATGTCCTCTAGCACATGTATCGTATGCTATGACTGGCCATCAGTCTGAGGGTAGTATGTTGTACGCAGAAATACCTATGTACCTAGTTCCCTTGGAAAACATTTCTAGAAAATAGATGTAATTATGGAATCCCTACCTGAAACGATATTTTTTGGGACCCCATGAATTTTTACCACATCTCGGATGTACAACATTACAAGATTATTGACACCGAAGGACTCCTTGATCGGTAAGAAATGTGAGACATTTATAAGCCTCTCAACAACAAACCGCATAACATCATTACCTCTAGCTGACATTAGTAAACCATTAATGAAATCCAACGCGACATCATACAACTTCTACTTTGGGATTGGTAACTGGTGTAAAATCCTAGCTGGTCATTGATGATCCGCCTTCACCTGCTGACTGGTGGAACACCTCATAAAAAAACCAGCTACCTATCTCTTAATTCACAACCACCAGTAATTTTGTCGAAATTCATGGTACATCTTGGTGACCCCATGATGAACTTCCCAAGATGAAGGATGAAACACCCACATCAACTCATCATGTATGTCCACGGGAACCCAGACATGTCCATGGATACGATGGATCTCATCATCACCTACCGTCCAACCAGGAGGAGATTCCTCACATGCGGCACGTTCCCATATAACTAGACCTTATGAATATGATATCTGCCTAATTCTTACTCTATATAGTAGGTTATATGTAACATCTAAATATGGAAAACTTGGTTCATCAATGACATGAAAACTTCAAGCTAGTTCGTGAGACCGAACAGTATAAACAGATACTCATATAACCCGTACTTGATATGAATGTATGTATGAGGTATGTATGTAGGTTGAACATGCACTTGGTCATATCCTTACCTCAAGTCTATCTTCGAGAGCACTGGAGCTCCTCAAAGCTGATCAAACATGTCATCTATCTGTGGAAAAGCATATTGATCTTTAACCGTCATCCGGTTCAGTTTCTGATAATCCACACATAGCCTAAGTGTTCATTTTTCCTTTTTCATGAAAATAACCGAAGAAAGCCACTAAGAAGTTCTGGGTGTGATAAAACCATTCTCCTCAAAATCCTCTAGCTACCTCTTAAGCTCCTGCAACTCCATCTTAGCCATCCTATAAGGAGGAATCAATACGGGCACAGCTCCTGGAACTGGCTCGATGGAGAACTCCACCACTCTCTTAGGAGGTAAACTAGAAAATTTGTCAGAAAAGACATCCCTAAATTGCTAAACCACTTGAGGAAAGTTATCCTGACTCACTACATGATCATATAGAAACAAACTAGGAATCTAGTCTATCATCCCACCCATCCCACGATGCTCGAGTCCATCTCTACTCACCTTGAAATACCATTCACCATTGTGAATAAACACTGCACCCTCTAAGGATGTAAAATTCACCTTTCGGCAATAGTAGTCACCATACTCTCAATACGATACTATCCATTCCATTTTGAGAATGATGTCAAACCCTATCATCTTGAAGAGATAAAGATCCCAGATGAAGTGACACCCTCCAACCTCAAGGGGACACTCAATACAATGGAACACAACACCCGTTCAAACTCCCAATGGTGTGTCTAGTATCAAAATTCCCTTAAAAAGAAAAAACACTAGCCCAAGGATTTTTACAACTCGTGCAGAGAGAAAACGGTGAGAGTAACCTATATCGAAAATAGTAGACGCAATAGTAGAAGCTACTAAGATATTACCTTTCAAAGTATATGGTTCGGGATCTTACTCATGTTGGATCTATCACAATGCATATGTCTATCCTATACCATGGCTATGTAACCCATCCCGAATACCCTGAGCTGATATGGCATGTTGTCTCTGAGCAGTCGGGGTCTAGATACCATGACCATGACCGAAACTTCCATGTCATGCACTGCTCCATCTCCCAGCCTAACACAGAGATGAAGAGCCTTCTCTTGAACCCGATGTCGGATCTGACCCCCTACCACTCATAGCTGAAGGGAAGGTCCTATATAACCGCTGCATGTGCCCCATCCTGCAGAACGTTCGGCACTCAACTAGGTCACAGTCACACTAATTTTTGACATTCCCTCACCTTCCACACTAATGGGAATACACCAAGCTACCTACACCCACAACCTGGAAAGAACCCACATCACAGGAAGCCTTGAAACGACATTTCTAACCTGAAGACAAAGATTCACTGGGGTGAGAAACAACACTCCCTTGTTCTGTACCCCCATCTTCCCTCAGGTTCTACTCTTTAATCACCACTTGATTCACAATCTCAATAATAGATGTTAACCTGAACATGTTGACCTATGATCCAATAGCATGTGTGAGACCTTCCTCGAAGCACCTCACCCTCAAAATTTCATTAGTAAGATATATCGGTGAAAAAAACACATATTTGTATATCATGATGAGTATTCCATAACTATGATCTTGCTCTACACCAGATGGATGAACTCACTAGCCCGCTCTACTTGTAGTTCCATGGGGTAAAATGTTTCAGAGAAGCGGGTTTGGAATTCAGCCCAACCCATATTCAGTAGCCTATTATCTTGGTTCAAAATTTCATACTTGATCATTGCCTCTCCATGTAGCATATAAGTCATGATATTGACCTCCAGTCCATAGGCATCTCCAAATGCTCAAAAATCGATAACATGGTCTCCATCCATAGCTCTGTAGCTTATGGTCTTCCATCCCTTGAAAACGTAGGAGGATGTTGCTGCTAGAACACCAATGTCAGCTCAACAATAGTCAAGGCAGGCTGTGGTGCCCCCTGAAAATTCTGAATTTAATGAAAGAAACCGTCACAGAACTGTGCCTCAGCACCTGTGTCCGGAAGATCCTCAGGTGCCGCAACTAGAACTACAGGAGGATAAAAAGGTACCCTATGTCCCACCATCTCCAAAGTATGGCCATCTCCTTCATCGTTGCATACTACATGAGGTTTTCATAGTGGAATGTCTCTACAATGACAAACACGCACCTTAGGAAATAAAAACATCAAAGAACAAAGCTCAAAATCATAGGATAGGTCAAAACCCTCATAGAAACCAAGCCAAACCCACAGCCTGCTCCTAAATCCAGGACTGTATAATGAACAACCATTGAACCACTAGAAATTATGCCTCTTGCCCAGACAAAACATGGTCTAGGTAAAGTATCTATCCACAAGTTCAATTTTCCATTTCACATTCTTTTATTCATGAAATTCCACCAAGGGTTACCAATTATGAATCTATGAGGGCCAATAACACCTCACGAACCCAACCTTGGTTCCCTTTTCAAACAATACATGTAACAAGTTCATTTAACATTTGCATTTCACTAGTGTGTCATTTCCCAATTCATAAGGGCCAATACTCCTTATGGATTGAAAGATGACATCACACCTTTATCTACTGCACCCAACTAACACAATAGTATGCACATATATCCTATCCACTATCACAACAGCATGCAATATCTAATGCATCCTAGATGGCATGGTATAATTCATGGAATATGATTCTATCATGTTTCTATATGATGCATGATATGGAACACCATCATCTCATCAGGTTTAAACTAAAATTGAACCTAAAATTGCATCAATAGTAATAGAAAAAATCATGTGCATCACCCAATAGTGAATTCAAATAAAATGTAAAAGTCAAAATCTCGAAAATCAGAACTCAATTCGATGCAATTTGACTTTTCCCTATACATGAGGCATCAACTCCCGGGCACAATTTATAACCAAACTCCATTTATTTCTAATCCCTTTCTTGTGTCACCAAACTGTTAGTCAATCCAGAAAAAACTCCTCTGATACCACTTTGTAACATCCCAGACCCAGATACCACCCGAAATAGTGCCCCGATCTCGGTTGGTCACATGGCCTCAATCAAATCTCCCCAAATTATAGATGCTACCTAGTAGAAGCAATGGCCTAGGTGATTCAGTGGGGATACTATGCCCTCATTACCTGATTATCACAACGGAAATAAAACATATATTAAATAGAAGAGGCGAAATAAACAGCATACAATTGAAAGTAAGACAAGAAATAAAAAATAAGACATAAAAATAAATAAAAATACCTCATATAAAAAATGATGCAGATGGTATAAGTTTCTATAAAGAAGATAGAATAGTACATTGAAATAAAATAAAATTTAAGTATTTGAAAAACAATAAAAGACAAAAAGGTATTCAAGCATCGCAAGCCTCAGCTTGGTCCTATGTTCCCCTTCTACAAATCCACAATCAACAACCTGTACAAGGGTGCTTTCCCCTATATTCACCTTCTACCATATAATCTATTTGGGTCCCCAAGTTTTCCTAAACAGTGTACGAGATAAACATCCCAATCGGAAACCACCCAGGTCATTACAGTTCTAAAAGAAATTCTAAAAAAGTGCTAGAAAGTGTAAACAACTATTAAATATGTGTGCATGCCCATGGAATAAATGTACTGTAATAAGTAAAACCAAAAATCCCTCAAATATACCTGCAAAAGAGAATAATCTGCAAACAAGGCATATATAACAAAGTAAACAAGCAAGTCACATGGCCACACCTTACATCCATCTATATCAGGCAACCTCAACTACTCTGTATATAGAAGTCAAGTAATCCATAGACATGCTATATAGTTAATTCAAATATCGCACAACGACGCCATATAGTTAAGATTAGAATCCCACATCCATGTTGTATATTGAGGAGAAAACCTCAAGGGATGTATCCAAGGGGTCAGCTGACAAAGGCATCCAATGTAATAAATCTAGACCATGGAGGGATGGATCTAAGCAGCTTTTCTATGACATCTCATTGAGTACCATGTGAATCCCTTATGGAAACATGGTTATTCATTGGTTGGGTTCCTAGGATCATGTAAATAACAAGTCTTACATGAGCCCAAGCAAGCCGGATCCACTCGGTAGCAAGGCCTGAGGCATCCCATAGAATCAATAGCCAAGGGGCAGAGCCAACAAAAGGCTTCCACTACCATGTTCCAAATCCATTCATTAAAACATTCAATTTATCATTCAATTTAGACAAACATTCCCTATGATTATACCCACTCACATCAACCTACACAATCCATGAATATACCCACTAATGAAAACCATTTGTCAAAATAAGTATATGGGCCTACCCTCCCATATAAACCATTAAACATTCCGTTATTATCAAAATAGGCATGTAAGAACAATATATTCAGTAGGAAAGAAGGTAGTACATCTAATAAATAAGATACTCATGCTATATAAGAATTAATAGGCTTCCATTAACTAGGAAAGAACAAGAACGCGCTCCTTGGGTTGTTTAAACAGGCATAAACAGGTTATTTCCTTAATGGGAACCCCTTGGGTGACCTTCAATCATGTAACAGGATCCCAAAAACCTAAAAAGAACTAATGGGAATCCTCACTAGGTCTGAATATAGATATGGAAAGAAACTCGCTAAAATAGGAGGCCTCCTCTGAAAGACTAACATGCGGTGAAAAGGACAAATTCCTACAAAGTATTTGAAAATACAAATGAAAGTACAGACCACCTACCTTTCCTCGGTAATAGGAAGCTCGTCCAGTATCAAGTCCTAATTCATCTTGGTTTGGATGAAATCTAAAGAACGAACGAATAACATGATATTAGGGCCTATGAGACTAAATCCAAATATTGTAGTCATTGTTCAAGAGAATCAAGAACGATGTAAAAGGAATCGAGTACTTATCAATGAAGTTCTTACATGACAGATGATTCTTGAAACAGATTTTAGATGGATTCTAAAACTGAAAAATCATTTTAGATGATTTTTGTGGTAAAAAAACAAGAGAAAAACTAATGAGTGTGAAAATATAATGTTGTTGCCTCTTTTATAAAAAAACCTAATGGGAAAGTACATAGCATGTACTTCCCATTTATTTTTTTTCTTGGTCATACTAGCTGCACATCGTGATGGACCAGTTCATGGTGGGTACTGGAATTACACAACGTATAGACCAAGTATACGACATGTACCTAGCCTACGTCCAGATTTCAACATGTTTTCCCCATTTTTTCCAAAAACAACCCAACAGGCCCATGAACCGACCTAGGGTCTAAGATAAAAAGGAAAGTAAACACATTTACCCCGAAAATAAAGATCCTTGCCTCAAGAAAAGCCTGGGAACTTACATTTGGGTTGTGGCATGTGTAACGACCCAAAGTTTCATTAATGGAAATCCCTCTTGATCAAATTAAATGTCTCTTTATGATTATATAAAATGTCAAATTCTTTGGTTTTATGATAAGAATTTTGACAGTTGCTAATATAGTCGTTGAATAGTGACCACGTGATTAGTATAAATATAGGACTTTAACAAATCCAATTTACTCAGACAAAGGAAGCGATGGACTCATCCAGTAGAATTGCCCCATGTGAAGCCCATTTGTCAGAGCTCTGAAGAGAGGTGGAATCCTTGGGCTTCGCTCTTGACCAATCCCAAGCTGAGCTTCATCATTTCAATCTCGAACGGGGCCGTCTACGGTAGAAGTGGAAGTTGATATAAACTACCACTCGAGCGATGTTATCCGAGCCACCCCAAGAGTCTGTCACCATCGCACACCTTACCCTTAGGTCTTATGCGGCTATTTTAAGGGGTTATATAACAAATCTTTAGTACTATGTTCTTGTATATTATTTTTGTATATAATATTGAATATACCTCCTTGTCTTTTTTGATACATTGTAAATAGTTTTTAAAGTACAAATAGTGTTTTTAGTTATTATTTAATTAAGAATTCTATTTTATTAAATTAAGGGATTTTTTGAATTAAATAATATTTTAATAAAATATTATTATTATTATTAAATTAATTTTTATTAATTATAAATTATCTTATAATTTTATAAATGCAATTATAATTTTTATTATGGTTTGAAATCTATTTCTGTCAAAACTGGTGAATTTTCGATAAATGTCGGTTTTTATTTTAAAAGTGAAGATTAAAATATTTAGAAAATTATTTAGATAAAATAAATATTATTTCTAGAATCCGGACATCGAAATTATCCAACGGTTAATTTTTCATAATTTTCTGAGACAGTCAAATTTTTGGGTAAAAATTAAATACCGTTTAAAAATATAATGTGTTTTATGATATAATAATGACCAAATAGTGATGTAATAAAATACTATAAGCTTTATGTTCGGAAATATATGTTTTACCATTAAAATAATGTGATTTTTGGATTGTTCGACCTACTTTTCAAAGCATTAATGGACCCCTCAAGACTTATTAAACATCTTGTCTTTTTAAATTATTTTTCATGGGAGTGTGACTCACCTCCACATAATCAACCTCATTATTTTAAGACGTTCATACATTGGACTTATAAAATATTTTTTTCCTCTTCCCTTTTCTAAAAAATATGGGAAAAACCATGGTATGGTTTGTGGTTTGGATTAATTTAATATAAGGGGTCCCAAACCTAAATAATAAAGAATTCCATCCACTTTCTTATATAAAGCAACCCAAGATCCAACTTCATCCTCATTCAAATCCTTTGTAGTTCGTCCAACCTCTGCCCTACTCTCTCTATAATCCTCCCATGGTGCCCCAATCTCCCAAGAAGCCTCTCACAAGCCTCTCTCGAGCCTTTGGAAGCACACTTCCAAGTAAGGGTTTTTCTTCCTCTCTCTTTTTTGTCCAATTTTCTATAAGTTGTTTTTCCCTTTTAATTTCAATTATGAATATTGGGGTATTATTTTGAACCTCCATCATACTGCCCTATTTATGTTTGAACAATGGGATAACCCTTTCTCTCTCATTAGATGCATCCCATGTACACCCGTTACTATGCCGAAATTCCAAAAGGAACTTCTCTCTCCTCATTTACATTCAAGCAATACTTTTGTATCATGAATCTAAATTCCATTAAAATTGTTGGAACATGTATCTATATGACCTCCTTACTGTCCATTACATGTAAATATGATGAGTAACCCGTTTCTCTCTTATCAACTGTTTTTATGAATTCTTATGTCACGCTGTTACGCTGCCGAAATCGCACCGATTTTCTAAGCCAATGCCATTGTGTAGTGAATACCAAGCCCATTTCTCCGTCAAGGGTATTCACCTTTATGCACATTTACTTATTTATTATAAAGTTTCATGTATTAATTCCAAATTCCTTTATCGTGGAATAAATGATTATGTTTAATGAATCCATGTTTTATGATCCATGTGGCACACTTATGCATGAAATGAAATGTTTAAGAAGGGTGCACCCTTATAGCGCTCCAATGCATTAGGTAAAGTATACTATCATGATACGTAATGTGCAATGAGTGTTGAATCGTGATAATTCATGTGAAACGAGGTTTTACTCTTGCATTATGTGCAATGAGGGTTTACTCATGCTTCATGTGCAATGAGCCTTGGCTAATGCTAATTCCATGTTAAGTGTTATTGCCACATTTCGATGTTAAGATTATCATGCTTTATCGTGCCTTTATGTTCATGTTTCTCTTTTTCTCTACTGATATTCCTAATGTCTAACATGTATTGTACTCCTCATGTTATTCCATGTGTATTCCCTTACTGGGCTTTATATCTCACCCTTTTCTTATGCATGTCCTTTGGTTATCCCATGCAATGCTAAGTACGAGGGAATGTAGTGGTCATGTAAAGGAAGTTTTCAATAAATATGTTGTATTTCATGTTTCAAGTTTTTATGTAATGATCATAATCCCCAAAGAAACTAAACCTCTCGAACTTTTTCGTTTTATCAAGTGATGTTTTATGTAATAAATCATGTTTAAGTTTTTATTAAAAAGCAGGCTTGTCATAGTTGGTATCAGAGGATAGGATTAGTTATTTTTAGAATTATGATTAGAAAACCCTAGTAAAGCCTTAGATACAAGACTAAGTACAATAAATACGTCCCTAAGTTTTTTTGAGTATTGATTAAGTGGGTTATCAAGAAAATACATCCATGTCTGGATACGAGCAGGTAGAGGCGGCTCTGGCACAGATGTATCCTAGTGGTAAAACCCGAAAACACCGCTTTGAGCTAGACTCGAACGGGAACGGGTGAACGACAATGGGGCTTTCTACACTCTTGGTTATGACACTCCCAGGGGATATGATTTGGTAAATTCACAAGCTTAGTATGAACCCTTATTAATGGAATAAAAAAATGCCCCTAAAAATATATGATAGAAAGTAGATCATGAAAATCCTAGATTGAAGCCTATAGACTCATGAGTTAAGGAAATAAAATTTTATTTATAAGTCATAAACTTTTGTCTTTGGATTACCCTTTATGTGTTACCCCTAACTTTCCTTTTATTCCATCCAATCGCCGGTAATAGGAGGACTTGGGCTAACAACCGTTGTGAAGATCAGTGTGATGACTGTACTAATGAGATGCCCAATCCAATGGGAGCGGGAATCGCGAACTTTTTCACGCTTCACTCTCAAATAACTCAAGTTTTTAATAGAAACATGGGTCAAGAGGAACGTTCAACCCCCCCCCCCCAAGAAAGAAGAAGTCGCTATCGAGTGCTTCATGAGACAAAGGCCTCCTATATTTAGTGGATCTTCTTAGCCCACGATCGCTGAACAATGGATCAACTCCATTGAAAAGATCTTCTCCATAATTCAATGTTATGAACAAGAGAAGGTTCTCCTGGATGCTTATCATATGGAGGGTGAATCTGATCAATGGTGGACATTGATCAAAAATATGAATCCTGAGGAGGAGATCAAGGCATTGGAATTGAAGGATTTCTAGAATATGTTTTTCGATAAATATTTTCCATGCACCCTCCGGCTTAAGATAGAAAGGGAATTCCTTTCCCTCAAGAAAAAAGCTGAATAATGTGATGGAGCGTACGAGGCAAAATTCACAAGGATTGCACTATACACTTCCGTCTTTGTCGTTACCCCCCGAATGAAAAATTGACCGCTTCTTTGGTGGGCTGAAGCCTAGCCTGTGAAAAGCATTGGTGATCTGTGACTTCGACAACTATGAGGAAATTGTCCGATGTGCCCTCAAGGTCGAAATGGAGATCGTGGAATCACAGGGTATCATGGGGATAAGAATCGTAAGGTGGAATTCAATTCTGGTGGTTCTATGGATAAATACAACGGTGCTAAGAAGATCCAGCACCCCACTTGCCAAAAGTGCGAAATGAAGAACCCTAGAAATTTCCTTAAGGGGACGTGGAAATACTTTAGGTGTGGAAGAGAAGGGAACCTAGCTGTTAACTATCGGCAAGAAAGACCCGCGGCTACGACAGAGGAGAGGAACGCTCCATTAGAACCTCAACACATTTTTCAATGCTGCAAATGAAAAGAACCGGGTCGTTTTGCAAATCAGTTCCCTAATCCAAGGGTTTTCGGAGGCAACCAAAAACCTCCAAGGCAGCAAGGAAGAGCTTTTGCCATCACTTCTACCTAAGTGAACCCCGACAATGAAGTGGTGACAGGTACGCTAGTTATTCATTTAAGAATTGTGAAGGTACTTTTTGATTCAGGTTATACACATTCTTTTATATCTCGAAAGTTTAGTAGAACAATCCCAGCACCACCAAAAATCATGGAAGTGAAGATGTTGGTGAGTACGAAAAATGGGGCAATCATTACATCCCATGAATATAAGTCTTCTCCTATTATAATTTGTGGATTGAATTTCTCGGCAAACCTCTTCATACTCCCTCTAGTAGAATTTGATGCAATTCTTGGCATGGATTGGCTTTCCTTATATAGAGCCAACATAAATTTTCGTGAGAGGGAAATCACACTCCATATAAGGAATGAACCCCTGATTCTCTACAAGTGTAAGAAGGAAGATGAATCTACTTTAGCTCCATAATCTCAAGCATGGATATTACTGCCCTATGAGAATGCGTATCTGGCTCAGATGATTGAGTCCAAGGAAGAAACCATCCTTGATGAAATGCCTATTGTGAGGGAATTCGCGGAAGTTTTTCCCGAGGAACTGTCTGGTCTTCCTCCTAGAAGAGATGTTGAATTCTCAATTGAACTTATACCCGAGGCTTTACAAATATCCAAGACTCCATATAGAATGGAAGTTGTATAGCTTGAAGAGCTAAAGAAACAACAACAGGAGAATCTGGATAAAGGGTTTATACGCCCAAATGCTTCACCATGGGCTGTACCAGTCCTCTTCGTCAAGAAGAAGGATGGGTTAATGAGGCTTTGCATCGGTTATAGCGAACTTAACAAAATCACGATAAAGAACAAGTATCCTCTCCCAAGAATTTATGACTTGTTCGATCAGTTGTGTGGAGCACAATACTTCTCCAAGGTGGACTTGCGGTCGGGATATTATCAAGTATGGGTGAAGAAGGAAGATATCCCCAAGACTGATTTTCGCACAAGATATGGGTACTATGAATTCATAGTAATGCCTTTAGGACTCACTAATGCTCCATCAATCATCATGGACTTAATTAATAGAGTCTTCAGAGATTACCTAGAAAAATTTGTGGTAGTCTCTATAGATGATATTCTAATATACTACAAAACCAAGGAGGATCATGAGGAGCATTTAAGAACTGTACTAGAGACATTGTGCAAGGAGAAGCTCTATGAAAAGTACAACAAGTGTGAGTTATGGTTTAAGGAAGTCTCATTCTTGGACCATATCATCACAAGCAATGGGATATCTATGAATCCCTCCTAAACAGATGCAATTGAGGGATGGCCGAGGCCAACATCGGTAACGGATATCCATAGATTCATGGGGTTAGCTGGATATTATCGATGATTTGTGAGAAATTTCTCAGGATTGTCCAACCCTCTTACCAAGCTAACTCGAAAGGGAGTAAAGTTTTCTTGGAGTGATGAATGCGAAGAAAGCATCAAGGAGTTGAAAATGAGGCTTATCACTGCGCATGTGATCACTTTACCCACAAGCGGGGAATGTTTTGTGGTATTCAGTGATGATTTGAAGAAGGGATTAGGTTGTGTGCTGATGCAGAATGATAAAGTTATATCCTATACCCCAAGGCAGTTGAAAATCCATGAGCCAAACTATCCAACGCATGATCTGGAGTTGGCGGCGGTGATCTTTGCCATGAAAATCTAGCGGCAATATCTCTATGGAGGGAAATGTGAGATATATACTGACCACAAGAGTCTTAAATATATATTCACACAGAAAGAGCTTAATATGAACCAGAGAAGATGGATAGATCTCATCAAGGATTGTGATTGTTCAATACATTACCACCCTGGGAATGTGAACAAGGTGGCAGATGCCCTAAGTAGAAAGGATCCAGCGATTTTATCAATGATGAAAATTGAGAAGGATCCAATCTTCTTAGACTTGATTAAGATGGAAATGGGAATCATAGAGAAGGGAACATCATCAATCCTTTCACAAATTATTGCTCAACCATCTCATTTGGAAAGGTTAAAGGATGCTCAAAAGGATGATGTGGGAATTCAAGAAAAAGTGGAAGCTATTGAAAAAGGGAAATCCTAGGAGTTTAATGTTAATAAAGAAAGAATTATGCGGTTTGGGAAAAGACTATGTGTTCCATCAAGTCTAGAGCTGAAGAAGAAACTTTTGGATGATGCACATAGTTCAAATTTCTCTATTCACACAGGGGGCACAAAGATGTATCGAGATCTCCGAGAAACCTTCTGGTGGGATAATATTAAGAAGGAGATCGCTGAATATACATCAAAGTGCCTGGTGTGCCAGCTAGTTAAGGAAGAGAGGCAGATGTGTAAGGGGATGATGCAACCATTGCCCATACCAGAATGGAAATGGGAGAACATCACCATGGAATTTGTCACCAGACTTCCAAGGACATCCAAAGGCAACAATGCAATCTAGGTTGTTGTGGTTCGTCTTACAAAGACTACACAATTCATTTCTATTCGGGAGGATTTCTCATTGGATCAACTAGAACGGATATATATCAGGGAAGTGGTAAGGTTTCATGGTGTACCACTATCTATTATGTCTGACTGAGATCCAAGATTCACCTCTATGTTTTGGAAGAGTCTTTAACATGCTCTAAATACTGAACTGAACTTCCGTACGGACTATCATCCTCAAATTGATGGCCAGTCCGAGCGGACTATCCAAACACTTGAGGATATATTGAGAGAATTCTCAATGGACATTAAAGGAGGATGGGATCAACATCTTCTTCTAGTCGAGTTCTCTTATAATAATATTTTATACTCGAGCATCCAAATGGCACCATATGAAGCCCTATATGGGAAAAGGTTAAGAACACCGGCATGTTGGGATGAGGTCAGTGAACGTAAGCTGCTTGGACCAGAAATGGTCGAGGAAATGGTGGAGAAGGTGAAAACCATTCAGTATCATACCAAGGCAGCCCAGAGTCTACAGAAGAGTTATGCAGATAATCGTCGATGAGACCTTGAGTTTAAAGTTGGAGACATGGTTTTTCTACGCATATCTCCATGGAAGAAGGTCATGAGGTTGGGAAAGAAATGGAAGTTAAGTCCAAGGTACATTGGCCCCTTCGAGATTCTTGATCATGTTGGGGTTATGGCATACCGACTAGCACTTCAACCTACTATGTCCAATGTACATGATGTCATTCATGTATCCCTCTTAAGGAAGTACATACCGGACCCTTCACATGTACTCTCTTATGAGGTGGTCAATTGTAAGATGATCTTTCTTACGAGGAGAAACCAGTGAAGATCTTAGATCGTAGAGAAAAATTTCTACGAAATAAGACAATGCCCCTCGTCAAGGATTTGTGATGAAACCACAAGTTTGAAGAAGCAACTTGGGAATCAGAGGAAATGGTGAAGCTGAGTTACCCACATCTATTTTAGTGTGGGAAAAACTAAAATTTCGAGGGCCAAATTTCTTAAGGTTGGGATATTGTAATGACCCAAAGTTTCATTAATGGAAATCCCTCTTAATCTAATTAAATATCTCTTTATGTTTATATAAAATTTCAACTTCTTTGGTTTTATGATAAGAATTTTGATCGTTGCTAATATAACCGTTGAACAGTGATCACATGATTAGTATAAATATAAGACTTTAACAAATCCAATTTACTCAAACAAAGGAAGTGATGGCCTAATCCAGTAGAATTGCCCCATATGAAGCCCATTTTTCAGAGCTTATAAGAGAGGTGGCATCCTTGGGCTTCGCTCTTGACCAAGAGCAAGCTGAGCTTCATCATGTCAAGTTCGAACGGAACCGTCTATGGGAGAAGTGGAAGTTGATAGAAATTACCACTCGAGCGATGTTATCCGAGCCACCCCAAGAGTCTGTCACCATCGCACACCTTACCCTTAGGTCTTATGTGGCTGTTTTAAGGGGTTATGTAAAAAATCGCTAGTACTATGTTCGTGTATATTATTTTTGTATATAATATTGAATATACCTCCTTGTCTTTTTTGATACATTGTAAATAGTTTTTAAAGTACAAATAGTGTTTTTAGTTATTATTTAATTAAGAAATCTATTTTATTACATTAAGGGATTTTTTAATTAAATAATATTTTAAAAAAATATTATTATTATTAATAAATTAATTTTTATTAAATATAAATTATCTTATAATTTTATGAATGCAATTATAATTTTTATTAAGGATTGAAAGCCATTTCTGTCAAAACCCGTGAATTTTAGATAAATGATAGTTTTTATTTTAAAAGTGAAAATTAACACATTTATAAAATTATTTAGATAAAATAAATGTTATTTCAGGAATCAGGATGTCGAAATTATCCAACGGTTAATTTTTCATAATTTTCTGAGACAGTCAAATTTTTGGGTAAAAATTAAATACCGTTAAAATATATAATGTGTTTTATGACATCATAATGACCAAATAAGGATGAAATAAAATAATATAAGCTTTATGATCGGCCAATATATGTTTTACCATTAAAATAATGTGATTCTGGGTTGGTTTTACCTACTTTTCAAAGCATTAATGGACCCCTCAATACTAATTAAACATCTTGTCTTTTTAAATTATTTTCCATGGGAGTGTGACTCACCTCCATATAAGCAACCTTGTTATTTTAAAAAGATCGGACTTTGGACTTATAAAATATTGTTTTACTATTCCCTTTTCCAAAAACCATGGGATGTTTTGTGGTTTGGATTAATTTAATATAAGAGGTCACAAACCTAAATAATAAAGAATTCCCTCACCTTTCCTATATAAACCCACCCAAGATCCCACTTCCTCCTCACTCAAAGCCTTTGGATTTCGTCCAACCTCTTCCCTACTCTCTCTAGAATCCTCCTAAGGTGCCCCAAGCTCCAAATAAGCCTCTAACAAGCCTCTCTCTAGCCGTTGGAAGCTTACTTCCAAGTAAGGGTTTTTCTTCCTTTCTCTTTTTTGTCTAATTTTCATTAAGTTGTTTTTCCATTTTAATTTCAATTATGAATGTTGGGGTATGGTTTCACACCTCCCTAATAATTCCCTATTTATGTTTGAATGATGGGAGACCCCTTTATCTCTCATTAGATGCATCCCATGTACACCCGTTACTATGCTGAAATTCTGAAAGGAACTTCTCTCTCCTCATTTACATTCAAGCAATACTTTTGTATCATGAATTGAAATTCCATTAAAATTGTTAGTACATGTATCTATATGACCTCCTTATTGTACATTAAATTTAAATATGATGAGGAACCCCTTTCTCTCTCATCAACTGTTTTTATTAATTCTTATGTCACGCCGTTATGCTGCCGAAATCGCACCGATTTTCTAAGCCAATGCCATTGTGTAGTGAATATCATGCCCATTTCTCCATCAAGGGTATTCACCTTTATGCACATTTAATTATTTATTATAAAGTTTCATGTATTAATTCCACATTCCTTTATCGTGGAATAAATGATTTTGTTTAATGAATCCTTGTTTTATGATCCATGTGGCACACTTATGCATGAAATGAAATTTTTAAGAATGGCGCACCCTTATAGTGCTCCAATGCATTGGGTAAAGTATAGTATCATGATAAATCATGTGCAATGAGTGTTGACTCATGCTAATTCAAGTGCAACGAGGGTTTACTCATTCTTTATGTGCAATGAGGGCTTACTCATGCTCCATGTGCAATGAGCCTTGGCTCATACTAATTCAATGTTAAGTGTTGTTGCCACATTTCCATGTTATAATTATCATGATTTATCATGACTTTATGTTCATGTTTCTCTAGTTCTATATTAATATGACTAATGTCTAACATGTATTGTACTCCTCATGTAATTCCATGTGTATTCCCTTTTCTGGGCTTTATAGATCACCATTTTCTTATGGATGTCCTCAGGTTATCACATGCAATGCTAAGTATGAGGGAATGTAGTGGTCATGTAAAGGATGTTTTCAATAAAGATGTTGTATTTCATGTTTCAAGTTTTTATGTAATGATCCTAATCCCCAAAGACAATAAACCTCTCGATCTTCTTTGTTATATCAATTAATGTTTTATGTAATAAATCATGTTTAAGTTTGTATTAAAAAACAAGGTTGTAATAGCATGTGTTGATTTTTTCATAGTCTGGCAGGATATATTAGATAGTTTCAATTTAATAGATGGGTACAACATGAAAATATTGTGTATACTTTTTTAGTTTATTTTTCTTGTTATGTCATTTAACCAACCTAGGGAGTGGTTTTATGTATGTATGACATTATTGTTCCGGGCTATACTATATTTCACCCTATTACAACATGTGTTTGTTTTATTGAATTTATTATTTTCACTTCCTCTTATGTGTATGATATTTGGTTATTTACTTCTAGTTGTAAAATATTATATGGGGGGGTATAGTCTCCTTCCAGTTAAACCTTAGACCCTGACTGCTAGTTAGAAATGTCTGACATGTGAGGAGGTTCACTTGACGTCATGTGGTGCACTGTCTTGGGGAACTGGTTTAGTGACATCTAGGTTGGGGTATTATAAATATTATAGATTTATTTTTTAAATGAACAAACTAATTACACATCAATCTAATTGATTATTTTCTCAATATGTATCTAAGAATATTTTTTCTATTTAAAAACTCTAAAACATGAATATAGGAGTTAAAAACATAGAAAATGATTTAAGATTGGAAGCAAATCTTGGGAAAACTAGTATTTAATCATTTTAAACATTAATGAGCTAGAAACACATCATTCCAATGTGTGTTGTTCTCAAAAATACATAATATGCAGTTTTTAATGATATGAACTTTTTTTAAAATATTTTCCAGGGTGTCAAAACCAAGAAAAACATCTCATATTAGTATGTATTACTAGTATAATGATTGTAAAATTATATCTATTATGTAGGAATTCACACTACATCAATCCAATTGTTATTTCTCTTATGATATATATAAGAATTTTTTTTAAACTCTAAAACATGTGTGTAATGGTTAGATTTATAGATAAAAACAACATATTAAGAAAAAAACTCTTGGTATAAATATCATCGAATCATTTCTTATGTGTTTAAGTAAACAAAACATCAATCCAATGTGTTGTTTTTAGAAATTACTAAATATGTAGTGTTTAATTATATGACTATCATTTAAAAATGGGTCTAGGGGTAAAATTCAAGGAAACAAAAAAATAATTTCATAAAATCATAGGATAGATACAATATATTTATTTTGAAAATTTATTATCTGATTCCACATCAATCATATTGAAGGTTTTATTAGGATGCCTATAAATTCATTTTTTCTGTCTTAAAACTAAAAAGCATGCATCTAACTATCTAAAAAATAGTAAATAACCTCAAATTGGTATGAAATCATGACAAAAAATATATTTTGATCATTTTTTATTTGTATGAGTAGACAAAAAGTAAATCCAACACGTGGTTTTCCTGAAATTACTCAATACGGTTTTTTAATGTTATAAATTTCTTTTATAATGTATCTCATGGGGTTAAAATAAAGAAAAGGACCTAAAATTACCATTAAATAAAATGATAATAATTTATATATATATATATATATTTTAAATTTTGGAACTGATTCAACAATAATAAAATTTTTAGGTTTCTCCATAACGTATTTAGGCACATTTTTTTTGTTTTAAAACTATAAACATGTCTACGATGATTATTACAAAATAATGAAACCTCATATTTTTGTGAAATATTGGGAAAACTATTTTTTAATCCGTTGTGATGTGTATCAGAAAATAAAATTCCAATAAAATGGGTGATGTGATCAGAATTAATCAATAAAAAGTTTTTAGTAATATATGTGTCTTTAAAAACATGTGTTGGGAGATCAAAAGTAAGAAAATATCTCAAATTTCCATAAAATTATAGGAAACATCATAGAGTTATTTTTGAAATATAAGAATGGAAACCAAATCATAATATTTTTTAAGTTGAAAATTTATGTCATTCAAGGAACAATACATGTTGATTTAGAAACTAAATAGAATATTATAAACAAATATATTTTTATTTTAAAGGGTTGAACATATCGTGAATAGGTAATTTAAATTCTCATAGTTTTCTAGGTGATATAGGAGGTTTAATTTCCAATATCATTTTTATACCCTCAATTAATCCATGATATGTGGGATTATATATCATTTTTTTTGTGTTGATGTGTGACATATTTGATGAACAATAAAAATTTTTCCTTTTGAAAAATTCCGAATATATGTTATGCCAATTTTTTTCATGTTCCATTTTTGAAATGTATTTGTTCTGTATTACAAGAGAAAAATGTTGGTAGTATATAGGATATTGATTGTTTTGATCCCAAACACCCTTTAGAAAGAAATTATGATGGTTTATTGTTTTTATAGTACAGTTAAACAATACCATGGATTCTATAATAATTTTTTTATTGTGTTTAATTGTTATGTTTTTTTATAAAGTTATTATTTTAGTTGAAATATCGGTGATGAAATTGGATTCACGTATGATGATGCATACTATGGAAGTGGATGAATGTAGTGGAGGTGGAGAGATCAATATGATAGGTTGAGGGTGTATTTTGGATTTATTTTTCATGTATGATAACTGATTTTATGATCAATGGTTGTTGACTTATGTAGTGGATGGAGAGAGGTGGATGTGAGGTGTAGATATGTGGTATTTATATTATTTTATATTTATATTTTTAATTAATTAATATTACTAAGATAACTTTTGTAAAAAAATTTATTTATACGTTAAATTATTTCAAATGTATTGTAAGGCCTATAAGTTTTTTAAATAACTATTGTACGAAATAATTTTATGTAATATAAATTATTTTTTAAAATTTTTCGTTTAATTTTTTTAAATTTTGAATATTTACTAGATATTTGTATAAGATATTTCTTAATGTAAAAATTATTTTTCTATAAATTATTTCATTTATAATCAGTTCATCTAAACTACAGCTTATTGGAATTGTAACTATATTTAGTAGTGGTAGTTATTTTATTTTCCCTCTATTTATTAAATAAAAAATGTCAGCAAAAATGTCACTAAATGTATACATAAATGTTATAAAATATTAAAAAAATCCCTAAAAACCAAATATTAAAATCAAAACACCACAAATTTATCACCAATAATTAAAAACATGATTATTTACATAACCACCGCAAAATTTATTGTCGATGGTTTAAACTGCAAAAGAGTTGAAAAAATAATGCAAAAATAAATTTTTTGACTTTTGTAGGTAATGGGAGGTAGTACCTCAAAAATATGGTAGTATATTAGTTGTGGATTATTTTAAATATGAATAACTAGATTCTATGAAGGAAAATTCATTGAGAAACACTTTTTTAGAATTCCCTGAGAAACTACTCCAATCCATCCATAAACATTTTTTTCCATAAATAATGTTTTTTTTATTCCCCCATATGTATATAGGTATATTGTTCTTTGATAGGAAAAGTTTTTTTTGGCATCCTATACTCACAAACTTAATAATGTATTTTAATTTTTAAAATGACATTTGTTCCTACTTTTTACAAACCATGTAATAATTTCCTTAGTCTGTACATAAATTGTTTTTCTCTAGGAATATTTAAGGATTCAAAAAACGTTAGTAAATATATCCAAAAGGTTCTAGAATAGGTAGAAACCTTATCCCAACAAACTATTATAAAAAGGGATAAATAGTACAAAACAACTCAAAAGAAGGGGGCCTTACAGAGCCGTGTATATAGGACACTATCCCAATCATTGTTAACCAAATTGTCATAATAGAAGGGAAGGAAAAACGACCAACTGTAACTAACCTCTATAATGGCCCTTTTAGAGAGAGCATCAACGACCTGGTTAGCTTCTCGGAAGACATGAGAAACATCAAGGCATAAGCATTCAGCAATGATAAGGCAGAAGATCCAAGCAGACATCATCTTCCAAGGAACATTCTGAGATCGATCTTTCAGAATCTGCACAGCAACAGACGAATCCGACTCTAACCATACTCTATGCCACCCATAATGCACTGCATACCTGATAGCCTGGATCACAACCCACAATTCTTCTTCAATCGCATGAGCATACCCAACGTAATGGAAGAAACAACCCTTAACGAAGCCCCTATGAGTTCTGAAGACTCCACCACACCTAGCAGGACCCGGTGCACAGGAGGTCGCTGTTTCCGATGCTTTTATGCTGGATCGCGTGCGCGTGTCCGTCACGCATGGGAGGATGCGCGGATGATGAGGATAGAGTCTTCGAGGAGAGAGAAGCGGTTCTGGAGGCTACTGGCCAAAGGGTGGCAGCACTGGAAAGGTCAATTCAGCATGCTGATCCTTAAGGGCTTTGTTTTGGCCATCTCATGAACCTCTTTCTTGTACTGCTCGTCATCTCAATCCAATACATAGCCAAATCCATTCATCTGTACCCTTCGTTTAATATACTCAACCATAATTCCGGAATGAATTACAAATCACCCCTAAGCTCTTGTGGTTTGCACCCAACGTGAGAAGAAAAGGATACTCGTGCTATCATTTCGTCCAACTATGGGGAATTGACCAATCCTCAGGCATCCGAAATTGGGCCTGCATTTCTAAGGAGAAGACCTCAGACCAATTGATATATAACATTCTCAATGTGCTCTGACACATGAGTGGGGCAATACCGGGGGAATTGAAATCCATCCGAATATAGGGAGATGGATAGGAAAGGTGACCCACACTACCCGAATTCGGAACACTGTGGGGCGCGACAATGGAGGATAACTGTTAACCGTGATGGAAACGCAGCATCCATATCGTGTTGGCCTGGAGTGGGGACAATAAATGAGGGCTGACCACTGACCATGTTCGCAACATGGGGCCTAACTCAAATATCGCCGGTCAGTTTCTCGGAATGTTGGCCCAGGACAGCAGGCGGATTATAGGTCTATCATCCATATTGCTATAATAGGCGGACCAAAGGTCTATCATCCATATTGTGGCATCAGGCGGACCAAATTATATCATCCATACTGTTTGGGGGTCCCGTCAAACATGAGCAGTCCTCCAGAACGTTGGCCCAGGACAGTAGGCGGACCGTAGGTCTATCATCCATACTGTTAGGGGGCCCGTCAGACATGAAAGAGAATGCGGATCCGAATAAAGGGGCACGCAATGCGTGGAAGGTGGAGTGGTGGTTTTTTTGAACAGAGTCCAACACTCCCGAAATTGCGCCACCGTGGCAGAGGCGCATTAGGCGGACATACCAACCCCATCACGGGTCGTCCAAATTTTCAGGCAGGACCTCTCTGGAGAGAGAACTTCCGCTTCCCATTATTACTGTGGGTCATCCCGAACTTATTTGGGGTAGATGTCACGATTACACCACATCCCATGAAGTCAGGCCGAGGGGGCGACAATAAGGAGGGACAGGGTCTGGTAATCCCTGGGGCTGGACCCAAGACGAAATGTCCTGGAATTCCTTCGTATCTCATTAGGATGAGAATCAAGAAGCACGTATTTCTTGAAATCATAGTTTAACATCATGTTGGACGAAATACAGTTTAACGTTGTGTGGGATGGGGGACACATCTCATCTCGAGATAGGCACGGCACAACGAGTAACCTGACGGGAATGAGGACATAATCCCGCACCACACCGTACAATCCCACAAGAGAGACCGAGTCATGGAAAGCCAAGCAATGGATCTTAGTTTTCGGTCTTAAAACTCCGACCAATGGATAAGGGGAATGGGAGACACACGGTAAAGCGGTTGCAAAACCCAAAGTGAATGGGGAAAATCCCTGCTTACAATGTGCTCCTGGGGAGGCGTTTAGGCCGAGAGACCGAACACGATAAGTTAGGCTGGGCCTGCGGGGAAGTTCCCAGGCACTCCTACGTATCTCATAAGGATGAGAATCATGCCATACATAGTTCTAGAAAGGCAGAATGGCGCGATATGGCGCCTACTCAAAGGACGAAGGAGTCGTGCGGGTCTAGCCCTCGCACAAAAAGAAGCGGCATTTGATATATTTTGTTTTTTCTTGAAGGTAAATGGTTTTTCTATTGTGGGGGGACTGGACTAGGGTAGAAATTCCTGGCGTCTCCAAAATAATCAAGCCATAACAGGCATTGACAAGCGTCATGGTAATCGACCAATACCTGGCGTGATGTCCCCCATGGGGAGGTCATCACAAGGCGGTGCCATTTTTTGTCGTGCGGCCAGGACGATATCATCACAGTTTAAGGTCGCGTGGTAGGACCAACAGCACAGTTTAAGGTCATATGGATTGGACCAACAGCACAGTTTAAGGTCATATGGTTTGGACCAACAACACGGTTTAAGGTCGTATGGTTTGGACCAACAGCACTGTTTAAGGTCTATGGTTTGGACCAACAGCACAGTTTAAGGTCCTATGGTTTGGACCAATAGCACAGTTTAAGGTTTTATGGCTTGGACCAACAGCACAGTTTAAGGTCATATGGTTTGGACCAACAGCACAGTTAAAGTCGTATGGCTTGGAACAACAGCACAGTTTAAGGTCGTAAGTCTTGGACCTGGCAACATAGTTTAAGGTAGTATGGTTTGGACCAATAGCAAAGTTTAATGTCATATGGTTTGGACCAACATCACAGTTTAATGTTGTATGTCTTGGACCAACATCACAGTTTAAGGTCATATGGTTTGGACCTGGCAACATAGTTTAAGGTCGTATGGCTTGGACCAACAGCACAATTTAAGGTCGTAAGGCTTGGACCTGGCAACACAGTTTAAGGTCGTATGGCTTGGACCTAGAGGAACACGCAAGATGCGATAAAGCATACCTGATGCAGGTGAGGGTGTAATCCCATACCATCACCACGCGTGATTCCGAGAGATGAGCCTCAGGCCAAAGAGGCCTACGAGGGTTCAACAATCAGGGGGGCAGAAGATGCTAGCTCCTAGCTACGCTGGGCCTGAAACGCAATGTCTGGGCAACTCCTCGTTCCCCATGGGGATGAGGTTCAAGATGCACGCAATCGGTAAAGAAGAAACCGAATAACATACTCTAGCGCTCAGATTGCGGGAGCCCCGAGAGACACCGTTACGCAACTCGGTCTGTCTGATGTGTGGGGGTGTACATAGGGTCAGTACAAGGAGTGTCGAGATTCCACCTTGACTTGGTGGGGAGGAACACAATGTGAATCATGCAACAAACATTCAAGGCCCAGGGAAGCTGGCATGACGACTGAGGATTACTGCTGACCACGTTCGCAACATAGCATCTTGTCGCATTAGCCTAGAAGTAGGGGCAAACAAAAGAGCATCAACCGCTGACCACATTCGCAACACGGTATTTGTATCAATTTGTCCCCCAAAACCCTCAGGGGTGTTGGCCCGTGACGTTAGGAGAGCCCTTAGGCGTTGTATCCAGGTCGTTCTTGGGGGTCCCTCCGGGTGTGAAGGATGGTGGGGCATGAATGAAGGGGAACACGAAGCTTGACAAGTGGATGAAAACTTGTGTAAGTCAAATCTGACACTCCAGGTCCTAGACCAGAGTACTCTGAACACATTCATAGACCACTGGATAGGGTTGAAGGGCTCAGTCTGAGAGTGGACAAAAGATGGAAGATTCCTAAGGGAAGGGAAGGAAAAAAGACCGAGGCAACCGGGAGATCGTGGGATCTCCTAAGAGACGGGGCTGGACCTGAAATCTAAGTGTTCAGGTGGTCCTACGTATCCCATAAATATGGGAATCAAGCCACACGTAGTTCTAGAAATGCATTTTAACGTCATGTTGGATGAAATAAGGATCTTAGTTTTAGGTCTTATAACTCGGACCAAGGATCCCAGATGTAGGGAAAAGTGTAGTTTAAGGTCATGCTGGACCGGGTGTAGTTTAAGGTCATGCAGGACCGTAGGAGGATCTTAGTTTTAGGTCTTAGAACTCGGAACATGGTGTAATTTAAGGTCATGCGGGATCGGGTGCAGTTTAAGGTCATGCGGGACCGTACAGTTTAAGGTCATGCAGGACCATACAGTTTAAGGTCATGCAGGACCATACAGTTTATGGTCATGCACGACCATACGGTTTAAGGTCATGCAAGACCATAGGAGGCTTAAGAAAAGTACTTCTTGAGGAACCTATCATTGGTGGGAGGAGTTACGCGCTCACCATCTATAGTCACCAGGGAATATGCGCCATTGGGATCGACCTTATGGAAAATAAAAGGCCCCTCCCATTTGGGCTCTAACTTGGGTGGTTTCCTGCCGAGAATCATTGGCGCTCTAAGAGCCAGCACCAGGTCACCTTGGAGGAAGGAGCAGAGGAAAGCCTTCTTATTGAAAGCTCGAGCCATCCTGCTCTGATGCCTTTCCAAGTTATGTAAAGTGCGAAGCCTACTTTTATCCAGCGCTTCCAATTCGGCTAGATGGATTTCGGAAACTCTATATGGTGCTTGCTGGTCGTAGACCGCCGTGCGTAATAAGGGAAACTGGATCTCGATGGGCTGGATAGCCTCAGCTCCGTATACCAAGGAATACGGAGTCACCTGGGTGGAGTTACGAGTCGTCGTCCTATAAGCCCAGAGGGTGTTGGGGAGCTTGTCCAGCCACTATTTCTTGTTCTAACCAACCATCTTTTGCAGAAAGTTAGAGAGGGTTTTTTTGAATGCCTCAATATGTACATTCTCCTGCACATGGTAGTGGGAGGTGTGGTTAGAGTGAATGTTGTACTTAGCGTACAATTTCTTCATCTCGGCTGCTCGGAAGTTGGCTCCATTATCCGTGAGGATAGCGTGAGGTACTCCAAACCGATAGATGATATTGGAGCTCACGAAGTCAGTGATAGAACAGGCCTTGAATTCCCTGAGCGGGATTGCCTCTTCCCACTTCGAGAAGAAATCTGTAGTGGTTAAGACGAAACGGCACTGGCAGGCCGTCGCCGGTGGGTAAGGCCCTACGACATCCAACTGCCAGACTACAAAGGGCCAAGAATACTTGGTAGTATAGAGATGCTCTGGTGGCCGATGCACAAAGTTAGAATGAACATGGCATGCATGACACCTCTTGGCATACTCGATGCAGTCGTAGATCATGGAGGGCCAGAAGGATCCCAGCCTCCAAATCTGGTGGGACAACTCCGACCTGGCCTAGTGGGCGCCACAGGAACCTGCGTGCACTTCTTGCATGACCTGTGGGATCTCAACTCCTTGAAGTCAACGGAGGAGAACACCTTCAAATCCTCTCCTGTAAAGGAGCTGCTCAAAGCTGGGACCACTTTGAAGGGTGAACTGCGTCGCGTGGCGTCGGATTCATTCTCGCTCGGCTCGGTCCGACGGAAGATTTTCATGCTGGAGATATTCAACCAAGGGCATCCTCCAGTTAGGAACTGTCTCGATTACCACACCTGAAGCCCCTGGGGATCCTGACGTAGGGGCACCAGCGGTGAGACGGTTCACTCGCAGGCCACGATCGCCCTCCGGAATAACAGGAGCAATGAATCTCTGGTGCGCCACGTGGATGATTAGGTCATCCTGTTCGGGCTCTGCAAGTGATGTGGCCAGGCTGGACAAAGCATCTGATTGACTATTCTGCGACTGGGGAATGTGAACGACCTCTGGCTGGGAGGGGAACTTAGCCATTAGAAGGAGGTTGCACTCCAGCAATGGCACAAGTTCTGGCTTTCTGATAGCATAGTCACCATTGACCTGCTTGATGACGAGCTCGGAGTCCCCATTTACATATAGATGGGGTACGTCAATCTCAAGAGCCAACTCGAGTCCAGTAATGAGGGCATGATACTCTGCCTCATTGTTGGTGCAGCCTTCTGAAAACAGGAATGAATACGGCAGAATGGCTTGCTCTGGGGTGATGAAGACGATACCCAGGCCCACTCTGTTAAGCCTAGGATTGTTGATCCTTCTACCGGTGGGGCCCTGGGAGGCACCGTCAAAATGCATCTTCCAACATGGGATGGTGTGATCTACTGAGAGGATTGCCTCATCAGGAAATCCTAGATCCAGTGGCTGGTCCGCGGAGGTTGGGTGGGTAGCTAAGAACTCTGCCAACGCATGTCCTTTGACAGCCTTTTAAGGTACGAACCTAATGTCGAACTGCTGGAGGATCACCGCCCAGCGCACCAATCGGCCGGTCAACATAGGTCAGTTCAGGATGTATTTCAAAGGGTCTAACCAAGAGACCAACTGTACCTCGTGGTGCTGCAAGTAGTGCCGCAATTTCTGCATGGAAAATACTAGCACTAGGCCGCTCTTCTCGATGGGAGAATATTTAATTTCCACATAGAGGAGCATGCGGATGAGGTAGTAGAGTCTATTCTGTGTTCCCTCATTGTTCATCTGGGTGAGAAGTGCGCCGAGGGATTGCTCCAGGGCAGTCACGTAAAGGACCAGTGGATTTTCGGAAACAAGTGGCATCAAGACCGGAGGATGAAGTAGATACTGCTTGATTTCCTCAAAAGCGGTCTAACACTCTTCGTCCCATTCATAAGTGGCGCCTTTCTTCATGAGCCGAAAAAAAGGCTTACACATGTCGACCAGATTCGCAATGAATCGGCGTATATATGCTAAGTGGCCTTGCAGGCCTCTAAGCTCTCGAATATTATTCGGGGGAGGCATCTGAAGGATGGCATTGATCTTCTCTGGGTCGATCTCGATGCCTTGATACCTTACAATGAATCCAAGAAACTTTTCGGAGGTGACCCCGAAGAAACACTTCAACGGGTTCATCTTCAAGTGGTGAGAATGGAGGACTCTGAACACTTTCTCAAGGTCTTTGAGATGGTCCTGGCATTGAAGAGATTTAACCACCAGGTCGTCCATGTAGCACTCCACCAGTGTCCCAAGGATCAGCTTGAATATGCGGTGCATGTCCCATTGATAGGTGGCACCTGCATTTTTTAGGCCGAAGGGCATAACCTGGTAGCAGAAAGTATCCTAGGGGGCCCTGAAGGCAGTGAACTTTTCATCCTCGGGGGCCATCCAGATCTGGTTGTACCCGGAGTACCCATCCATGAAGGAGAGGGCTTGGAACCCAGCTGTGGCATCGATCAACAACTCTGTCATGGGAAAGGGAAAATCATCTTTCGGACAGTGGCGATTGAGAACGCGGAAGTCGATACAGACCCTAATCTGCCCGTTATTCTTCATGAATGGCACAATGTTGGCAAGCCACCTGGGTTACTGGACTTCCTTTACGAATTTGGCCTTGATGAGCTTATCAACTTCGGCCTCAACCATGGCACCGTGAGAGGGGTGCATCTTTCTGGGAGGCTGCTTGAACCCGTGGTGGTTTTCTGGAAGGCCAATGCGGTGGACGGATACCTGGGGATCTAGTCCTGGCATCTCATCATAACTCCAGGAGAACATGTCACGGTGCTGTCTGAGGAAGTCTACGTACCGTTTCCGTTCCTCGGGGGGCATAGCGATGCTGACCAATGTGGGTCTCGGGTCCGCCTTGCTACTGAGGTTCACCTGCACTAACTCATCGACCGTGGTGGGGACGCCCTCTTCAAAGGCAGGAGGAGCATCTTCCATGTCCTCCTCTCCACTTGTGGAGGGATCATCCACGGGGGGCAGCCGTTTCGGGGATGCCAGGCCCTGATGGGAAGCTGGTGCTGGCTTGGGCGGCAGAGGTCGTCACGTCAGGGGACCCATGCACTGCGGAGACCGTGGCGACAAAGGCGGTTGATCCAATCCCATCTGGCCTTCGGCCTAAGGGGCCACGCTTTATGACATCAAAGAAGTAGTGGCACGTTGGCTTGAGCCGATCGATTCCATCCTGGCGAAACAGACATGTATGACGTACTGCCGTTTCCATGATCCCAACGCCCCAATATCGTACAGGGGTAGGAGGCTCGGGGAACACCTGAGCCTGGTTGGTGTAAGAGTACGAGGTGATTTCCCACAGTCGCTTGGACTCGGAAATATGCCTTCCTCTAGTACCCGAAACAATAAATCCCTGCCCCATGTCGGGGGTCGTGGCCTCCAACCAATGGATTGGGAATACATATGTGTCGTCCAAACCTGCCCAGGGATCACTCGCGACAGTGGTGGGCTCGACCTCACTTGCCAGGATCTGCTTTTCCTTACTCTTGTAATAGCCAGCGTCCAGATAACAGGCTTCACAAGAGGCAAAAGGAGACACATCTCCTTGGAGGACGCCCACTCGACCCTTAAGGGAGTATTTGAGGCATTGGTGATACGATGAGGGGACCAATGTGTGAAGGTGGATCCACGGTCTTCCCATCAACGTGTTGTAGGCGGTGTCCAGAGAGACAACCATGAATTCGTTATTGGCAATTAGGCCGCCGAACTGGGTCTTCAGACGAATCTTGCTATGTGGATTTTGCTCGGTCCTGTCATACCCCTGGATCCTGAGGTCGGAGGGAGTTAAATCATCCTTAGATAACCCTAGTTTCTGCAGTGTCCGAGTTGGGATTAGGTTAATCCCGGAACCCGTGTCAACAAGACAGCGGCGGACTTCCACACCATTGAACTGGCCAGTGATGTACAGTGGGTGAATGTGCCCATGTATGGGAAGGTCTTCATCTTCACCGGAAAATGAGATAACCGCCTGACATTCGACGTCCTCAATCACCTCGGTGTGGAAGGCTTCTACGGCTGCCACCTCTGCCTCAAACTGGAGGGGGCTCCTTAGAGCTTCGGCGAGCGCCTCGCGCATTTCCGACGATAGGAGAAGGTCCTTAAGGATAGAAACCTTTGCCGGAATTCTGGCCAGGTGCTTTAGAACACCATACTTTTGAGCCAAACACGAGCTTCTACTTACAGGAGGCCACTCTGCCATTGGACGCATGACGGGCCCTGCCGGCGGCACCGTTAACTGACTGGTACGTGGCACGTCTCTCTATTCACTAGTCGAAGCCCAGGAGGTGGCTGCCGCGTTAGGACCGGAAGGATGTAGTCGGCCGGTGGCAGGGTAGGGCTGGTTGCGACACGGACGAGGTGGTCCCTCCTGATCCAGCAACACAAACGGTGGTGGAGGCTAACCTTTCGACACTGGGTGAGGGGCCACCAGCGCTGATTTCTGTATCGGGCCTGCTGCCTGGTCTCAATAGCGTGCATGGCATGACTGGAGGTGGCGACTGCCATGCCCCGAAAATTCACATAGCCACGGCTCCGCCGACGTTGGCGACGGCTGGGGACATTGGGAAGGTCCACCAGGCGTTCCTCATCGTCGGGAGTCAAAAGGGGTTACCAACTGTACGATGTTAACCGAAGCATACCCCGGGCTTTCACTTGATGAGTCATCCACTACCGGACGGAATCTCGGAGGGATCCCCATCTATGGGGGAAATAAATCGCCAAGCGTGCGGGATGATGATGGCATTGGCAGGGCGCGTTCTTTCTTCTTGTGCCGCCGCTTTCTCTTCTGGGAAGAGGTAGGCTGGGACGACGATGCCAAAGTGGCGCTCGTAGATTCTGAGGGCTCTGGATGACTCAAGCGGGCACGGATGATGCCATGGGCACGGGCGACCATCCTGCGGGCCATCCATTTTTTATACTTCTGGGACCCACGATCGGAAACCTGCTGCCACTCATCCTTGTTGCCGCTGCTGCCATCTGATCTCACGAAGACACCTGCCACTTGTGCCGGGGCTAGGCCCAACCTGACTATGTTGCTGTCAATCTGGTCTTGGAGCCAGTCCTTGAACACATAGCATCGCTGGATGGTGTGCCCTAGGATCTGGTGAAAAGGTTAGTAGTAAGGGTGATCAGTGAGACACGCCTCTTTTGGCTTCCGTCACTCAGGCAGCCGCACGATCCACTGCTCCAAGGCGCTACGAAAATAACCGGGGACCTAGGCCTCGTCAAATGAGTAAGTCTGATTCCTTCTTTCTGGAAAGGGGGATATTGGAGGCTGACCATGACCAGGGGCCGGAGGAGCTTGCCGAGGAGGCGGAGCCTGATTATCTCGCCTGGGTGGTGGCGGTTCGTTACGTGGAGGCGCCTACGGATTTTTAGGCGGTCGCTGCTGGGCTGGAGGCTGTGCCCATGGGGGTGGAACCCTATGGGGCTGCTGAGATGGCCTTACTAGTAGAAATTATAGATGTCTGGGGGCCTCTATCTGGGCTACAAGAGTGGGCTTGGCTCTGGCGGCTCTCCTTGTAGGGATTACAGGAGGCAGCGGGCGTGCCTAACTGGCCTGTTGCAGGGCTTCTTTGAGGCGCTGAGCCTTGTCTGAGAAATCCCGGAACCCTCCAGGGTAATTTTGAGTGATCAGAGAAGGAACCAGCTCTGTCTTGATGTTCCCTACACACATTTTCAGTAATTTCATTTGTGTTAGTGGCATGTCAAGGGAGTACGTGAGCCCCTTCCATCGAGCGACGAAGTCCGCGACCCGCTCATCGGGCCTTTGTTTGCACCTGAAGAGGTCTAAAATGTTTGTCTTCCGGGTTTTGGAACTGAACTGGTAGAGGAATTGTCGGCGAAGGTCTTCCCAGCTAGTCACAGATCCAACAGGGAGCTGGCTGTACCAGACGAATGTTGGTCCTTCTAGTGTCTGAACGAAGCAATAGAGCTTGGCAGCCTCCTACTGCGCCGGAGTCTCTAACATAGGCCCGCACCTCGAGTTGATGTGGGCCAGGTGTTGTGGTGGGTCTCTGGTCCCGTTAAAGGGGGCAAAAGTGGGGTTCCCAAATCCCGGCGGGGCCGGCATATCATCCACACATGCTGGGTATGGCTTGCCATCCAGTGGGATTACCACCTGCCGAGTTTCTAGGGCCTCCAAGAGGGCGATGATTTCTTCCTTCAGATTTTCCGGACACAGATTACTGTCCTGACGGTGATCTCTAACCACATGCGCATTTCCGGGATCTTCAATCTGGTAGTCAAGCACAGCAGCTCGTGGGGCAGCTAGTGGAGCGACTCTCGGGGCAGCGGGAGGAAACCGAGCAGGGTCCCCCAGGTGATCCCGCCGCTCGGTACGGTTCGGCGAGATGTATCGCGCCCTCTTTCCATGGGCTCCAGCCTCTCCCCTATCGGCGAACACGACATGGTCGGGTTTTCCAAGGAAAATCTCAGCAAGGGGTAGTTTCTCCTGCCCCTGCTGTCCTGGCATAGGATTACCGTAGTTAGGCCGCCGCTCTGCAATGTGTTCGGCCAAGAGCTCATCAACCAGCCTCTTTTGCTCAGCAAGCTGTTGGCATAACATGGCCTTCTCGGAGTCTTCCCCTGCCTTCTGCACCGAGGCATATGGGTCGGCGAGCTTGACAGCCCCGACATGCTCTTTACCCTTGCCGATGTTTCGGCGCAGTGTTAGTTCCTTTTGTGGGTGTGGGGAGACCTAGGAGGCTCCTCTGGTGGCGAGTAATCCTCCCAGATGGGTCCAGTAGATACTTTTCCTCATGGGGTGAGTCACCATAGAGGAGCTCCACACCGTTTCCCTCATCTAAAAGGTCATCCATGTTGACTTCCACTGCCTTTGGTGATCTTCCCTCAGGGCCACCCGATGAATCGGGCTGTCGGCGGATCGCACAGAAAAGAAGGGCAGCGTACTGCCCCAATCCGTGGATGTGCACATGGGGGGTGGCTTCCTCGATAACCTTGCGGAGTACTTGAGAACTCTGGACGCATTGTTGCTGGAGGGCCCTGTGGTGGCCAAGTGACTCGGGGTGCCGAACTGGATGGAGCATTTCCAGGCCGACCTGATGGCACTACTCACAGATATCCTCGAGATGTTCTTGACTCCCGGGATAAGGCACTTGCTGATGGCGAAGACCAGAGTGAGTCACCCGAAGAGTCTGGCAGAAACATTCAAACTCTCCCGGGGTGAGAGACTCTGGCATATCAAAATCCAATCTTTCGACCGGCCAAAACTTCTCGGGGAAGTGGCCCGCTGCGAGGACGTTCCAGAAGCTCCATGACTCCGGTTCGGGTTCTGGACCTTGCTGCCCCTGATCATCAACCGAGAATGGTTGGGGAGCTAGGAACGGCGCCGAGGTAGGTCGTCGGGCCGGTGGGCTGGCCAGCGGGGAATACGGCGAATAGGCCGATTGTCCGTTGATCCCTGAGTCATACTCCAAGGGTTTCAGTACCCTGGATGCCACGTTGCGATAGGATGGGCCAGCGAATGGGCCTCCTGTCACAGCGTCGGTGCTCGATGAGGGTGTGTCACCTTGCGACTCTTCCGTCAGTCTTCAGAAAAGTTCCCCACCCTCCCTGACTAAGGTAGAAGGTGCTTCCGGGGAGGCCAGTGATAACTGTGGGTTTGACCCCCAGGGGTACGCCAAGTCCTTGTCCTCCTGGATATACCTTCGGAGGGAGGAGGGAATCATACGGATCTCGCATTCAGGGAGTACAAGACTGAAGCGCCACATCCCCATCCCTTCCCTCGACTCAAAGGGTTGTTGGGGAGGTTCCATCTTCGAGTCATATTCCACCTCAGAGTTCGAGAAACGGACTGGTCTAATTTCCGTCCGGACACCCCTGACATTCCTTGTACGACGACGACGCCCCGCCTTCCTTCCCATGGGTGGCTCCTCAGGGTAAGGATGATTTCCGTCAAGGAGTCCCCTGGAAGCAATAGTGCTGGGGCAGAGGGGACTGAAGGCTGGGGTGTGGGAAGCACTAGGACAGATGTCGAAAGGGACATGGGGATGACCTCCATGTGAGTGAGCGACTGGATACGCAACGACTCCAAACTTGCGGACAACGGTAGCAGGAGCGACCTCATACCCAGTGCAGTGGGCGGTGGAAAGAGTCATACCTGGAGCATAGCTGTTGTGAAGAAGCCTTCGGCTTTCCAGATCAGTGGCACAGAATGAGCCTTCATGGTGGGTCGCACTACCGCGGATTGGTCCGCGTTGGCCATTTCCTGTGCTCGCGACTGGGAGAGTTGACCCAACCTTCCTGTAGGGAGGTCAAGGCCTCGATCCTAGTCGGGCATGTGACTACCCCTGCTCAACGTGTGTGGGGGTCTAGTAACAGGAGTCCGCAGTGGCTCGTGGCACAGTTGTTGCTGATGTTGGTGCCCCAGGACAGGAATTCTCTTCCGCTCGCGCCCGACGCTGGCGTCGGGTTAGGTGGGTTGGAGCCGGTGGTGCGGGCACAAAGATAGTCTGGTCCTCGGCCCGGGGAGTCGGGCGATGAAGTCGACGCAGCCTGGCGTGGTTTCTTGCCATTAACCCCTGGGAAGGGTCTCCGATCGGTCAGACCCGGACATCCCCCACCTCATTGGCTTAGGGGACGGATGTGTCAAGGCGCTCCGGGGATAGGCTCCCTAAGTGGTTGAACGTCGGAGTGGGGAGCGGCGAATCCCTGCCGGCCCTCGGGGGTGGTGACAATAGTGAGGCGCAACCGCCTCTAGATCAAAACGGGCCATGCCCCTAGTGGGGATGATCCCTTCCTCATCGTATCTACGAACCAGGTCGTTGATCACCCTTCGCTGGATGATTTCTGACGGGGAGAGGGGGTGAGAGCGCTCGACAGTCATGGAAATCGGAGCCAGAGTGACTGTGGAAAAGGCGAGACCACGCGGGGTAGCCGTGTCGGTACTTCCCCTACCCCTGTGCCAGTGGGCAGGTGGCGAACGAGCTCCGGATGCAGTGATCTAATTCCTGGAAGCAGGGAGATAAACCCATTATTACTACTAGGAAAAGAAATCAACAACCAATAGCCCAGCGTCATTCCGTCTCTTGTGGTCGGTGAGAGGGATCCACGCTAACGGCGTTGTTGAACGGAGTGCTCAACATCCTGACTGCCTCAACCCATGGCGGGTTTCACGTCCCGGTGATAGGTACCCGGACCTGGTGACATGCTAATCTTCCGACACCCTGAATGCTACCCGTCTCCATTTTGAGGAGAAGAGCTTCACGTTAGGTTCACCATTTTCTGTTTCTGACACTTTTACGACGGGGCGCGTGCGCATGTCCGTCACGCATGGGAGGACGCGCTGTTTGTTGCCCCACATTCCTGCTTTCCAAAGGCAGGCCGCATCCGTTCCTTATTCAGGGACGTCTGCTCTTTGATCGAAACCGGGATGATGGGATGTTGGTTCTTCCTTCTGTGGATTCCTCCTCGGAGCTCGTCACCTAGTCCGGGTCTCCCTCATAGATTTAAGATGGGTTCGTGAATCTCATTCCCGGCGCCATATCTGCATGGATGCCAGTTAATTACACTGCTTCCGTCGAGACGCTCCAAGGGGTCTTGTCGGGGCAGTAACCTTCGGTGAGGAGAATGGTCACATTGGGGTGTCGTTGGCATGTCTTGACGCTAGGGATTGGAATGTCTTTCTCCTGTCCCTTATCACAGGGCTTCTCGAGGGTGCGGAAGCCCGAGGCATCCCACATCGAACGCGGGGAACTGTGTACCATATGAGGTTTTCCTCAGCTTCCCATGTTTAACACGGGGTATGCCGCGAGTTTAACGTCTTTCAGAGATGGATCAGACTGATCGAAACACTGGGAGTGGATTAGATTGAAGGACCCCCTAGGGAGAACACCGATGTTGGGGCCAGCACGTGGGCGGCTTCCTTGATACCATGGAGTGGGATGGGGTGGCATGATCTCACCGGGATGTGGCGGCCCAGGTAAGGATCAGGATGGATGATGGAGTGACGGGCTTGAACCTCGTGGAGGCTTCCTACGTATCCCCATGGTAGGGAATCAAAGTCTGTGTAGTTTGGTGATATGGTGGGACACCTGAAGAGGCGACCTGTGAGAATGGACGCATGGATTAGAGCCTAGAGGGAGTAAGTTCTCCGGGCTAGGGCATGAGATTCCCAAGAACGTGGTCTTGAGTAGGGAAGTCAGGATGAGACATGGGTTTGAGGCACGGGGCTTATGCTCTGAGACGACCCAAGAGGGGGAATACGGTTTAACGTCATGCGGGACTAGATACAGTTTAACGTCATGCGGGACGAGGGCATACAGTTTAACATCATGCGGGATGAGGGATCTGGGGCTTACGTTCTGAGGCGGCCCATGGTGGATATGGGGCTTACACTCTGAGGCGGCCCATCGTGGTCGGGGAAACAACGTGGAGAGGTCGGAACAACCGGGTGGTGTTCTTGAACCTCGTGGAGGCTTCCTACGCATCCCCATGGCAGGGAATCAATGTACATGTATTTAGTTGGTATGGGGATTACGCTCTGAGGCGGCCCATAGGAGGATTTCATGGTCGATGCGTGCTCTAAGCTCACATGAGTCATGCTTGGTGTGAGAAACAAGAGGCAGCAGAGACTAGATGATCACGTCGCGAAGGGTGCGTCTGTGAGAAGCCGAAAGGGGCTTACGTGTTGAGTGGCCCAAAGAGGAAACATGGGCTTACGCGTGGTTAGCGGCCCTTAGTGTCGGGGCTTACTCCAGGATGGAGGCTCGTGGTGCGACAAAGCACGGTGGGATAAGGACTCCACTGGCCTTGGCAGGGGGGGAAGTACGGAGGTTCATGGGTGCAACCTTCCGTAAGAGAGGCTAGGGGCTTATGTGCTGAGGCACCCCTACCCCCATGGACAAACGCTACTTTGACAAGGAGGATCTCATTCCATGCGAGGAAGGTTCCATTCCCGTGTAGACGAGAGGCGTAAAAAATGTCTGAGCTGGGGGGACCCTGCGTGCGAAGCACGGGGTCGTACCACAGTTTTACGTCATGTGCTAAGGATGAGGTGCTTAGCATTTTGACGTCCTTCATCTTGGATGAGGTGGGTTCGCTACAAACCCCTAGGGGTTACATGACCAATGCCCTCTACCCCTTGTGGAAGGGAAGGCATCAGCAAGGCCGTAATGAAGGCGGGCCGCAGGGCGAACCATTGAGGGGTCCACGTTAGTGTGGCTATGCGAAGAAGTAATAGCCGTTAGTGTGCCTATGCGGAGAAGCATAAGGCAAAGCAACGCAACGTGAAACACCGCCCAAGGGACCTTGAGGTTACATCGTACGAGCCTGGAAGGCCGTACGGGAAAACAACGCATGGAGCGCATGCCTAGCTGGAGAGACATCAGGTGCCGGCGCGGAAAAGAAGCCAAGGGACGTCAAGGTAATGGGGTCATGGGTGTTGCGCGCAAAAACAAGGTTTGCGCACAAAACACCGGGATGGCGCGCAATAGGGCTAGAGGATTGTGCGGATAGGTGATTGCGCGCAAAGTATTGTGCACATAGAAGGGGATTTCGCGCAAGGGGCAACGATTGCGCGCAAGGTAAGTACCCGGACGAGGGGGAAAATTCACTTAAGCCAGTGGAGTTGTGCGCAAAGGCGAACCCTAGGGCAAGGTTGCGCGAAAAGGGGAATTACCTAGCAGTCATATTGCGCGCGGGGGGAGTCGAACTGCACGCACGGGAGCCGTTCTAAATTCCACAACCCCAAACCGTTTGGGGTCGCCTTCTATTTATAGGCATCGGCCGGCGCGGAATCCAGGCGGCGTGCGAACGTTTCCGCGATGGGAACTGTCGGCGCGCAAAGCTTCACCACGCGGAACCAGGGCGCGCAAAATTGCATGAACCATCAGCTCGACTACGCGAATCCCGGGAATGCTTCGTACACACATCATTATTTCACGCAAGTCCTCTTTTATTTCGCGCACCACTTCCCGTGCCTCCGGACCGGGCCTCTGATTCCGAATATGACATCGATTTGTCATTTCGAAACTTCCTCTAGGAGTTACGAACTTTTTCGGCATCTACAGTCGCCCCATCCACATTCACATTCAGCCAATCTGAAATTGGTAGAATCCACCAGATGTACATGACCATTCTGGGCTTCCTTTCCCTACCACTAACACCAAGAGATCTCAAAATTACAAGGTCAGATTCATCATGGTTCATAGATCTAGTTTGGTTCATCACAGCAAGATGAATGATTCGATGTGTCACCATAACACCATCCTGAAAAGAAGGCTTGACATTTTTGAAAAAAATATTGTTCCGTGATTTCCATATATAGGGGAAAACCGAGAAAATAGCAGTAATAAACAAGGATTTCACTTGACTACTGAAATCAACCTTAAAGGCTGAATTGAGAAGTGATTCAACAGAGCTGAAGTCAAGGAGGCAATGGAAAACTGACTGCACATAATTCCATAAACGAGTAGAAAAATCGCACTGAATAAAAAGATGTGCTCTAAGTTCATCACTGTTAAAGCAAAAGTAGAATACCGTGGCCAAATTTGGACCTGTGCGCTGCAACAGACACTGCATAGGCAGTCTGTTTTTCCACATTCTCCAGATCAACATGGCATCATTAGGGGGAATGTAGGGCTGACGAACACCTTCCTGCCATGGAGGGATTCCAGAATGTACGCCGCACTATAGGTTATAGCATTCTTGACTGGAAAAGGATCTTGTAAGAGCAAGTTTCCAGATTAAAATATCATTATCAACATAATCATAGTTAGTAATCTCCATGCGAAGATTAATAGTAATGATATCATAGGCAGAAGAATTTCCCTGCAAAGAAGAGATAGACAGATTTCTCATAGAAGAAGGGATAACAATGGAATCCTTTATTGGGGAATACAGCCATGGTTTGTTACAACAGTTTAAATGAGAACCAGGGCATACCAACGAAATAGATTGAGACATGATGTCTGAATATGTACTCCTTATTGAAGGCCACACAGAGGATGTCATGTAAATAAACTTACTATTTTGTAGTATATCTATAAACCTGCCAACTAAAAACTCAAGAGAAGAGTCAAACTTAGAATGAAGCCTCCTGGTGAAGTTCTGAAGGAGCGCATTATTAAAAATTATGACGTCCTTAATTCCCATTCCCCCCATATTAATTGGATTTATACAGTCTTTCTAGGAAACAGTAACAAGTTCCTCTGATGAGTTTAGCCGGTCCAAATGAAATTTTGTATCATCCCACTTAATTCCTTAAGAAGAGATGTTGGCCATATATAAACAGAGAAAGAGTAAACAAACATAGAAGTGACGAAAGAGTTTACAAGGAAAACTCTACCAGTCTGGGACGTGGTCTTCCCTTTCCATCTTTCCAACTGATTAATAATTTTCATAGCAATACCCTCTAAGTGGACACGCTTAACCCTAACCTAAAACAAAGGAATCCTAATATAATTAGAGGCTAGTGTACCTTTCTTAACAGCAAGCCTACGAGCGACCCTGTTTTTCTTCGAGATTCTAATTCCTTCCCCAAAGACAACAAAGGATTTATTCCAACTAATTACCTGGCCTGCAACCTCCTCACAGTGTAAGAAGATACTCTTAATACAAGAGATTGTTTTCCTGTCAGCCTTACAGAACAAAAGTATGTCATCAGCATATAATAAATGTGATGGAGCAAAGGAGTTTCTGCCTGCCCTCATTCTTTGATATATACCAATGTTGACAATGTCATTGAGAAACACACTTAGATAATCCTCAGACATGGAGAACAGAAGCCCAGATAAAGGATCACCTTGACTGACCCCTCTAGTTCATTGAAAGAATCCCCTAGGAGATCCATTAACAAGAATGTATAAACAAGCACTTTTCAATATAGAGAAGAACAAACCAATGAATTTCACTGAGAATCCATGCACCTTAAGAATTGTGAAGATAAAGTCCCACCTTATTGTGTCAAAATCCTTTGATATATCCACCATTAATGCCATGATACCATGCTAAACTCTGCTTTTCAGAATATTGATACATTCTGAGGCAGTAAAGAGAAAATTCTGATTATTTCTCCCAGGTACAAAGCCAAACTGATTTGCAGAGACAAGATTCCTAGCCACTTCACCTAACCAAATTTCCATGATTTTTCTGATTACCTTGGGAATGGAATTTCCAATGGCTATAGGCCTGAAATCTTTGATGTACAAGGCATTCTACTTCTTGGGAATAAGAGCGATAAAATTTGAGTTCATCCCAAATGGTATAAAAGAATGATAAAATAATTCTTTTATAGCATTGGTCACTTCATTGTGGATGATATCCCAGTAGAACATAAAAAATTTATTTGTAAAACCATCAGGACCAGCAACACTATCCATATTTAAGGAGAAAAGTGCATAATGTATTTCCTTTTGATTACGAATCTCAGTAAGCTTCTTTTTATGATTATCATGCACACTGTGCTCAAAACATCTGATAATATTATTGGAGTTGTTCTCCCCAGAATCAAAATATAGCTTCTCGAAATAACAAGTCACACCATTAGAAATGCCATTTTCAGATGTGAGCATAGTGTCATCAATATTTAAATCCGTGAGATTTCTCTTCAATTTTTTTGCCCTGTGCATGCAGTGAAAAAATCTATAATTCCTATCCCCATCCTTAATACATTTAACATTTAGCTAATTCTGATCCAGATTCTCCTTAAGAGTCAAGAGACTATCAATCTTTGAGGCAGCTTGTATCTCTTCTTGAGATGGACTGTCTTGTTGCATATTCCCCTGCTGACAACTTAACAAATGAGATTCAGACTCTTTAATATCATTCTCAATGTAGGAGAATGATTTTTTACTCCACTCCTTGAGTCTAGCTTGAACAATTTTCAGCTTGGAATCCAGAATGTGCAAAGAACAACCTGTGACATCTATAATCCAGGACTCCAAGATTATTTTTCTACACCCAAGCACAACTAGCCAAGAATTACTGAACATAAAGGGTAAAGTTTCTGACCTCAACCTACTAAAATAGAGGTCAACCAATATGTGGTTATGATCCGAATGATTTCTGGGAAGAGTCATTCCAGAAACTTCCATCATATCACCTATGGCATCCATCTGCATGAGGAATCTATCTAATTTAGTTGCCTGCCTCCCATTTAATGTTTATCTTCTCCAAGTGATATCCGCACCTGAAATGGGAACTTAATTAAACCTATGATAATAAATGTAGGAAGAAAAGTCCTTGGAAGAATCTCTGCAAAAGTTTCTCCTAGTTTTCTCCTCTGGCCTCAAAATGGTATTAAAGTCATCAAGCAGAATCCATCTAGTCAACATTTTGTCAGAAATGGTGAGTAGGGTGTTCCATAAAGGCATCCTTCTGATGTACTGATTAAAAGCATACATAAAAGTCAAACAAAGATAGTTGGACTGAAAGTAACAAAATATAGTTATAGACTGCTGATCATTTTGAAAGGAATCAATGATAACACTATTGTGTTTTAGCACCCATAGAGATTCGTTCTCATTGTCCTGCTGATTGGTTGCAGTAAGGGAGTATCCAAGGGCATTCAAGTTAATGTCCATCCATATTTCAAACGTCGCTATAGGATTAGTAATACCCAATAGAATGGGTTTATTGGTCATGATAATATGCTTCAGGGTTCTGACCATGGGAGAATTCCCAAGACCCTGGCAGTTCCATAAAATTATCTTCATTGATTAGAGGACCTATGTCTAGTGCAGGGGCCAACATAGATTGGAGCTATGCATTCTACAGATTCTGACATATTCCCATCCAATATTCCATTGGATGCACCTCTATCTCTGAGAGCATCAGCTTGATCCTCGGGAAGAGAGGTAAAATTGTTTTCTGAATCAATAGTTATTGTTAGAGTGGAAGGTAGTTTTCTTCTTGCAACCGTAGATGAAGTTATTTGGGAGAGTTCTCTTGCTGGATCCATAGTGGGTTGTACCGACTTGCCTCCTCCCAGTGGAATGTTCTGTATAGATGAGTCATTTGTAATCTGAACACTAGATCACTCAGCCATGGACATATAAGGATTCTCATGCCTTGTTGAACACTCCTCAATGGGGTTGCAAACAGTAGTATCATGTAATGTTGACTCCTGGCCATCATGCACATTAGTGTCCAACTGAATGTCCTGTTTTTCACTCCCTTCATTAACAACATCAACTCCATCGACCGTATCCTGTATGATAGGATCCTATGATGAGTTATCAAAGCTACAATTCCCATCCTCAGTAGTAGGGACAGTATCACCATTGTGTATCAAGGATGCACCCTTAGCGTCCACATTGCCAATCACTGCCTGTCCATTTTTGGCATTAATAGCAGATATTAAGGGGCCCAGATCAGCTGCCTTCCTGCGACAACTCCCAGCATCATGACCTTTAATATAAAAGGAAGAACAGATCTTATTCCTGTTACATTCATAAAGTACATGCCCAAATATTTGACAATTGAAATAAAATTTTGTCTTCCTTTCATATCCTATTTCTAGGTTGATACTATCATCCCTAGTGGTGAAGACCACTTCTTCCACTAAAGTATTTGACATGTCTCTTTCCACAACAATCCTATCATAATTACCGAAGCTTGGATTTTCAGTTTGTTTATCAAGCGTTATCGGATTCCCAATAGAGGAAGCAATATCCCACAAGATTTGTGGATGCCAATAAAGACAACTTAATTTATGAATGCATATCCATACCTGGGCAAAGGTGTTCTTGACCAAGCTAGGATCAAAATTCCGATCCCATTCATGAATCTGAAGGAAGCCCGGATGCAGCGGAACTGATCCCAAACTCCATGCACACCTTTTGCACTCATCAGAGGGAAACACCACATGACAGAACCCCCTCCCTGTGGCCTTCATATTACAGTCACTGAAGCCCCAAATCTCCACCAATCTACCTGTGAGATCATGAAATTTCCAAGGCCATACACCTTTTGGAATCACAACCCAAGAAATAATTGAGAATTTGCATAGTTTTACCCTTTCTTCAATAGCAGCTTGATTCCCCGATACATGCGCAATACGACCCTTTCCTATGATTCTTCCCAAGCTACCCGCTTCAAAATCCATGAACGAGAAGCCTCCTGCCATTTTGGACACGTTCAAAAAGCTCTCCCTATGATCAGAGGCATACTTAAGTATCGATTTCTCATTTTTTTATATGATGTTTAATGAAAATTTTAATTTAACATAAAAATTTTATAACAAAAATTAATTTTATTTATTTAATTATCTTGGTTTTAATTTATTTTATATTTTACATGTGTGAGTTTTATTTTTTTGGTGATAAATGTTTGAGTTAAAATAATGAATAATATTTATATAAGTATAATGTTTCGGAAAAATTTATATAATTGGATAAATTTTTTAAATTTAATAATCTTTTTGTTAATATAATGAGTGGTAATAATAATTATATTTTTCACTAATATAAAATCCTTATCCTAAAATATGTTTTATTATAATCATATATCATGATGAAATAACAAAACCAAATTTGGTAACTTGTAATTCCCCCAACCTGAACATTTGTAAATTCATATCTAAGATTAAAAAAATGATTTTGTTATATGATATTGATTGAATATTCATTTCAATAAAAAATATATCTATAAAAAAATTCTAATAAAATTATATATTTTAATTTTATATATGTAATTTATTTCGTGTAGCTAATGATATAAAATTATTCTTATTTTAACAATATAATATATATTAAAATGGGTAATTATGTTATTTTGAAACATGTATTTTATCAACATATGATTATTTTATTTCATTACAAATATAAATTTATTTTTTAGCTCTTATAAAATCAAAACGTTTTAATGATTTTTTCTAAAATTAATCTTACCTTTCACGATTGACAATTTTTCGAGTTATCATCAAAATAAATTCACTAGAATATGAACCCAGTTTTAAATCTTGAAATCCTAATCCAATTAATACCAATTCCAAAATACCTAAATCTGAACAAAAACCTGAAATCTAGAACCAATTTTAAATCCATTCCCATTGAAATTTTAAATTTTAAATTTTATAAAAAAAATCAGATTAAATATGGTTTAAGCTAAAAATTAAAATCAGGAACCATGCTATTGAAAATATTTCATCTACTCCCAATCATATTAGGAAACTATTCCTAGACAATGCATTCTATTATCATGCATTTTTTAGGCATATTCCCCAAGAATGTTTTATCACCCACTTTAAATATATTTGAAATAAATAGTTATAAAACATCATTAATATAATTCAATTTTAAATATATTTAAATCACAGAGACACACATATTTTGGATCCATGTATCTTATAAATGACACATGTGCCCAACATAATTAATAATTTTCTATAATATTTAAAATTTTAACCCTTCCCAAACCTGGTTCAGAGGTACCCAAACCCTAGTTTCTTGGGTCGGGTACAATCAAGTACCCAATTATCAGGTTACCGTTGGCATCCTTACTTTCCATGAGATAAATTTGATTTAGGAAAATATATATTCATAAAAAAGATAGAAGCATTAAAATTTTTATATAAAATTTATCACAGTTTGTCAACAAGATGAAATCCATTTTTATATTAATGTTAAATAAATATAGGAATATAAAAATTCTATTAATTTTAAAAATACATTTATCAAATAATGAAAATTTTCACATGATGAGATATATTTCATATGCATTAATACATATTTTAAAAAAAGGAATTTATCTCACGTGTGAGATATTTCTTGTTATATTATTTTTTTAAAAATAAATAATTATATCATATATAAAATGTAATAAATTTCATGTACTAAAATTTAAATTTTATATGATGAAATTTATATTATTTATTGAAGGAGATAAATTTCTTCTAAAATGATTAGTTTTCGGAAAATCAATGTTATTTAAAGTAAAAAGTGTGATATTTATAGTATGAAATGATATATGTTTCACATAATAATAATTATTCATATTTTTTTGTTGAAATTTTATTAAAAACTATTATAAAATTATAAAAATCTTTTAAAAATTTATAAAAAACATTTTCTTATTCATGAAATTAGAGAAAATAAATATACAATGATATATAATATGAAAACTAAAAGTTATTGAAAATATGAAATGAGAAAATTTTAGACTACAATGAAAAAAAATTTAAAAATAAAATTTATTACATTTACAGGATAATATTCAATGTACTATATTATATCTTTTGAAAATGAATTTTATCTTATATATTATATATGATAAATTTTATATACAATGATAAATCTTTTATAAAATAATATTTATCTCATTAATGAGATATAATAAATTTCACATATAATGATATGTATTTTATGATATGAAAATCTTTCATGTTTGATATAAATTTCATGTATTATGTCATATTTTAAATATATTTTTTAGATAAGATATGAGATAATATTTATGTATAGTAATTCATATTTTAGAAAAAAAATATATCATATATTCAATGAGATAAATTAAAATAATAATACCTTTTTAGAAATGAAATTTATTTCATTGATGAGATAGATAAAGTCTACATACTGTTTAATTTCTTTTTAAAAATAAGTTTTCATATTTTTTATATCATTTTTTAAAAATAATGAAATTTACCACATCTAACTGATGAGATAAATTTCGTTGATAATAAATTATCTTTTATATATTTAAATTCAATTCTTATATGGTATGAAATTAATTTCACTAATAATAATATATCATTTAAAAATTTAAAAAACATCTCATTTACAAGATGAAATAAATTTCACATATTATGTTATATATTATAAAAGTTAAATTCTATCTCATGTATGATGTGAGATTAATTTTATACACAATGATAAATTTTTAATAAAATGGAATTTCTATAATTTATTAGTTGAGATAATTTACTCTTTCTATTACAAATATTTTAAAAATTAAAACTATTTATATATGATATGTTATAATGTTCATACATTATATTGTATCTTCAATTAAAATAAATTTATTTAATCTATAAAACGAGTTAAATTTAATATACATGACACATATTTTATAAAATTAAATTTATCTCATAATTTTTTTGAAATAAGTTTCACATTCAATAATATTTTTTTTAAATTAGAATTTATCACAAATATGAGATGAAATAAATTCCTGATAATTTATTATAAATTTTAATTAATGAAATTTACCACATGTTTGAGATAAAATAATTCATAAAAAATAATAAATCTTTTAAAAAATTAAATTCATCTCATGTATTATATGATTTAAACCTCACATAATATGTTATAGTTTATAAAAAAATTAAATTTATCTCATGTATAATAATGCATAGTGAAAAAATGAAATTTATCTAATGTGAAAGGTGACATAAATGAACTATTGATTCAAAACATATTTCAAATTTCCCATCAATCATTTTTTTTTGGAAATCACAAATCACCCATATTGTAATCACATATTTTTTTAATTATATATTTTGTTTTAACAATCTTAATCACTCTTTTTCATGCTATATGTATCCTTATCAAAGTTGTGTTTGTTGGTTCATTCACTTTGTTTCATATGATCTTTCAATTGTAACCAGATTATGCACTTTATCGTAATCCGTAATCGTAACCAGATGGTGTATTTTATTATAATCAGATACCATACCAGGTTAAGTACCATATCCGAAATATGCATCGTAACCAGATTAAGTACTGCATCTTAAATATTCATCGTAACTAGGTTAAATACTGCATTGTAACTATGTATTGTAATTATGATAGGTACAGTATGGAAATCTCATGCTTCAGGCATTATAACCAGATTATGTTTTGAATCTTAATCATATATTGTAATCAATAAATCGTAACCAGGGTATCCATCATCACCAGGTTTTACACCATACTTTTATTATGTAAGTATCATAATCAAATTGAATATCATATATCGTAACCAAGTTAATAATTGTAACCAGGTTATAATTTATAATCCCGATGTGCATTGTTATCATGTTAAGCCTAGAAAAAAAGTTATGTACTGCCTTATGAAATGCATTTCACTCTTATCATAACTTCAATAAGGATTGCATGTATCTCATACTCTTTGTATCATTCTTTTATAAATACTTGTTTCTAACTAAAATGATGTCGTTGAGTTGGTTATTTATCAATCAAAATGATATCGTGTATTCTGTTTTGTTTTGACCTTATAATGCAAGGTGTCCAAGTCCCTCTGTTTGTTTCGGAGAATTATGACCATTGGAGAAAATATGACCATTGGAACCTGAAACCCTTAAATATGAGGTCATTCAAATCTGAATACACAACTTTTTCTTATATAAAATTCTAGAAAGAGATGTTGTGACTTATGTCTTGCTTGGTGTGAAATCGTTGAAGGTACAAGAAGTGAACAACTTGTTCTGCATTCTTGTATTCCTATAAGTTATTTGTTTCTGCTTTGTGCAACTGATCATTGTGGTAACAATTAAGTAATTCCGGGGATTGGAAGACGTGCTTCCAATCATTGTCTCGAGGGCCTTCAATTGATTGATGAACAGAGGTGTTGATTACCTTCTTAATCGAGGACTTCCGGGGATAAGAAGACAGTTGTGTCGATCTTCGTAGCAAGGTATTACCAAGGATTTGGTAAGATAGACCATTATCCTAGGAGAAAGGATACCCTTATCTTTGGGATAAAATAATTGAAATAACATTACATTTCCACTGGTATTTGTATTAGAAAGGGAATTGTATTTTTTCCTTTTTCTATTCATATTCTTTTCATTGTAATTGTTTTAATTACGATTCCCATATTACATATTGTATTAATTGATTCTATACAATGTATGGTAGAATCATTTAATTTTACATTACTCTATTGATTCTATTCTATTCAAATACAATTTTTTTACATTAATAATAGTATTACATCATTCTTTATCCATCATATTTAGGTCTAGTATGATTAATTGTATTAGTTGACAATTTTGTCAGTTTGAGATTTCTTAAACTAAGTTTCTACTTAAGTATTTAAATACAAATGTTTTTAAATCTACAATTCACCCCCACCCCTCTTGTATTGTGTCATATAATATACATATACATCTATATTACGATCCAACATGAACTATACAGTGAAAAATTAAATTTATCTCATGTACAACATAAGATATATTTATTTTATAATGTTATATATTTTTATAAAATAAAATTCAAATCATGTATGACATTAGATATATATGACGTATAATGATATTAATTTATAAATGAAATTTATCTTATATTTAAGTGTAATAAATTTCATGTATGGTGATGTAATATTAAATAAATAATATTTATTTAATGTAAGAGATGATTTAAATTCTTGGTATGATTATAAAGTTTTATAAAGGGGGTATCTTTAACCATGTAATTACTATAGGGCCACCCATTTTCATAGGAAATCATGACTTCTTGCCTTCATTCCATGTAATGTCTGGTCTTATGGGCCATGTAATGAGTTCACTCGAAACCTAGTAAAAAAGGAAATTCCATTCCTTAATTAAAGGGGTTTGTACCAAGATTGGTTCAAATAATTTTTTATAAAATAATACATTATAATACATTAAATGATATAAATTTCACATATATGTCATTTATAAATTGTAATTTATCTAACATATGAGACGTAAATATTTCATGATCAATAAAAAATATTTAGAAAAATAAAAAAATAACTACTAATTGAAATTTTTCTCATTATTGAAATTTATCTCATATGAATGATGAGATAAATTTATTCAAACTTTTTTACAAGTTATAATAATTTTTAAAATAAAAGTCTAATAAAATTTATCTCAATAGATGACTGAGGATAATTTACACGTAGTCAAATGGGGGGAAATCATTTTTTGAATAATAAATGAATTCATATATGGGTTTGATTATAAATTCCATAGCTAGAAATTGTTATTAAAATATTATTTTTTGAAGATTTCATTTTTTCATCCCATTTTTTATGAGTAATTATTATTTGGATAACATAAATAAAACATTAAAATAACTATTCATTACAAGAAAAACTATTTATATGATAAAACTTTCAATATGTTCAACCTGTCATTTTCACTAACATTTGAAATTCTGTCTATTGGATTTAGCATTGGAGACTGTGATTGATTTTGGAAATTGATTACATTATTCTTATACCCTCTATATATTTCACAATGCCAATGTAAATGTGATTTTTCTACCCTTAAAATTTTATATTTCTTTTTTCTTTATTTTATTACATTATTTTATTTACTTCACTATTGTCATTAAAAATGTCAACTATATTCTACCTTTCACCTACGATCGAATATGATTTTCTATTTTTTAATTTCTAGATATTTTAATCAAATTTCAATCATTTTCTTAGTACACATTTGTTTAAAAAGATAAGAAAACGTTTTAATTCATATTTTCCATGATGAATATTGACAATATTGGTTTTGAAGCACTTGAAATTTTTAAAAATATTTATTTGTCTCGGATTTATGATACTGAGAAGAATTTAAATGATATTTTCCTGGGTATGACGATTAAATATGGAAATAAAGCATCCACTCAAGATCCTATCAAGCCATAACATTCCTTCATTATTAATGTCATTAGGATTTAATTAATCAATACCTAATGATGATGAATTTCTTAGTGTGGTGAAAACCCCTCTAGGAGTGATATGATGAACCGTGATCTGTAATACTACCAAAATCTGGATATGTATGAAGTTACTTAAGAATAAAATATTATAAATCAATTAGTATATATAACACTATGATGGTTTAAATTATATATTGATTAAAATTATGTGAAAATATGAAGGAAAATTATATGCTAAAATAAAATTTCTACCTTTATTACATGGAATATTATTTTTCCACAACAATATTAGAAACAAAATTAAAAACGTACACTGAATTTAATCTATTTAAATCCTATTAAATAAAAAACAACTAACTCGTGATGAGGATTTATGAATCCCAACATAATGTTGCAACATCATATCTTGAAGAAAATATGATTTCTCAAAACCAAGGTCATGGAAGCTATCAGCATGGTCAAGGTTGAGGTGAATCCTTTTCTCATGGTGGTTATATAATCAGTGATAAGAGGAATTAGAAACCAAAAAAGTGGTAAAATAGTTAAAAACTATATCTAATAAAATAAATAAATAAATAAATTTGGTCAATTTTAGTGTTTTATGAAGGCCCACTGGATTTGTACATGTCATTCATGGAAGCATTTTATTTACATTTATAAATAAAAAATCTATGGGATGAAGAATAGAACTAAAGAAAACATCATGGAAAATCCTTTAATTGTGACAAAGAAATTATGATTTTTTATATATCTGATTATTTTAGTAACCCTCAATGTATCATGAAAACTTTTACTATTTAAATTATAATGATATATATATATATATTTTCTTTTAAGAGTTTAATGTTTTGTAATGAATATTTCATAGATCATATCATTTCCTTTTTTTTCTTCTTATATTTATATCTTTTTTTATTTCTGATTGAAATGGATATTATGAAATACCCTAGTATTATTAATTCCCATTATGAGGATATTTTCCACATTCAAATTTACAGGATGCAAAAAATTCATAAATATGAGAAATATATTTTCAATATTAAAATGGAAAGTGATCATGTTAGTATATTAACCAATATCGAAAAATTAACCTAAGGATTTAGAAATTTAAAAATATCTATACTGGGAGGTACGTGGATATCACATATAGATTTTGGATGAAGGTGGTATTGAATGTATTTGTATAACTAAAACTTATAATGACTGCATGTTGACTCAAGAGAAACTTCCAAGACATCCCTACAAATTTTAACATGTTAATATATGTAAAATTGAGTAAAATATGCTAAATTATATGTTTCTTGACCATGATACAAATATTGTATTTCATGGACGTTTGGGTCAACCAGTGTCTATAATGATGAAGAAAGTAATTAAATTCATGCATAATCATCCATTTCTTGATAAAAGGTTCTTATACACAAATATTTATCATGCATTTTTTTATTCTCATGGAAATTTAATTATAATACAACCAACATAAAAAATTGAGGCCAAATACCCTATCATTTTGGAATGAATTCATGGTGACATTTTCAGTCCAATACATCAAACATGTAGAAAATTTAATTATTTTTTGATCTTAGATTATATGTGTACTAAATGTTCCTATGTATGCTTATTATCAACTCACAACCTGGAATTTATGAAGTTGTTTTCCCAAATAATAAGGTAAAGGTAATAATTATTATACTATTCAATCAAGAATCATTATGTGGATTATAATAGTGAATATTGGTAAAATTATTTTAACAATTATAGCATGTCTATCGAAATATGTGTTTAACATTATATAACTCTTGTTCACACTCAAAATTATCTAGTTGGATCATTTATAAACTGATTCCATCTTATCACTTGACTATATCATATGAATGTTTTTCCCATTTTGGAATAAGGATAATAAATATTTCATTATGTAGAGAAAATTTAAATAATACCATCATGATATCATGAATATTCTCCATTACAATTAACTTGGGGTCATGAGCCAAATACTTCATGTTTAATAAAATTTCATTGTGTTATAAATGTACTAGTAGAAACTCGCAACGAATATAAACAAGACATGTGTATGATTTTAGATTTTTGAGAAATTTTAATCTCCCTCAATCATAAATTATTTTGAGAAAATTTAAAGAGATATATTTTCTACAGTATTTATTATTTATCTTTTTGATGGAAAAATATTTCCAATATTAAATATGTGAAATAAATCTCCACCAAAATAAATATCATGGAAAATGACTTCATTGTTTCATCTCAACACTCATACAAATATGAGAAAGAATAAGTTCAAAATATCATTAATTTAAAAATATTACAACTCAACTTCTTAATGCATCTATTAATTCAAAATGGGCTAAAAATCATATATATCTACTACGAATTCAACATCCAAAATAGATGTAAACAAAGAATAGAATAATGGAATAATAAAAAATTCTTCCATTCCACATTTTGTGTATAAAAGACTAATGGGCTAAAAATATAAAAATACTTTTCAAATTAATGGTAAACAATCCATGTTTTTTGAACAAATAAACAGACTCGATGAAAATGGAATTTCATTTGATCATAATGTTCCATAAGAAAAAATGTCCCTAATGTACATGATCTTGATCAAGACAAAATTTATTAAAAATTTACTAACACTAGTATATGATAGAACTGAGTGGATATCAATATTTATGACATGTTTTAAAATAATACAACACATGATATCATTGATGTGGTTGAATTACCTAAACTAGTTTATACATGACACGATTGACTAGAATGGGAAAAATGGAAAGTTGTAATCAAATTTGAATTAGACACTCTTGCTAAGTATGTGGTCTTTGGATTGGTTGTGAAAATACTAGAAGGTATCAAATTACATGGTTATAAATTTTTATTTATTAGTACAGAAAAATAAATATTGAATTTGTGAGATAAAAGGCATAACTTGGTACTCAGGTTTCTCATAAAGACCCAAAGATGATTATAAAGAAACATACTCTCTTAAAATGGATTGAGTAACCTTTATATCTCTCATGATGTTTGTTATAAATGAACCACATAAGTTACACTTGATTTATGTTGTGACTACATAACTATATGGTAATTTTAATAATGATGTATATATCAAAATTGTACCATCCAAACCCGACTAATAATGGAACAGTAAGCAGAACAATTCTTATATGGCCTCAAGAACACCTCCTCATACAGAAGAGGCTACCTACTTATAGAAAGGGTAAAATGGTGGTATAGTGGGAAGAATATAACCTTGAGATTAGAGTGTCATAGTGATAAAATCACACAAAATTAAACATAAAGTTGTGGAAGAAGAATAGTTAAATGAAAAATAAGTCGATGATAAATGAACAATCAACTGATCATAAAAATCCAAGGCCAATTGTACACTGAGTCATGTGTTTTAAAGATATTTTACAAGTACAAGCTGGAGAAAAATACAAAAAATAGGTATAGAATAATAAAACAAAAATAAATAAAATATAAATTAATAGCCCTAAAGGCTGCCTCCATGAGCATCCTGAGTACCATCTCAGTCTTTTCCTACACACTCCCAAATACAAATCACTCCACAAGCAAGAATCAAGGACCTGTAAACATGCAGAACTTCGCAGTTACCCCCAAGTTAATAAATGATAGAGCTTGGTGTGAGGTATAAATCCTATTAGGTTGACACCCAATATGTCTAGGCCAATTAATTCGTGAAATATAAAATGAAAATTGTGCCTTATTAATTTAGATGAAATACATAATAAATTATTAAACACATAGGAATGGGTTCCACTTAGTGACCCATCTAATCAACCTTCTTTAGCATATGCATGTGAATCTAAACAAGTGAAACTAGTAAGGGTAAATTGAGAGGGGTAATGGGTAATGATTTGGACTGTCCCCAATATTGTGATTGGGATTGGAGGAGAAAACCCTAAATTTTAATTCCAAATATCCAATCCATTTTATTTGAAAACATTGATATTCTTTTTATTCACATTTAAGAATCTTTGTAAAAATTCCTTCATTCTTAATAAAATATTTAGAGACACTCTAATCATGTCCATGAAAATTCATAAGGAATTTATTGTATCTCTCTAGGGCTTGACACGAGACCAAAGAAAAGGGTGTCTTTCTAAAGTGATATGCATAATAAATCTCATGGGTCACACCATGCATGCTAAGAAAAAATCACAAAATGACCTCTGAGTATGTCCCTCGTATCGCACATAGAGGATTGAGTCTCTCTCTAGTTCTAGTAAAACTAATATTAAATTGATCTAGTCCACAGAGTATATCCAATATAACCAGTTTCACTATTATGGAGGTAAATTTATATAACACATGATGATCCCATCTCAAGAATAGCTGATATCTCCCTTGAAGTGTTTAATAATCATTTAACATAGCTTCATGAAGGCCCAAGAATTTTTCCAAGGGGCCCTTAATTTAGAACCCCTTGTATCACCCTCATCTCTAATGTTAAGATATTTTAGTTAAATATTACATTTACAACCTGTCTTGCAAAAGAAAAACCCATTAGTTAAAGAATTAACATTTAAATTGGAAAGTTGGTTAACGCATGTCATTAGAAATAATCCATTAAGACATAAAGCATGAGGAATAAATTGAAATAAATTCTTTGAGGAAATAAAAATAGGCATCCGTCCAATGTACACAATAATTAAGCATGGATATGGTAAAGGATCATTAATAAGAAATTAAATTATAAATTTTGAGGCATGAAGTTCAAGGGAAAATCTCAAGGCCATACATTTATTCAAGTTCAATTTATTGATTACATAATTTAATATGGGAGAAACATTTACATTGTGATTTGACCATTTAAGGCATGGTAAAATGTCCATTAATAATGGGGACACCCAATAGGGTGTCCAACGACTAAGATAATGACCAACAAATGGGTTTTGTAGGATCAAAATGTAGATGTAAATTCTTAATTACATGAGGGGGTGAATTGTCAGTTTAAAAACAATCATTTTTTATCTTTATGAAAATCTATGTTTAAGAATGTTAAATAAGATGGATTAAAAACCCTCTTTACTTCGTAATTAGGAAACTAACTTGATTTGGATCTGATATGATGGATCTGATAATGAATATTAAGACAATTTTACTTGGGGAAATATTCTACCTTATAGTGTATAAAATCTTATTTATAATAGCGTATACATGTATAAGAATGTATAAGATTGTTATAATTTATTTCTTCAAGAAAATGATGTGGAAATAAAACTTTTAACCACAAAAATTAAACAAGTACAAGAAATATTTTAACCCAAAGAGATGGGTATGAAACAACCTTGGATAAAGGTCCCTCGATATATACTTTCGTGAAAGTTTGTCTTACCCACACCAGGGTAAGACATCGATAAGAATATCATAATCTGTCTTGCTATCACAACAATCCCTTGATCTCTAAGGTGATTATCACCTCTTTTATCCCCAGAAGACATTGATTTATCAGAAATAATCAGAATCACACTAAGTAGGATGAATAAGATGTCCATAGCATGAACAAGTTTTTCACAGCATTTTCACAAGGCAGGTTTGAGCAGAGCTCTCATAGCACAAATTCTCTCTCCAGAATTTAGCACATAGGAGTTCCACAAGAAAGTTGTTCAAAAGGATGGGTATTTATTGTAATGAATTTCAATGGTCGAATTCCTCCCCCAGTGGTCATATTTTTTCTTAAAATTTCTAAGGGACTTGTACACATGTCACTCAGCCAAATGTTAGTTATAAATAGATTTTACAACATCATTTCATGTATGAAAACATGGGAAACATTATCATTTGTAAGAAACAATAATATACAAGAAATAAGACATTTCCAAACATAAGAAACATAAATAATTTTAGGAACCAATAAAATGAAATTTTAATTTTAGGAAATGAGGTAACTATAAGAAAATAATTTAATCAGATTCTTAAGAAAGTGAGAATCTGAGTCTAAGAAAAGTGAAATATTGGATTCTGAAAAAAAAATAGAATTAGAGTTTGAATTATGATGAATTATGAATATAATTTATGAAGAAATAAGAGTCTAATTTCAAATGAAATCAGAGTCTGATTTTAGTATAAATCAGAGTCTAAATTTTGAAGAAATCAGAGTCTCATTTCAGATTAAATAAGAATCTAATTTAAGGGGAAATCAGAGTCCGATTTCAGAAGAAATCAGTGTCTGATTTCAGAAGAAATTAGATTCTGATATCAGAATAAATCGGATTCTGATTTTAGAATAAATCAGTGTTTTATTTGAGAAGAAATCAGATTCCAATTTCATAAGAAATTAGAATCTGATTTTAGAAGAAATGGGAGTCAGATTTCAGGAGAAATCAGAGTCTGATTTCAAGAGGAATCAGAGTCTGATTTTAGGAGATATTGGAGTCTAATTTTTGGTGAAATAAGATTCTAATATTAGAAGAAATTTGAGTCTTATTTCAGGAGAAATCCAAGTATGATTTTAGAATAAATTGAAGGGTTATTTTAGAAGAAATCAGAGCTTGATTTCAAAATAAATCAATGCCTGATTTCAGAATAAAACGGAGCCTTATTTTAGATGAAATTAAAGCCTTATTTCAGAATAAATCAGAGTCACAATTCTAGGGAAATCATATTCTATGAAACATTAAGATTCTAGTTCTGATAAGGATATAATTTTTTACATAATAAAATTATGGTTATTCTTGGTTTAGGAAAACACTATATGAGACATTTAAAACAATATCTAAAGTCAAAAACGTTTTTAGATAAATTAAATTTCCTTAATAAAATATTTCTTAGAGAAACATAATTTTCCTTAAGAAAATATTTTTGATAATTTTAAAACATAATGGAATGGAAAATTTATAATTAAACTTATTGATTCAATAATCTACACCTTTTTTAAATCCCAAAGAACTTTTCTTAAAACAATATAAAGGATTAAGTTTTTCATTTTTATGTTCAAAAGATATACTTATCTCCCTTTATTATGGTCAATCACGAATACAAATAACTCCCCATTAGGTTTTGAAAACCCTATGGATAACATTACTTTCATTCTTAGATATATTATGCCTTCTTATATAATAATTTCTTAATTAAGTAATATCCCCTTGACATAAGAAATATATTTATTAATATTATTTTGATCATTCATTTATCCTCGTTAGGGATTTTTAGAAAGGAATAGAGGGAAAGAAAAAAATTGTACTCAAAAGGTTAGGAATATACAATAAAAAAATGGAAGGATACTGAATTTTATTAAGATGAGTGATTTTGTGACTAATAAAATACAACAAAATATCAGGGATTAATAAAAAATCATTCATCCTTCTTCTTATCATTTAGCATTAACTATATCTGAGTTACCTTCATCTTATTCAACTCTTTATGATCATCTTCATATTTCTTAATCATCTATTCCTGATCCTGATTTTACTTTTAGAATTAACTAGATGTAATGCATTAGAATTTGAGACATTATTAATTGATTAAAATCATGTTTTATGTTTCTTTCCATATTGAAAAAGATCACAAACTTTTGAAGAATCGAATCTAAGCTATGGTAGATCCTTAACAATTATTTTCTTTTAGAGTTTTCATAGGATTATAAGGTTATAGTGTCCTAGTATTCTATTCCATAACCATGATTTGTCTTCCATTTCACTATGGAAAGATATGTTTTTTCTCCTAAGGTATTCCCTGTTATTTTTATAAACATTATCGTGCCCATTGGCAGAGAGAATAAACTCTTCGTTGAATTGTGTACTAAGAATTTATCATTCCTAAAATTCACAAGTTAACCTTCATCACATAATTGGATTATTCTTATAAGGTTGTGCTTAAGTCCTTTAACAAATAAAACATTTGAAAATAAATCTTCTCTAAGAAGAAAAATTTTACCTATACAAACAATTTGTCCTTGAGTATTATCTCCAAAAGATACTTTTCCTCCAATAATCTTGATTATCTTTTCAAATAAGTTTTTGTTACCAGTCATCTTCCGGGAACATAAACTATCCCTGTACCACATATTTTTGTTGGTAGTTCAATTGTTATCTTGAAAATAAAAATGTTAGGATTTCAGAATCCAAACTTGTTTGGATATGGAAATGTTAGAAAGTAAATACTTAGGTATACAAATCTTCTTAGAAAAGTAAGCTTTATGAAAAACTAAGGATTGGGTTTTTTTGAAGATCAATTTTCACTCAATTCCCACCACATTGACATGTAGTAAAAAAAGGAGCACTTTGGGTTACAAAATATTTGGGACTAAAAACTGGTTTTGAATGAGTATAACCAAATCCCAAACTATTCCTTAGTGGAAGAAGTATGAATATATTTTTTCAAAACCAACCTTTCCATGGGTAGAGTATGAAAAAAAATTAAGGAAAATATTTCAAATTTTATTTTGATGAATAAATTCTTTTCCTTATACTCATTTGTATTATAATTTGAGTTAGCCTCTAAAACATTTTTCTTAGAAATAACATTTTTAAGATCCTTATAAATTATAACCTTCTCAGAATTAAATTCCTTATAGATTTTTCAAATATCTTCAAAATCATGAATTTTCTGATCAATTTCTTTTGAAATATATGATACTTCTTTTGTAGTGATAGATATTCTAGAACTTTTCCTTACCGAGTTTATTTTTGTTATTACTATTTTCATTTTCCAGTAACATGGAAAACATAGAGACTTCTTCAAATGAAGCTAAATTATTATCTTTTGATGTCGACGAATCTTCGGCTAAAGAATTGTAATATTATTCATTAGTATAATTAGAATTTAAATATATATTGGTTAGAGATTCAGCATTGTTTACCTTATCCACGAGACATTGATTTTTAGTAGGAATTCTTGCTATATGACCAGTATTCATCAGACTAGAAGATTCCTATTTTGAGGATTCATCTAAAGAGTCAACACCACTAGAACTCTTGGTGTAATTATCCTTTAGGAATTTCTTAAACATAGTCTTATAGTACTTATTTTTATTTATTTATTAATTTCTATCCTTTCTTTCTTTCCTTTTGTGCATTGGAGAGTCTGGTTTGATATGACCAACCATCTGGCATTCATAACAAGTCTGCTCTGAATCTTTGTTATCATTTTTTCTTTCTTCTTGTATTTATATTGGAAATATTTTATTCCGATAATCTTTTTCATCCTTAGAGCAATATTGGATAGTTAATTATCAAAATTATCACTATCACTTGATTTAGATATAATAGTAACTTTCTTATATTTTGATTTAGTAACTCTTTTAGGAGACTTGGTTTTCAAATGATTTGATGTAGTAGTGAATGAAACAGTGTAATTACCATTATTTTCTTATTGATATCTTAATCTCCCTTTATTCTAGTTTCATGATGTTGAAGAGTCCCAAATAACTCATTAATAGTGATGTATGAAAGTTTCCTATTCACATATATTATTATTCTTTCGGATTCTCACTCATTGGGAATATATCTTTTACTGTATCCACAAGAAACTCATCATAACTTTCTTTCTCACCCATACAATTAAGGTTATTGACAATAGTCATAAACCTATATTGAAATTTTCATAAAGGTGATCTATAAGGAAACATTAAAGCATAATATTCAGCTTTAAGAATATCTCTTCTTATTTCAATGACCATGGGTTTCCAAATTGTGTAACTTCTAATTTATTCACAATGCTATTAGTATCTTCATAGGATGGAATATGAAAATAAATATTCCGGGTCATAGAGCATAAAAAATTATTGCGTACCTTAATGTTAAGTCTATACTCTTCCTTTTGATGATAAGTGAATCGTATTATTTCCATGTCATGAATCTTTTAGTCTCTAGTCAACATATCAAAGTTATCAAAACTGGTATTAATAATGGAAGTATTCATTTTATCACTCCAGTACTTAGAATGATTTCCATCAAATATTAGTGGTCTGGTAGGATTTAGGTTGTAAATGGATCCAATGTTCATTCTTTCTATTCTATAAGAAAATTAAAAATGTATTTTCCACAAAAAGGAATAGTTAGGAAGTATATAAACAAGGAGTTTATACTGAAAATCTTATGAAAATATTGAACAAGTAAAGTTATGCATTATATTTTGAGTAAGAAAACAAATATTTAAGTATAATTAATTAAAAGGCCTGCTCTGATACCAATTTTAGGATCAAAATGTTGATATAGATGCTCAATTATGAGAGGTGGGGGTGAATTTTCAGTTTAAAAACTATTTTTTTATCCTTATGACAATCTATGTTTTACAAATTTAAGAATGATGTATTTACAAACCCTCTTTAGTTATCTATTAAGAAATTAACATTCTTAGGATCTGATAAGATGGATCTTATAAAGAAACTTAAGACAAGTTTACTTATGGAATTATTTTACCTTATAGAATATAGAATCTTATTTATAATAGAAAATCCATGTATAAGAACATATATGAATGTTATACTTTATTTATTTAACAAAATGCAGTGGAAATAAAACTTGTAACAACAACAATTAAACATGTATAAGAAATATTGTAACCCAAAGACAGGAGTATCCAACAACATTGGATAAAGGTCCCTTGATTTATACATTCATGAAAGTATGTCTTACCCACCCTAGGTTAAGCCATCCATAAGAATATCTGAATATGTCTTTCTTTCTCGCAAGCCCTCGATCTCTAAAGTGATTAGTGCCTCTAGATTCATATCCCCTAAATCCCTTGATCGATCAGTAACAATAAGAATTTCACTAAGCAAGCTGAACAAGATGTTCACATCCTGAACAATATGTTCACAACATTCATACAAGTTAGGTTTCACTAGAGGTCTCACATCACAAATTCTCTCTCTAGAATTTTTCATGTAGGAGTTCCACTGGAACGTCGATAAAATGGATGGGTATTTATAGGCTTGAATTCCAACAGTTGACTTCCTCCTCTAATAGTCAAAATTTTCATTTAAATTTTAGAGGGACCTATACACATGTCACTCAACCAACGATTAATTAAAAATAGATTATATGACATCGTTTCATATTAGAAAACATGGGAGGCATTATCATGTGTGAGAAACAATAATATGTAGGAAATAAAACATTTTCATTCTTAAGAAACATTAACAATTTTAAGATCTGATAAAATGATACATTACTTTAAAGAAATGAGGTAATTATAAGAAATGATTTTAATCATATTCATAAGAATGTGAGAATTAGAGTCTAATAAAAGTAAACAATCAGATTATGAATTAAAAGATAATCAGATTAGGAATTCTATTGAATTTTAAATCATATTTATGAAGAAATCAGAGACTTATTTTAGCAGAAATATTAGACTTATTTAAGAAGAAATTGGTGTCTAATTTCAGAATAAATTGGAGTTTGATTACAAGAGAAACCGGAGTATGATTTTATAATAAATTATACTCTGATTTTGGAAATAATCAAAGTCCAATTTCAAAAGAAATTGGAGTCTGATTTCAGACGAAATCAGAGAATGATTTTAGAAGAAATCATAGTCTAATTTCAGAAGTAATTGGAGTATTATTTCATGAGAAAGCGGAGTCTTATTTCAAAAAAAATCAGAGTCTAATTTTATATGAAATGGGTGTCTGATTTCAAAAGAAATTAGACCTTGATTTCAGAAGAAATCAGAGTCTGATTTGAAAAGAAATCAGAGTCTGATTTTAGAAGAAATTGGAGTCTGGTTTCAGAAGAAATCGGAGTCTGATTTCAGAAGAAATAGGAGTCTAATTTCAGAAGAAATCAGAGTCTGGTTTGAGAAGAAATTGGAGTCTGATTTTAGAAGAAATAGGATTCTGATTTTAGAAGAAATCGGAGTCTGGTCACAGAAGAAATAGGAGTATGATTACAGAAGAAATCGGAGTATGATTTCAGTAGAAATCGTAGTATGATTTCAGGAGAAATAGGAGTTAGATTTTGAGGAGAAAGCAGAGTTTGATTTCAGAAGAAATCAGAGTCTTATTTTAGAAGAAATCATATTCTGATTTCAAGAGAAATTGGAGTATGATTTGAGAATAAATCAGATTTACAATTCTTGGGAAATAATATTCTTAGTAACTTTAAAATTTTATGTAAGATAATGATAAATTTTTCTACTTATGCAAAATAGGGTTATTCTTGGTTTAGGAAAACACCAAATAAGACAATGAAGATCTTAGGTAAAGTGAAAAAAAATTAATATAATGAAAATTTCCTTAAGAAAATATTTCATAGAGAAATAAACATTTCCTTAATAAAATTTGTTTTTTATTTTCAAAATCTAAAGGAATGAAAAAGTAATAATGAACCTTATTGACTCAACTGGTTTCACCAAAAAGGGAGGTCACATAGGTCATCGATAACCATTTTAATTAATTTATTAAGAAATCTAATGTGTCTTGGGAAGGTTCGGGCATGTGGTATGATAAAGCATAATAAAAAAAGGGGATAAATGAGGGAAGATATCCTAGAGCACCTAAATTTTACTGAGGACATCCCACATGTATGATATAAAGCTTTGATTTGGTCCAGTTTGTAAGAAAGTGATGAAAACATCCCACTCCTTGAAAATAGGGTAAAATAAGTCACACCAAAATAGTTCAATAGTTGAAGAAATATTCCTAAAAAATATTTGAGAGGATTGAATAGCATACCATTATATATTTGATTCTCTTGAAGGTGAGAGATTCAGATGATAGATGTTGGAGAAATCAGGATCCATAGATCTAGACGTAGGAGAGATCCTTGCCTATATGGAGGAGGAGCCCACTGGAAGAGAAGAGGAGGATAAGAAAAGAGAGGTTAGAAGGATCACTATGGAAAGAAGGTTACTTCAACCAAAAAACATGGTCACAATGTTTTTTTAAACTGTGCACCATTTGTGTGGCTCCCTCTGTCTAAGAACCCAAACTTGCATAATTTTCCCACGAGGTTTTTCTATCTTTGCATCAACTATGCAGTGAAAAGTGAATAGGTATTGCATGAGTGGTACTAACTGTGTGTAAAAGGCACATGGTTTGGGTAAACTATGAATAGCCCATGCACTTCACATCTTCACCCCTACTGCAACTTCATGGTTTGCTTCTTGGTTTACCATGGTTCAGAAAAACCATGTTCATTGTTTATCAAACAAAAACAATTGATTTTTAGGTTCATATGGTCCCAAAAATCTACAAAATACCTGAGGTACCCTTCAGGCCCTGAACCATATCTAAAAACAACACATTGGAGTGTTCCAACCCAAAAAATTCAAATCTGAAGCTCATTTTACCAAACGAACCATCCACCAAATCAAAAAAAATAAAATTCCTTTGTAATTTCATCCAGTCCAAAACATGGGATTATACAATCTCCAAACCATAGGACTTATAATCCATGAGAATGATTTGTAAAAATAATATAAAATAATTAGACCATCTTGTGTTATGAGGTCCTATTCAAATGGTTGTGCGACATTTCCAAATTCCCCATGCACCATTAAGCATCACCTTAACACATGGAACATAAATAATTGAAACTTTATCCAATTATTGTTTCCGAGATGAAACCTCAAGATATAGCTTACTCTATCCCATTCATCCTAATAAATGATTAATCAATAATCTAATCAACCAAATGAACCAGTGCTAACACCATATGTTCAGTCATTTAAGGGCCAAATCTGAATCATGGTAGCTCTACTATCAGATTTGTTTTCCAAAATGTTCCCATATCATTTCAATGAACCTCACGACATGAAATGATTCCATCGATGGTTTGATTCTAAGAAAGAATTCTTTAACAAATCAGATAAGGAAAGGTCAAACCCATACCAAATGATTATTCTTGAAATTCTAGTCTCAGATGGCCTATATCTTCAAATTCTAAAACTGAAGAGTTTAAACTATAGAGACCTAATATTTTCTCATATCAAACTCATCAAATACTGTAATTAGATAACGATGAAAACTCTAAACAAAATACCACTTAATCCTCCATGCCTCAACATAACCATAGAAACATTTCATGATCTGAATCTTTTGGATCGTCATGGTAAAAATAGTCCTTCAGGTCCCCACTAAAAATCTACAATAACCCCAGTGTTAGTAGCTAAAATCCAAGATTCTCATCCAATTAAAATCACATATGGTTTTTAAAAGAGGTACAATAGACAAGGAAAACATCCTACATCAAGAACAGTGAATGAATTCAATGAAGCTTCCACATGGTGTCCATGTATAGAGGAAAACAACTCATGTCCATGAGTCTATACATTTAGTTCCGACTTGGGAACCCAGGTGTCAGTCAGGACTAACCAGACCTCATGAAACAACCACTCTTCAAGAGCACACTCTAAGAGAAACCACTCGAATAAACCCTACAGTTTTTTTAAATCCTTATCATGGAATAAGACCAACACTCTCTCAGTGTATTCATATTATACCAAGATAGGATACAAAGTTAACTTAAAGTCTGGAGTACAATAATTGGTTTTGACAATATCCAAAGAGGATCAGCAACACTTTCTCCACATTAAAGAAAAAACACTTCGTAAGGATCCAGACCTATTATAACCAATGACACAAAGAGAAGGTTAGTTGAACCACCACAGGTTATATAGAGACCCAAGATTTTCTTACATTTCTATAACACCATTATAAAGATAAAAAACATAATATTGTTACTCCATGAGGATCCATATGGTTAGTGTATTGGGAAAACTGGGACCAAACATAACATTTACAACATCAATCACAAACATTTATTTAATTCCTTATTCTCTCGATTATTATTGGCTCTTGACCACTCCTTAGTACATGTAGTCACATAAGGATATGCATCAAAAATTGGTGAGATAAAATCCCAATAATATGATAGATATGAACAATATAAAAATGGGTGAGCACAGTCACAATGTAAGTAAAGGATCATGAAAATAAGAGGAAGCATAAATAAAAGACTTGAAATGTGGAAATTTATAAAAACGAAACACCATGTCTTAGTGGTCAACTACCACACATAATTGTGAACATTGATAACATCATGTTCATTAATCATTTCACTTTTACATAAGAGATTCATATCTTTACCCAATTCATTGGATCACAATATAATTCTGGGCACACCTGTCACATTCAAACATTCATATTGATCTATATAATTATGGGAACACCGGTCACATCATAACATTTTCATTGTCATTCATTCCACATATAACATATATCAATCATGAACCTAAATAACTATGGAAAGGAATGGGTTTCAAATAATAAGAACAGATTCATAAACTTTGGGTACCCAAAAGAAAGAGGTAATAACATACTTGATACAAGAACTATCAACCTTGAGTGAGAAGTAAAAGGTTGGTTGTTGAAAGAATAGTTATTTTGGAAAAACATTTGTTTGAGATAAACTCCAGTGGAAAAAATGAATATCCCAGAAAAGGAAATACAATGATGAAAAAATTATTTTTAAGGGGTAACCATATCAAAAATGGAGTGAAAGAGGGAGAACCTGAAGAAAGAAAGTCGGGTTTGAGAACTTACCCTTACCTTGTATCCGAATGGTTTATTTAAATTAATGTCATGTATAATGACATTATATTCATTAATTATAAATTCTAGAACCTTTTATAAATTAATATTGTTTACTAGGGTTTCTTTAAGTTCATTTATGGATTTTGGTTGAGTTAAGAAGCTAAAATTCATAGTTCATGAGTGTTAATTTCCTTCGCTTTTATGAATGTTTCACTAGTATTCATGAATTTATATTCATTTTAAATGTTTTTGAACATATATATTTGTTAACATATAATATTATCAACATTACAAAGATATAAATGATCTTATAATGAATTTTTTTATGTAGATAAAATTTAATGATGGTCATTTTTTGTTAATTTGGGTGGTTTTTTATCACAATGAACATGTTTTATTTTATCACATTGTTTCATGTAAATAAGTTAGTTACAAGACATAAATGGTGATAAAAATACACATTAAAATCATTTTTCAACCATTTTATGGTATTATTTATATCCTTGTAGGAGTTGACAAAAAATTTAATTGCATCACCCCTGATGTAGGTAAATTAACACATCATAGGCAACGATTTCCTTTTTTAACAAAGAGTAGGAGGGAGGAGTATAATGAATAATATTCCATTAAAATTATATCATACCATTATGTAAATAATATTGGAGTTATCACGAAATTTGGGTAAGATAAGTTGAGGATAAGATAATAAATGAAATGAAATATGAAAGGAAAATGATAGAAAAGATAGAGTGGAATTACCTCTTGAATCCTCCTCTTGAGATCCTCCATAAGGAACATAGGTTTGGTCTTGTGAAGAGTCTAGAATCTCTTATTAATGTTTGAGGAGCTAGGGAAGAGATTTTGTCATTGTTTAGGAATGTCTTGAAGCTTGAGATGTGTGAATTAATGAGGGTGTGAGGTGTGGTATTTATAGTGGAGGGGAGAGGGGTTTTTCTTAATATTTTAATCATTAGTTTATAAATTTAAAACAAGATAAGAAATATTGTTGATTATATGACCAAGAAAATTAAATAGGTAATTTTAGTTCAATATTTTGGTGATTTCATCACTTGTGATGTCTGGAATAGTGGATTTAATTTATAATGTATTTATACGATAAAATACATTTTATTGTTCACAAAAAATTCAACTATTTTAGAAAAATCCCAAAAATTCACCCTAACCATTTTTTGACATGTAGACTAAAACATTAAATCCATTTTTTAAAAATATTTTTCTAAATATGATAAATTTAGTTTTTAATTAAAATCATAATTTACTTGACAATTACAGTTTTAAAATTAATACTGATTTCATAATGAAATCCAAAATTACAAAAGGTATAATATAATAATATTAAAACCATAAGACATAAAATTGTGAATTTATAAAAAAAATTATGAAAATAAATTTTCTTTTAAATTAATTAATTATAATTATTTATTTATAACTTATAAAAAATACGAATACTTTTATTATGGTCATATTGTCACTTCTAAGATGGCTGACTATTATTTATACATTCATGGGTAGTGTTACTATTATTTTGGAATATTTACTATTGCTAAGGGTGATACTAATATTCATAAGGGTATGTGACTATTCATAACGATAGGTTACTATTCACCAAAAAATAATTTTTATTCTATTATAATCTAGAAGTCGTACTAATCACAACCGTGTATGTCAGATTTTCAAAATTCAAAACATAGATGTAGAAAAATTGTGTTTAATTATCACATAGTATTTAGTATCATGATATGTCATTTTGATTCCTAATGTGAATATACTATAAGTCATAATTCTAATATGGGAATTAAATTGAAAAAACTTTGGGTCATTACATTCTTCACCCCTTAAGAAATTTCACCCTCAAAATTTCATTTCACAGAAAAAGGTGAGGGTATTTTTCCTTCATCACCTCTTCTGGTTCCCAAGTTGCTTCTTCAAACTTATGGTTCCTCCAAATAACTATGATAAGGTGGGTTGTCTTGTTTCATAGAACCTTATCTCTCTGGTCCAGAATCTTCACCGTCTTCTCCTCATTAGAGAGATCACCTTCCAGTTGTACCACCTCTGAGTTCAATAAATGTTAGGGGTTTGGTATATAATTTCTCATGAGTGATGTGTGAAACACATCCTAAACTTGGGCCATATTCATTGGAAGTGAAATAAGATAGGATAAGGATCATATGCGGTCAAGGATCTCAAACGGGCCAATATACCTTGGGCCTAACTTCCCTTTCTTTCCAAACCGCATGACTCTTTTCCTTGGTGATATTCGAAAGAATAAATTGTCTCCAATTCCGAACTCCAAGTCCCTTTGATTTTTTTCAGCATAGCTCTTTTGGGGACTCTAAGCATCTTCGATATGTTTCTAGATGACTTGAACCTTCTCTATCATCTCTTGAACAAGTTCGGGTCCATTTAGTTTTCTTTCTCCAACTTCATCCCAACAGGTTGGAGTTCTACATTGCTTTCTATATAGAGCTTCATATGGAGCCATATGAATACTTGATTGGAAGCTATTGTTCTATAAGAACACAACCAATGGGAGATATTTATCCCATCAACCTTTGAAATCTATATAGTAGGCTCTTAGCATATCTTCAAGAATCTAAATAGTCATTTCATATTGGACATCAGTTTGGGGGGTGATTGGTCGTGCTGAAATTTAATCCAGTACTTAAAGCTTGTTGAAGAATCCTCCAACATTTTTATATGACCCATGGATCACGGTCATAGACAATCAAGATTGGAACACCATGAATTCTCATCGCTTCCTTCACATATGTCTTTTCAAGTTGTTCAAGAGAGAGATCTTCCAGAATAGTGATAAAATCGACAGTCTTTGTTAGTCGGTTAACCACAACCCATATCGCATTATTTCCCTTGGACGTCTTTGGGAGACCCATGACAAAGTCCATAGCGACATTCTCCCATTTCCACAAGGGTATGGGAATTGGTTTCATTATACCTTTGGACTTTTTTCACTCTAATTTAACTTTCTGACATACCAAGCACCTTGAGATATTTTTGCAATCTCCTTCTTCTTGTTATCCCACCAGAATTGTTCTCAGAGATATCAATACATCTTGGTGCTACCAGGAGAGATAGAGAATGTTGAGCTATGTGCATTGTCTAGTAGATTCTTATTTATCCTGGGTGATTAAGGCACACAAAGCCGCATTCCAACCTGAATCACACTATCATCGTCGATATGGAACTCATGCAGCTTCCCTTCATTTACTACATTCACCTTCTTTTGTAACTCTAGATCATCCCTTTGTGCCTCCTTAATATTCTCTTGGATTGATGGTTGAAAAATCATTTAGAAAAGGTAGGATGTATCCCATGTCTTTATGATTTCCAAATCCATACCATCATTATAGGGTTTTTCTCAATCCATAACAAGTATATAGAAGTATGTTCTTTTCTGCTTAGAGCATTAGCTACCTTATTTACCTTTCTAGAATGAAAGTGAATAAAGAAATCTTAATATTTGATTAGCTCTAACCATCTCCATTTATGAATGTTGATCACCTTTTGTGTGAATATATTCTATAAGCTATTGTGGTCGGTGTATATGTCACACTTCTCACCATAATGGTTGTGTTGCTGTATTTTCAAGGAAAAAATCATAGTTTCCAGTTCTAGATCGTGTGTTGGGTAGTTCTGCTCATGGATCTTCAACTGCTGTTAGGGTTAGGATATCATATTATCATTTTGCGTGAGTACGCAACCCAATCCTTACTTTGAATCTTCTCTGTATATCACAAAACGTTCTCCACTTTTTGGTAGTGTGAGTACAGGTGCAGTGATCAAGCTTCTCCTTAGATCCTTAAAGCTTCCCTCACATTCTTTCATCCATATATACTTTAACCCATTCCATGTTAACATAGTTATTGGTCTTGACAATCATGATACATTTCTCACAAAACATCCTTAGTAACCATCTAATCCACGAAAACTATAGATTTATATGACCCTAGAGGGTTTAGGCCATTCCTCAATCGTATTTGTTTTTTAAGGGTTCGCAGAAACTCCCTCATTTTTGATCACTTAACCAAATAACATGACTTGCTTCATCCAAAATTCACACTTTCTGAAATTGGAAAACAGCATCTCCTTTATCAATTTCTCCCACACAAGTCTTATATGTTCTTAACATTCTTCCTTGATCTAGGAGTAGATGAGAATATCATCGATAAACACTACCACAAATTTGTCAAGGTAATGTATAAAGACTATATTCATCAAATCTATGAAGATTTCATGGTCATTAGTATGTCCAAAGGGAATCACCAGAAACTTATAGTTCCCATACCTTGTACGGAAGGCAGTATCCTGAATATCTTCCTTCATCAACTTTAGCTGATAATATCTAGAATGAAGATCCACCTTTGAGAAGTATTTAGATGTTCTTAATAGATCGAAAAAATTCATCCACCCTTGTAAGAGGAAACTTTTTATTTATATACATCTTGTTGAGTTCTGGATAATCCATACATAGTAGCATTGTTCCATCCTTCTTCTTCACAAATAGCACTGGATCAGCCCAAGGAAATGCACTAGGGTATATGAACCCTTTTTTCAAATGCTATTGTAGCTGCTTCTTTAACCACTCAAGTTAGATAGGAGCCATCCTATAGGGACAGTTTGAGATAGGAGTAGATCTAGGTATGAGTTCTGTTTAGAACTCTACGTCATGATCTGGGGGAAGTCCGGGTAACTCTTCAATAAATACATCATCATATTCCCTCACGATGGTCATTTCCGCAAGATTTGAACTTTCCTTTGACCCAACCATTTGTGTGAGATATGTTTCTTCCTAGGGAATCAACACCCACACCGTTCAAGGATTTTTCAAATGGGATTCTTGATCTTACTTGCATTTTTATAGAATCACGGGATGGTTTTGAATATGAAAATATATATCATTTTCCCAATAGTTGAATGTGTTCTATATTATTAAAGACAATCCATTCCCATTATAGAGTCAAATTCCACAAAGGGAATTATTACGATAATATCATGAAGAATCTTCCCACATACTCCAATAGGAGAAGAGTCAAACACTTGGGTTGCAATTATTGCACCACATTTTGTTTTTATAGATATCTCTACTTCAATGTTTCAAGGCTTCGATTATGTAGTTCTAGAAAACATAAAATATATAAAGGAGTGCATAATACCAGAATAAAATAATACCTTTTAAATTCTTGAGTGAATAAGAATTATACCTTGTATGACTTAATTATCTTGATCCAATTATACTATAGTGATGGAATAAGACTTCTCTTGTTCCTTTGGATTTGGTGGCTGCTGACGCTGATTACCCTCAAGGACTTGAGGTTTAGAGCACTAGCTTGCATAGTTCCCTTTCTCCCAACAGTTGTAGCATTGGAGCATGGGTGGGGCTACCCTTTCTTCCGATACATTATCCTTAATTTTCATGTCTTTTTGACACTCTTGGGCATGGTGTCCTTCTTTCCCATACTTTAATCATTTACTCATCCCATTGAGGAAGTTCCCATGATGAAACTTCCCACATTTTTGGCACGTGGGTCATTGAGTTTTCTTCTAACCTTTATCATTAGATCCTCCATCTTGAAACTCCATATTTTATTTCTTATAACCATATCAATGGAAAAATTCTCAAAACTCCTTCTCCACTTTAATAGAACATTGAACAACTTCTTCATAACTCCCAAAATATCAAATTGTAAGAGCCTTTTGAAGATGAGGTTTTACCACACTAAAGAATCTGTCAATTTTTCTATCATTATTGATAACAAAACACAAAGTATACCTTTCAAGCCTTGTGAAATTTTCTTTGTAGGTCCTGAAAAATTCTCCTTAATTTTTCTTTAGCACTATGAATTCTCTCTCCATATTTATACAAAGAGTTCTTGGGAAATATTTGTAAAGAAACATGATCTTAAAGTCTTCCCATTTCAACTCTTCAATTTCCTCCCCTAGCTTGGTGTTCTTAATCAAATCCCACCATTGATCGGCATCTCCTTCTTAACTATACACAACTAGTTTCACCTTCTCTGTCTCAGAACATTGATGCCCAATAAAGATCATCCCCATGGAGTTGACCCACTATTCCTCAACTAGTGGATTAGAAGATCCACTAAATGTTGGTGGTTGTTTTTGCATAAAACACTTGATATCCAGTTTCTCCCTCATGGTTGACGGGGTAAATTCTCCATTATTCTGGTTATTGTTCATAACCTGAGATATTTGGGTAAGAATGTCCATGATATTTTGAACTCCACCTCCCAAAGCATTGGGGATTTCATTCAGGGAATCACTACATTGGACCTCGCACGGGTTGTTGTCTTGGTTTCTCCTAGTTCCCACCATTTTCTAAAATAGAAAATGTTAGAAAAAATTAAGTCATCAAGTCATGAATAAATAACTTAATCATTTGTAAAATTTTCACTAAGATAATAACTTGTTGAATACCTATGTAAATAATCTTGTGTGCATATTTTTACTTAGTCTAACACTATAGGTTTTCTCTAGGGTTCACTAATCCTAATTCCCAAATTGACTGAACCTTGCCTCTGATACCAACTATAGAGACCCTGGTTTTTCATAAATTACTGTTACATCATTATAAAGATAAAAAACATAATTTTATTACACCACAAGGATCCATAGGTTTAGTGTCGTGGGAAAACTGGTACCAAACATAACATTTACAACATCGATCATAAAAATGTTGTTTAATTCCTTCTTCTATAGCTTCTTATGGGATCTTGACATCTCCTTAGTACATGTAGTCAGTTGAGGATATACATCAAAAATGGGTGATCTAGAATCCTAGTAATAGGATAGATATGAAAAATATAACAATGGTTGACCATAGTCACAACATAGGAAAAGGGTCATGAACATGAGAGGAAGCATTAATATAATACTTGAAATGTGGCAATGAATAAAAATGAAACATCATGTCTTAGTGTTCAACTACCAAAAATAATGTTAAAAATTTCTAACATCATGATAATTACTCATTTCCCTTTTACACATTAGATTAATCATTTTACCCAATGCATTGGTGCTCTGTATAATTCTTGGTGCACCCATCACATTCAAACATTCATATTGCGTTATATAATTCTGAGTTCACCCGTAACATCATAACATTTTAATTATCATGCATTACACATAAAACATATATCAATCATGAAAATAAATAACCATGTAAGGGAATAGGTTTCAAATCATAAGAAAAAATTCATAAACATTGGTTTCCCAAAAGATATAGGGAACAACTTACATCGTACAAGAACTATCAACCTTGAGTGAGAAGTAAAAAGTGTGTTCTTGAAAGAAGAGTTCTTTTGGAAAACATTTTGTTTGACGTAAAATGTAGTGGAAAACATTTATTTCCTTGAAAAGGAAATAAAATGATGAACGAATAATTTTTGAGGAGTAACCACATCAATGATGGAGTGAAAGAGGGAGAACCTGAAGAATGAAAGTTGGGTTTGAGAATTTCACTTTACCTTGTATCTGAACACTTTATTCACATTAATTTCCTATATAATCAAATTATATTCATTAATTAGAAATTCTATAACATTTTATACAGTAATATGGTTTACTAGGGTTTCATTAAGTTCTTTTATCGGTTTTGGATGTGTTAAAATCATAAATTCATTGTTCGGTAGTGTTAATTTCCTTAGCTTTTATGAACGTTTCACTTGTATTCATGAACAGATGGTCATTTGAAATGTTTTTGAACATAAATATTTGTTAAAATATAATATGAGTACCATTTTAGAGATATAAATGATCTTATAATGAATTTATTTATTTACCATGAGGATGAATCATTAGAAAAAATTTAATGATGATTATTTTTGGTTAATTTGGGTTGTTTTTCGATCACAACGAACTTGTTTAATTTTATCACTCGGTGTCATGTAAATAAGATAATTACAGAACATAAAAGGTGATAAAAAATAAACTTTACAATAATTTTTCATCTATTTTATGGTTTTATTTACATCCTTTTAGTAGTTGAAGGAAAATGGAATTTCATCACCCATGATGTAGGTGAATTAACACGTCACGAGCAACGATTTCATATTTATTATCAAAGAGTGTGAGGGAGGATTATACTGAATAGTTTTCCATTAACATTGCATCATACTATTATATCATTCATAGTGGAGTTATAATGAAATTTTGATAAGATATGCTGAGGATAATATAAGTAAAGAAATGAAATTTGATTGGAAAATGAAAGAAAATAGAGAGAGGAATTACCTCTTGAATCATCCTCTTGAGATTCTCTTTAAGGAACCTAGGCTTGGTATTTTGATGAGTAAAAGATATCCTGGTCTTGGTGGAGGGGATATGGAATATCTTTGGACATATTTTAGTCAAGTATTTAAGCTTGATAAGTTTGAAGTAATGAGGGTGTGAGGGGTGGTATTAATAGTGGAAGGGATATGGGGATTACTTAATATTTTAATCATTAGTTTATTAATTTACACCCAGATAAGAAATAATGATGATTATATGACCTAGAAGAGTAAATATTCCATGTGAGTTCTATATTTGGGTGATTTCGTCACTTGTGATGTTAGTTATAGTGTATTTAATTTATAATGTATTTATACGGTAAATTAATGAATTTTACTATTCAACAAAAATTCAAGTATTTCAGAAAAATCCCAAAAATTCACCCTAACCATTTTTCGATGTTTAGAATCCAAAAATGAAACTCAAATGTTCAAAAAGAATTTTATAAATATGGTTAATTTAATTTTTATGTAAAATCATAATTTACTTGAAAAATACAGTTTTAAAATTAAAACGGATTTCATAATGCATTCAAAAATTACATAAGGTCTTATAAAATTATCTTAAAACCGTAAGTCATAAAATTCTGAATGTATGAAAACATTTTAGTAAAATAAATTTTATTTTAAATTAATAAATTATAATTGATTATTTATAACTTATAAAAAATACCAACACTTTTATTGTGGTCATATCGTCACTTCTAAGATATCTATCTTTTATTGATACATTCATGTCTAATGTTACTATTATTTTAGAAGATTTAATATTAATAAGGGTAATAATACTATTCACAAGGGTAGGTTAATATTTATATGGTTAGGTTACTATTCACAAAAAATTGTGTTTGTTCTATTAGACTCCAAAAATCATACTAATTACAACCATGAATATCGGATTTTCAAAATTCAAAACATAGAAGTGGAAAAATTATGTTTAATGATAACATAGTATTTAGTATCTTGATATGTCATTATGATTCCTAATGTGATTATACTATAATGAATAATTAGAATAGGAGAATTCCATTTATAATACTTTGGGTTGTTACATGTCAGCTTCCTTAGAAGAGCTCAGTTACTTCCATAGATGCATCACCATCACCCAACCACAATTACATTACCACATAACCCATTCCATCATTCTTAAGCACAACATACATGGTCCATCCCTAGCCAAATTTTTTTAAAAAGGTTGTATCCATTGACAACCATTGAATATCATAATTCCTCTAAAGCATAAACATGATCCCAGCTTACTATCCCCAAGGGAGACCAAGAGAAGCGATGACCATTCAAAAAGGTCCCCATTGGTTATGTGTCTTCTACTTGGAGGAAACATTTTACTATAATAGATGTGGCACTTCCTACCATTGGGGTTTTCTTTTGTTGCAGGAACTATCAAATATGGGACTCACTCAACCGCACATGATCCATTTACTACCAACTATGAGTCCCTTACATGGATAACACACTTTCATCAATCGTTAAAGTGAAGAGATATATACAACCAACTGATCAATATTTCTATATTCGAATCACACCAAGGTAGACAAGTGATGCTTATCCAAGTCACATTCCAACAAATTGCGGCATTATGTGTAAAATCCAAAACAACTAATCATTATATAAAACACATTATTCTCCTTAAAACAACATCATGAACATTGGGAAGAGGAAAAACCATTTTCAACGCCCAGGTCAATCTACTTCAGATATGGATGATGTTCAAAATTTAATAGCTGGAGGCTTAAATGAGAACCACATAACATGCACAATTAATTCTACTATTTAACAAGATAACGAGTAACATGTATATCGATGCATACTACCCTAATATTACATGAAAAAAAAAGAAAATTAATTTATACTATCATAGGACAATAAACCATATTAATTCATGCATCAGATATCCCACACTGATGATTGACCCAAGAGTTGCATTACTCATTTTACTATAGAACAAGATGATGACCCCCCAAGTCATGCGACACTTAAAATGAAGAAAAGAAGGGTCACATGACACACATAGCAGCCAAAAATGTCCTTGGAATGTCCATCCTTCTTGAACTGATAATTTATGATTTCCCACACTCTTATTAGGTGTCAGACAACACATGACCACCCATATCAAATAGGGTGTCATTTTATAAACTAAGAGTCCTACATCGAACTATGGAACCTGAACAATACTTCTTAAGAAAAAATACTCACTTGAAACAATAATATGGTTCTAAAGATATGAGGGTGATACTGAAAATTGGCTATCCCCTTATCAAATCGGAAATTATTGACCTAAAATGAGTTCATTCCTAGGAAGGGTCACTATGCTTAAAGGACTCAAATTTAAATTCAGACTATGGAAGGAAGAATCCTATGTAAATTATTATGTTCTATTTCATGGAAAAAATAAAAAAAAGGATTAAAAATACTCTTAAATGTGGGTTAAGTTTACATACACCACTTAAGGCACAATTTTTTAGGCATTAAACCAATTTCCATTTAATTATTAAACCATTTCAAGGTGTGGTTTTAATGAATAACTAATACCAATCATAAATAAAAAGCATCAAAACACAACCAAAATGAAAAATAGGTATGTTATATTAAAATTATTTTATATGCATTATTATTTTTTTACATACCATAATAAATTTTCAAATTTATCACATATTTTTTTTTAAGAAAAACTCATTTATTTCAAGGCCTCAACAAAAACAACTTAGTATGATTAAAAATTTATTCCATTAACTAAAGTGGTACCTTCAAGTGTGGCACCACCATATGAGGGAACACTTTGAATGTCCGTACTTATATAGCATGATCTTACCCGCATGGGGTTCAATACTATGGAGAATAAAAGTAAATAAGACTTATTAGGGTCCGGTAATGTCATTTTATGTTCAACTAAAACAATCCAAATATTTTTAAACATTCATCATTTAAAACATCCTTAATTTTTCATTACATAAGGATCATATCCTAACTGACCTACTTGGGTCTAGTTGTGTATTTATGAATTTTATTCATATGGGTCACAATTACAAAATATTAGAGGTAAATTCCTGTATAATGGAAACCATTTCATTTAATTTCAAATTAAACAAAATTTATGTGACCAATAATTAAAAAATATATATAAAATATCTTAATAGATGGTTTGGTTATATGGGTTATCACTCATCAATTTATAAATTTCCCAGACACTTTACAAATTACATGTAGTTTCCATATAACCAAAACTATTTTCATTTTGATTGAAATAGAATTAAAAAACAATAAAATTTATACAATATCCCTTCGGTGTATAATGTGCATCAACAAGGGTTCTATAACATCGGAGAACCATTCAACAATTTTTAAAGAACACATACACCTTATAAATTGAAAACATACTCCCGTAATGTTTATTTTTATTCCAACACTTTATTAACCCATTGATTATTAAAAATATAACTATTAATTATAACCAAGAAATAAATGCATGGTTTTATAGAAATTAACATGCAATCTTGGCACATTAACAGTATCAAGCAGCCTAACAATTCGATCTACATGGCATGGCCAATAAATTATTATGATTCTATCATGGTTCATGTAATGCTTTCTCCTTTCCATGCCAGGCTCAGGGTAATTGTTAAATCTCAAAAATTAATATGTAGGAGAAATTAAACTAATCACTCAAGGTGAAATCATAATCAATTGTAACAATGAGTAACAGAAATGACAATCCCATCCCTAGGCACATGGACTTTTCCCCATATATAGGTTGATCACTCCTAGTAGTGACTATTTTCAAAGAACATACACACTCCAAGTATCCTATATACCAACCTAACATAGTAATAGAAAGGAAAACAATGGATCTGATACCTCTTTGTAAAATCCCAATCTTACTGACTGTGGGACAATAGTCGGACAAGTCACGACATGGCCTCAGTCATGCCTCCCCGTATGCCAAAGGATACCAACATGAAGAGAGGGTATACTGGTGGTATAGTGGGGAGAATATACCCTAAAGATCATATTGTAATAATGGAATTATCATAATAATTTCATTAGATAGCAGGGGAAGAATAATAATGAAATGACAAAGCAACATAAAATAAATGTAGTATCAAGTTAACCTAAGTATTCAAGGTAAATTTTTCATTTATGAATGTGTTTATAAGATATTATATAAGTATAATAAGGAGAAATATTCACCAAAGAGGTATAAAAATGTAAAAAAATAAAAGATAATAAAAAATTTCCAACGTTCGTCTCCACGAGCAGACTGAGTACGATCTCATTCTTATTATCTTCACTCCTAAATAAAATTGAAAACACAATAAAGTATCAAAGACCTGTAAAAAAATAGAATTTCTAGGGTACCATAGTGTAATGTCAGCCTGAGATGGGTGTGTGGAATAAATACTAGTAGGCTAGAAACCGGTGTGTATAGGCCAATCCCTTAGTGAAATATAAAATATAAATTCTAACTTATTAATTTAGATGCAACAAATAATAAATAATTGTACACATTGGAATGGGTTCCACTTGTAGACCCATCCAATCTACCTAATTTGGATTATTTTGGTGAATCTGAACCAATGAAACATTCATGGGTAAAATGAGAGTGATAATGGGTAAAGAGTTAGACTCTCCCCAATGTTGAGACTGGGATTAGAGGACACAACCCTACATTCCAATTCCAACAACCCAATCGATTTTATTAGAAAACATTGACATTATCTTTAATACAATTTTAAAATATTTGTAAAAAAACTTGTATTCTTTGTAAAATATTTAGATGCACCCAGATCCCATCCATGATGATTTATAAGTAAATCTGTTAATTTCTCTAGGAGATTGACATGAGTCCCAGTCTAATGAGGTTCTGTCAATGTGATCCATATAAGAAATCCCATGGGTCACTCCATGCGTGGTGAGAAAATAACAGGAGCTGACCTCCATGTATGTCCCTTGTATTATGCATAGGGTTCTGAGTCACTCTCCTACCCGAGTACAACCAACATTCCATCGATTTCATCCATTGAGACTCCCCTAGGGAATTGGTTTCACTTTTATGAAGGTAAATTATATAACGCGCAATGATACCATTATAGGCATAACTGATATCTACCCCATAATGTTTAATAAGAATTTCGCATACTAGCATGAAGCTACAAGAGTCTTTCTTAGGGGTCCTCAAGTAAGAACACCATATATAACCCTCAACTCTAAAGTGAAAACATTAAAATAAAACAATCCATTTGTATCTTTTCCAGGAAATGACCTCCCCTTTAGTTTAATCATTTATATTATCATAATCATGTTGGTCAATGAATGTTATTGGAGAAAAATCCATCAATTCATAATGTGAAGGCATAGATAGAAATTATATATTTAAGGAAATAACCATAATCATCCATCCAATGTGAATAACAATTAATAATTTTTCAGGAGATGCATCAATCATAAGAAATTAAATATTACATTTTGAGGAATTAAGCTCAAGTGAAAATCACAAGGTCATCCATTTATCTTAGTTCAATTTAGAGATTATGTTATTTAACAATGGAGCTAATCACACATCCTTATTTAACCATTTAAGTAAAGGTATAATACCCATTATTAATGGGAATACCCAATGCAGTGGAAAAAGACAAAGATAATGACCCACATATGGGTTTCAATATAAGGAGAGTTCACATAGGTCATGAAAACAATTTTAGTTAATTTATTAAGAAAAATTGAATGGTACCTAGATGGGTTTAGTGTTTGGTACAACAATGAATCATTTAAAATTATATGAAACAATTGGAATGATCCTAGACCACCTACCTTATACCGAGGATGACTCACACATCTGATATGAAACATTAATTTGGTCTGATTTAGAAGAAATCAAAGAAATCATTCAACACCCTAAATATAGGGAAAATGAGTCTCAACCAAATAACACAAAGGATGAAGAAATATACTTTTAATATGTTATAAAGGATCAAATATAATACCATTATGGACCCAATGATTCCGACGGTGAGTGATTCATATGATAAATAGAGGAGAAATCAAGATCCCTAACTCTTGAATGAGGAGAGATACATGTGTGTATGGAGGAGGAGCCCACTAGAAATGAGAATGAGGAGTAGGAAAGAGACATTAAATGGTTAATTAAGGGATAAAAGAGTAATTTCTCCCACAAAATTGGGTCTCATGATTGGCCACATGGTTTTTCCAAACTGTTTTCCAATTTTTGGACTCCTTCTTTTTTCATTACCCTACATTACATGGTTGTCCCACATAATTTTCCTAAACTTTCACCAACCATGTGTTGAATTGTGAATAGGTACTACCTATGTGCTACTAATAATTCTTAAAAGGATCAGATTTTGTATGAACCGTGCACACCATGTGTGATTAACATCTGCACCCCTACTGCAGCCACATGGATTGATACTTGGGGTTTCATAGTTTCATAAAAACCGTTATCCCTATTTATCCCACCAAAACTAGTTATTTCAGGAGCCCAGCACTCCAGAAACACTAAGAAATACTCGATGGACTTTGAAGCCCTAAAACACATCCACAGAAAACAATTTATAGTGTTCCAAATCACATAATTCCAATCTGAATCTTGGTTTACAAAATGGAAAATCCAACAATTTCCAAAAATAAAATTCCATTGTAATTTCATCCGGTCCAAAACATAGGATGATTAAATTTTCTTAAATTAGAAATTCCCCCCCCCCCACAATATTTGGGTAAATGAGGATAAAATCACTCAACCTGCTTAGGTCTTGAAGTCCCCTTAATATGGTCGTGTTACATTTACAAATGCCCAATGCACCTTCAAGAATCACATTAATACAAGGAACGTAAACTATAGAAACTGAAGAAAATTCTTGTTTCCATGATGAAAAATTGATACAAAGCTTAGTCGATCCCATCCAACCATATATATAATTATTACATTGTCTTTTTAACCAACCCAAAAGTGGTGCTTCCACTATAGGTTTAGTCATTTAAGGGCCAACTTTGAATCACAATATATCCATTGTCAAATTTGTTTTCCAAAACATTCCCATAACATTTCAAATGGGCTCACAAAATGAGATAACATTTGATCAAATGGAAAATTTGAAACCTACCATATTTAATAAATTAGGGGAAGAAATATCAAATCACTACCAGCAAACCATTCTAGAAACTCTAGGCTTAGATTACCAACGCCTTCAAAGGCTAAACACGATGCATTTAAAAAATTAGACCAGATATTTTCTCAGAGCACACTCATCAAATATTGTAACTAACTTTCTAGGATAACTCTAGAAAAAATTACACATACTCTTTCATTCCTAGTCATGATCATAGAGACATTTCTTGACCCATCATATTTTGATCGAAATTGTAAAAATACTTTTTTCAATTATGAATAAAATTATGTTGTAACCTCATAGTCAAAAATTGGAATCCAAGGAACGAATCCAAGGAAAACAACATATGTTTTTTACGAGAGGTATGGTGTTACAAGGTCAAAGAACTGACATCAAGAACATTAACTAAAACTAAATTGTAAACCACCTAGAATACAAGTCAAGAATAAAATAGTTGGTGTCCATGAGTCCATACATGGTGTTCCTACTCAGGAACCAATGTATCACACAAGACTAACAAGACCACATAAAAAATTACCCTTAAAGAGCGTACTCTAGAAGAAACCACTCAAACAAACACAATAATGTTTTAAAACCGTAGTGTGGAGTACAAACAATGCTCTCTCAGTGTACTCATAAGATACCTAGAGAGAGCACATGGGCTCATAAATGCTGAGAGTACACTAAGAGTTTTTAACAATCTCTTAAATGAATCTGAGACACTTTTTAAACATTAAATAAGAAACTATTTTAAGGCTCCAGACATTTAATTACCAACAGTACAAAGAGAAGTCCAGTTGAACCACCACAACATGACTTCTTTAGATGAGCTCAACTACTTATGATGACGAATGACCATCACCTAACCATGATTGGTTTACAAAACAAGACATTACTTCATTTTTAATCATAGATTTCAAGTTCCACCTCTAAACAACAGTGTTTACAAAGGTTGTATAAACAATAAACCATTCAAATTTGTGGTGCCCCAAAATCACTAACATGATCGTAGCTTAGCAACCTTAGGGGAGTCCAAGAGTAGTACTGACCATTTAAGAAAGTCCCTCTTGGTTATCTTTCTTCTACTAAGAGGAAACTTCTATCAAAAAATTATGCGGATATTCCAAATTTTGGAGGGTCCTTAGAGGTTATACCCACTGAAGAGGGGACTCATTCCACGAAACATGCTCCAATGACTCCTGACTACGATTCCTAGACTTGGGTATCGCCCTTTCAGTAAAAGTTTATCTGAAGAGAAGGAGGAAACCATCCACTAAAGATAGGTAGATTATATGAACACCATGATGGACATATGATTCTTCTTTGAGTCGTATTTCCACACATCAAGGCATTAGGCATAAAATCCAAAACAACTTACCCAACTGGAAAACACCTAATTCTCCATTAAACATCAACCCAAACATTAAGACGATACAAGATCATTATAAATGCCCAGGTCACTCTACTCTAGAGATGACTATAATTGAAAGTATAATAGATCAAAACTTAAATGAGAAACACTGAACATACACGGTTCACTACACGATTTTACAAGATTATGGGTATGGTGTATATCAGCGCATACTACCCTAAAATTACCAGAGAAAAACAACACATCATTGATTCTATCCATAGGATTAAGAGCCATATACATTAATATATCTGATGGTCGACAATGATGATTAACCCATGAGTCGTATTACTCATATGACTATAGAAAAAGATGATGACCTCCTGAGTTGTCTAACACCAAAAAGGAAGAAAGAAGGGTTTCACAACATAATAAGTATCTGAACATTTCCATGTCACGACCAGCATACTTGAAATGTGAATTTTAGAATTCCCACACTCATAAGAAGGGTCAATAAACACATGACCACCCATATATTCATGGGTGTTGTTTTAGAAACTAAGAGTCTTACATTGGACTATGGTACTCTAATAGTATCACATAAGAGAAATTTATCACATGAAGTAACAAAGGGGATTAAATATATGAGGGAAATACATAAAACATTCTATACCATTACTGAAGTTGAATAAATTGACCCAAAATGAGTTCATGCTTATGAATGGTCAGTAGGGTTAAAATCCTATTATTTATATTCAAACTTAGTAAGCAAGAAGCCAATGTAAATTCTCATGTTCTACTTCATGAAAAAAATAAAGAAGGATTAAAAATACCCTAATATTATGATAAGTCTAAGAAGATAAATTAAGGATCCCTTTTCAAGCTATTAAACCAAATCCCATTTAATTCATCACCTTTTCAAGGTGTGGATTTAAAGAATGGACAATAAAATTCATAAGGAAACGGAATCTAATTACTTCTGCAAGGAAAAATAGTTATGTTATATTAAAATACCATTTTAAGCATTATTATTTAGTGATATCCTATTACAATTAGGCCATTTTATAATACAAACCCATTTTAAAAACCACTCATTTATTAAAAGGCCTTATCCAAAACATCTCATGCAGATTAAAAAAATCTTACACTAACTAAAGAGGAACATTAAGTTGAGGTACCTCCATATGAGAAGACACATTGAATGTACATATTTATATGGCATAAACATACCCTCATGGGATTTAATACTAAGGAACATTAAAGTAAAGGAAACTTACTTGGGTTGTGTAATGTAATTTTACGATCAATTAAAACCATCTGAACATTTTCTTAAATTTACCATTTAAAACATCCTTATCTATTGATTAAATAAGGGACTTGCCCCAACTGACCTACTTTGGTATAGTTTTTCATTAATAAAAATTTATAAAAATGGTCACAATTCATAAATAATAGAGGTACAAGGCCTTATAACAGAAACCATTCAATTTAGGGTCAAATTAAACAAATTTTATTTTATGAAAAATTTTAAAATGAATATACAAGTTCATAATAGATGGTTTAGTTTTATGGGTTACCACTAGTCAATTTATAAATAACCCTTACACTTTAAAAAATTAAAAAAGTTTCCCATCTGACTGTAACAATATTTATTAGGATTGAAAAAAAACAATAATAATAAAATTTATACAACATACCTTCAATATATAAAGTACATCCATATTGGTTAAGTTACATGGGGGAATCATTCTACAATTTATAAAGTTCCCATACACCTTATAAATTTCAAAATGGCTCCCATGCCATTTAGTATGATTCCAGTACTTTAATATCCCATTGAGTTTTTAATTTATAGCTAAGCATGATAACCGGAAAACAAACAAAAGGATTTATAGCTATTATCATGGAAGAGTGGAATATTAGCAGTTTCTAGTAGCCTAACAATGCAATCTACATGGCATGGAATATGCATGGATCATGAATACCTGTGTTCCTATCATGATGCATGTAACACTTATTCCTTGTTGAACCAAGACTTGTTAATTTATAAATCTCATATTTTATTAAGAGTTAGAATTCACACCAATTACTAAATGTTAAATCCTAATCAACTGTAAAAATAATCAATAAGAACAACAATCCCATCCCTAGACACATGGACTTTCCCCCATACGTGGGTTGATCAATCCTAGGCACAACTATTTTCCAATCACATACACACTCTTAGTCCCCTATATACCTACCTAAAATAGTATTACAAAAGAAAAAACATGACCCTTATACAAATTTGTAACATCACCACCTGAATGAATGTGGAATAGTAGCTGGATTGGTCACAACATGGCTCAGGCCCATCTCCCTGTATGATAGAGGCTACTGACTAGACATAAGGATATAATGGTGGTATGGTGGGGATAATAAACCCTTGAATCAGAATAAATAAATAAAAAATAAGTGGAAGATAAATGAAATATCAACTGAAGATAACCATCCATGGACAACTATAGAGTGATGCATGTGTGTCCATGAGATGAAACAAGTACAAGTAGGAGTAAAATAAAGTAGGAAGGTACTGGATAATACAACCAAAAATAATAAAAGACTAAAAACCCCCAAGGGTTGCCTCTATGATCATATTTAGTACCAGCTCAGTCCTATTCTCCATACTCCCAAATACAATACATAACACAAGCAAGGAAAAAGAACCTAAAAACATGGACTCTATTCTTAACCCAGTGTAATGGAATACCGGTTAGAATTTGAGATATAAATCCTATTAGTCTATCACCCATGGTGTCTAGGTCAATACATTCATTAAATATAAAATTAATAGTGTGCCTTATTAATTTAGATCCATTATAGAATAAATAATTAAAGACATTTGACTGGGTTCCTCATAGAGACCCATCCAATCTACCTATTTCGTTCTAAGCCTGTGAATATGAACCAATGAAACCTACAAGGGGAAAGTGAGGGGAATAATGGGAAAATAGTTGGACTATCCCCAAGCATGTGACTGGGCTTGGAGGACATTCCCCTATATTCCAATTCCAAAGAACCAATCCATTTTATTTGAAAATTTTAATATTCTACTTAATCAAATTGAAATATTTTAAAAAAAACCACATTTTTTTTAAAATATTTTGGGTCACCTTACGCCCATCCATGACAATTTTGATGGAATTCCATGTATTTATATAAGGGATTGACATGAGTATAAATCCACAGAAGTCTGTCCATTGTTATTCATGTAAGAAATCACAAGGGTCACACTAGAAATGGTGATAAAACATCATGAACTGACCTTCAAGTCCCTTCTTAGTATCACACATAGGGGTCTGAGTCTCTATCATGGTATAGTACAACCAATGTTCCATTAAGAATATCCATGGAGTCTACCCTTGGGATTCGGTTTCACTCTTCTAGAGTTAAAAATGTATAACTCTTAGAGAGGCCATCCCAGGCATAGTTGATATATCCCCCAACATGTTTACTATGTATTTAACATACCAGAAAGAAGGCATGAAAGTCCATCCAAGGGGTCCTTTTGTATGAACCCCTTAAATAACCATAATCACCAAAGTGAATACATTTTAATTAAACATTCCATTAATAACATGCTTAGAAAAATAACAACCCCTTAGTTCAATAATTTACATTACAATAACCATGTTGATTAGGGACAGTCATTGGGAAAAATCCATTAAGTCATAAGGCAGAAAGCATAAATGGAAAGGAATGCTTTATGGAAATAACCATATACATCCATATGATGTACATAAAAATTAATCATGGATAGGATGAAGCATCAATCTTAGGAAATTAAATTTTAATGTTTGAGGCATGCAGCTCAGGGGAATATTTCAAGGCCATCCATTTAACATAGTTAAATTGAGAGATTGCGTCATCTTACAAATGAGAAACTTAGACATGGGAATTTAACCATTTAAAGAATGGGAAATGGCCATTAACAATGGGAACACCAAATGGGGCGGCCAACGACCAAGAGAATGACCCACAGACAGGTATTTTCCATAAAGAGTGGTCACATTGGTCATGGAAAATCATTTCAATTAATTAATAAATAAAAACCGATGTGTCACTGGAAGCATCTAGAATAAGGTACAAAAACACATCAGTTAAAATTTTATGAAACTATTGGAAGGATACAAGACCACAAAATTTATACTGAGGATGACTCACACATCTGATATGAATCTTGGATTTGGTCTGGTTTTAAAGAAATCTAAGAAACCATCGAATTCACTTAAAAATAGGGGAAAATGAGTCACAAAAAAATAGTGAAATATATGTATAAGGATACTTAAAATAGTTAATAGATTATTGTTATGGATCTGATGATTCTGACTGTGAATGATTCAGATGAAGAACATAAAAGAAATCATGATCCATAGATCTTGTAGGAGGACAACACTATGCGTGTAGGGAGGAGTATCCCACTAAAAAGAAGAGTAGGATAAGTAAATATAGGTTTAAATGACCATTAATGGAAAAGGTTATTTTAAACCTCAATACTAGTTCACATAGTTCTGTTTCACCGTTTGGCCAAATCGTGTGCCAACTGTGCGGATACATCTATCTATGAACCCTACCTTACACGGTTGTCCCGCATGGTTTTCGTACCTATGTGACAACCATGAAATAAATTGTTCATAGATACTACCTAAACATCACTAACCACGCATAAAATGTTCTTGTTTTGGGTAAATCATGAAAAACCTATTTGCTTCACATCAGCACCCCTGCTTCAATTGAATAGTTTGCAGATTCGAGCAGAATAGTTTCATACAAACCGTGCACCATATTCTTCTCACCAAAACTAGTGATTTCTTGGACATAGCACTCTCTAAACCTGATAGAACAACCCATGTACCCCTAGGGCCTTGAAACATTCCTAAATATAAGCACATTTGACTATTCCAATTCACTGAATTAAAATCCATATCATGGTATACAAAATAGACCACCCTCCAAATGACAACAGTAAAATCCCTTTGTAATTTCATCTGATCTAATACAAGAGATGGTATAGAAATCCTAAATGAATTAAAAATTCGAAATAAATATTCAGGAACTCTATCTATATATTCTATTAAGTTGAATAAATCATTATATGGAATAAATTTGTTAGCTAATATATGGTCGAACCATTTGAGTGAATATTTAGAAAAATTGGTTTATAAAAATAATCCAATTTTTCAATGTGTATTTATTAAAAGGATTTGATATATATTTGTGATTATTTTAGTATATGTTGATGATTTGAATATTATTTGGACTCATGATGAAATTTATAAAATATTAGAATATAAAATAATGTAGTTTGGAATGAAAGTATTTGGAAAATAATACTAATCCATATATATACATATATATATATATATATATATCATTTTATGTGACTTTATTAACTCGGTATAATTATTATCCAACTCATCAACTTTATAATGATATCAAATATATATTATGATAAATCTATGGATCTATTGATCGAGGTTGGTTTTATTCTAAATGTTTAGAACCAAAGTTGGTTGGTTTTATCGATGTAGTATACTTTTCATATATACATAAATCTAGAACTAAAACAATATATTTTTTAATATCTGTTGGGACTTATATTTGATATAATTCTATAAAACCAATCATTTATATTAATTCCTCTAATCACACAGATTTGACTAAGATTCATGAAAAATGTCATGATTTTGATTAGATAAGATCATTTATTTATTATATCAGAATTAATGATAGTTTAGATATGAGTAATGGAAATCCATCCATATTAAATGAGGATGTAAGATCATAGCCTTTTCTAGAGTTATCTCAGGCATGATTTCAGGTTCTTTTTTTTACTTGAGTACCATTGATTGTATTTGTGACATGGGGTGGGTTTAGGTGAAGTCTAAGAAAATCATGGAGAGAAGAGGTTGTGCATGGTTAAAGCATGGTTTGTACAAATTGTACGGATAACTAGGTTAAACCATGTGATATATGGTCTTTGAGGTAGTAGCTTTGACATAGTTAAATCATAGATTGATAGGTCATGCAATGTGGTCATGAGAAGTTCCCCCTTAACGCAATGGCTAATTCACATTTAGCGTACTATTTGGCTAACAGTGCGACTAAACCGTGTGAGATCCTAAAATTGTGGATATCACTCACTTTTAACTTTTAATGACCTATTTCACATTATATGTGTCCATAACATGGAATTTTACATTACTATGTGTAAAGGGAGGTTCTCCCATCAACCTGGAGGGGTACCCAGGCCTTAAGAACGCCGTTCTTGAAGATCAAAATCCCTAGTTAAAGATTTACTCTTTTCCCGATAAGGGGATTTTATCATGATGATTCTGAAATTATTTATTCTATCAATCCAAGATATTTTCATGAAATATATCCTCTATATCATTTGATCTAAAACAATTTGGTGAGATCTAGAACTAGGATTTTTGATGTAGATCTATATTTATGAGATCTTGATGTCTTTGATCTTGATTTTGGATTTGGGATTTTGATCTAGAGATTTTATCAATGTCATTGTGTTGATCAGATATTGGTAATTTCCATTGGGAAAACATCCTTCAATGAATCATGGTATGTGGTTTATATATAATTCACATAGATGAGGGTTTTACATGTATGTGAAAGATTTTAGAATTTCTACCATACTTTAGAAATTTATTTTATTGAATTGGGTTTATTAGATTGACCATTTTAGTTATCAAGGATTTTTTGATATAGGTGAATAATAGGATAATTAATCCTGAGACTAAGGGTCTTCCCTATTAGATAATTAATGTTTGGAAATTTTTTATAAGAGATAGGTTTTTTAATCTAGATAATTAGTTGGGAAATTAATGATGATATATAGAATAGGCCAATTTGAGATAATTAATTGTGAATTATTTATGAGTTTTTAGATTATGATATAGATAATTAATTGTGGTATTAATTATGAATAGTTGAGATTTATAATTATATAATTAGTTCAATAAAATTAATTATGGGGTATGAGTTGCGATGTTGGTTAATTAATTAACGAATTAATTAAGGGATATGAAGCATTTATTTAATTGTTGTGTTAACTAATGGATTTGATCTATTTAAATAATTGTTAAATTAGTAAATTAATTGATGTGTATAATTAATTTATGAATTAATTATGTATTTATTAATGGGAACATGGTCATTCTAAATTGAGAAGTACAAATTTAAACATGCTCATCATAATTATGAGACAAGAGAATGGGAACATGGTCATTATAAACTGAGACGTATACATGGTAACATGGTCACTATACTTATGAGTAAAGAGAATGGGAACATGGTCATTCTATTGAGGAGTAATCAGGGTGACATGGTCAAATTAATTATTTTTGTGATATTGATAACATTGAAATTTTCATTATAAATGTGAAGTTAAATAATTCAAATAATGGAACTCTGAGTAATGGCCTCACACGAGAATATTCGAACTCTAGAATGGGTCGAATCGGGTACTCAGATATCATACCACCTTGAATACATCGAGATTAGGTAATAAGTATTTCCTAAGATATGATATTACCTAGGTAATACTTCTAACTCAGGTACGAGAGGAGTTTAGTCTTGAGGTGCGGGTATCCTTAGGAACCCTGGATTTAATTTTGTTAGATAATAAGAAATAATAATGTGATAAACTATTTATTATTGCATTTTACAAGTTTCTTTATAGAAATTTATGCACTATCTTTTGATTGGAAGTTTTTTTAGACACCGTTTGAGGTGGCCTGCTATGTTTTACTCACACCCTATTCGGGCTACCTGATCGGTACCTGAATAGATTATATTGTTTTGGGATTTCATAATGGAAAATACATTGGGATAGGTGGATGATTGGGGATGGAGAATGGAGGAGGGATCCAGACATGGTTCAGGACTCATTTGGAGAGTTTTAGTGTCATTATTTTTAGTTTTATTATTTACACTTAACACATATATTGTAATAACATGTTTTCCCTTTTTCAGTTGAGTATTGTTTTCATGTTTGGTTATCTTGTGACATGAGCATTTTTTTGGTTATATATATGTTTATGCTTTCATTTAATTATTTCTTATGGAATTTTATTCTGATAAATGAGGGTATAGTATCCCCAAGGATGACATTATAGACCCTCGCTACTAGTCGAAAACCTCTAGCATATGGGGAAGTGTGCTTGAGGTCATGAGTCGATTCAGCTCAAGGCACCATCACGTGGCACTCGGGTTGGGATGGTACAAAGTAGTATCATAGGTCCAATTTTCTTTCTTCTTCTTTTTTATTATAGTTTATGTAAATGTAGATAGGAGACTTGGAAGATTATGGGCTTGGTAATGAGCTCATGCATGGTATTTAAAAACCCATGTATGGGGGAGAACCCAAGTACTCAGGGTGGGATTGTTGTTATTTATTTTTTCTGTTACAGTTGAATATTATTTGACCTAGGGTGATGCACTTGTTGTGTGATGTGATTAATTTTTCTGAGAATATTTTATTATTTATTCTTATCCAATAATGGAATGATAGTTGAGTCTAAATTCATCATTCTAGGCACTTAGGATTATTATGACATGCATTATTTTAGAAATGAATGAGAAAATGAGATATAGATAAGTTGTTAAACTTGAACTGGATTCCTTGTTTGTGAGATTAAAATGGAAAATGGTTCCAAACATGAATTGAAAAATGTTTTTCAAATGATGTGAAATGATAATAATTTGGTTTTTAAATGAGAATCTTTTTTATGATAGTGTGTTTACCATTTTTAACCAAAACCAAGGTGTATGATGGTTACGAGTAGTGATAGCGCCTTAGTTTTGACTGTGTGGTAAGGTTGGGGGAATGGATTTTTTTGATTATTTACTATTATGAAAATGTTCGAAGGTTGTGTTATGAGAGCTAGGACATGTGATTGGACTTGTATAGATTATGCCTCAAAGAAAATTGTTGAGTGGATGACCAAGGGGAATGCCTAAGAATGTTTTTCTAGTTAGGGAACTTGAGGAATCAATCGTTTCAGCTGAAGTTGAATGGGAGAAGTTTTGAGAGAACATTGCTCGCTTCATGTAATTCATGGAAAGATACAATGGATGGGTTCTGAAAAGTATGTCTGAGTTGACAAGGGAGTTTCATTTACATCACCCTCTGAAATTTACTAGATAGGGTGGACTTGAGGGAGATTAATTCTGGGGTTAGTTCTTAGAGGCAATACATGACCATTTGGAGGATTTAGATGAATGGGGTGTTAAGTTTCCATCTTATTTGATATGGGGATCAATGAAGCGATGATTGTACATTCAGGAACGAACTAGCTAGACTGACGATTTGTTATGGAATGACTTTTAGGAGAGATTCATGGAACACTTTTATCCAGAGACGCTGAGACAAGATAAAGATACTACATTCAGAAATCTAACATAGGATAGTATGTTTGTGATGTACAATGCTAAACATTACAAGGAGGGAACTAGGGGAGGCTTCAAGTGATGGATAGGTATTTGATACTAAACGACCAGGAGGTTCGACTTCTAAGAGAAGGAAGTGCCGCTATGAAAAAAATAGCTAAGGAAGTGGAAAGCAGAATACACAAACATGAGGGTCATTTGGAAAATTCCATACTGGAATGATCTTTCATCAGTATGGTAGTTTGGGACACTATCTTCACCATTATTCTTGATAACCCATAGAGTGTCAATCTTACGACAAGATGGTACATCTACAAAAATTATGCAGGTCACAACGACATAATTTTACTGAAGGGGCAGCTGGGCTGATTTAGAGTATGTCAAGAGGATCTTATACACCATATAGGGCTGGAAGCTGGAGTTCTACAGGCTGAGGTGGTAGAGGAAGTGTACATGATTCTTCTGGGAAGGAGCATCATCATCAATAGATTGGTTCTACTCAGGGGAGTGAGATAACATCACATTGAATAAGGGAAGCGTGGTTACATGTAGTACTACCTACACTTGTGGATAGCGAGGCTTGACCATCGATAGTGAGAGGTACTATTCTAGTAGCATCTATTTTATCTAGTTCCTTATTTGATACTGGTGCCTCTCATTCCTTTATATCTGTAAGACTTGTTGATGGTTTGAGCCTGGGTGTGGAGTTTGTTAGAAGGGTAATGACTATAGATACACCGTTGGGAGTGTGGTCTACAAATATATATCTATGTTAGGGATTTTTACTATAGATTAGGGAATATTGTTTCCTATGGTATCTCTTTGTTCTTGATATGACGAGCTTTGACGTGATTATGGGTATGGACTGACTAATCAAATACAGAGCCCACATCGACTGTTACCATAGGAGGATTACATTTACATCTTGTAAGGCTGACCAGTATATTCATCGTGGATAGTGGGATATCTAGGAAGGCCGAGCTTGGCCAATTATTTAGAAAATGGGATAGATCATAGCCCATGTATATAGTATTTTTTGGATGATAGGGGTTTTAAGAAATATGTCCTTCCACATTTAGTGGAACTATGTCAAGATGTATTTCCAGAATACTTCTCAGGGCTACTACCTCAGAGAGCTGTGGAATTAACTATTGAGCTCATGTCGGGGGCTGATCCAGTATCTATTCCACCATACAGAATGGAATCGACTGAGATTCAAGTGCATAAGTCTCATTTGGAGGAATTTTAGTTAAGTAATTTATCCATTAAAGTACATATCCTTGGGGATCACCTTTTTTTCTCAAATAACGGTGATGGGAGTTTATGATTATGTGTCGATGACCGGATTTTAAACTACAGTATATGAAGAAATGATATCCCCTTCCTCGTATTAGATATCTAGTTTACTAGTTTAAGGTAGATTGTATGATCTCAAATATCGATTTGAGATCAGGGTATCATATATTGAGATTACATACTTTTGATATAACGAGGAATACTTTGAGAATCAGGTATGACCTTTATCATTTTGTTGTAATGGTATTTTGGTTGACAAATGCACCAATAATTTTAATGGATTTAAGGAACATGATCTGTAATACATAGCTGGATAAGTTTGCGGTGGTGTTTTTGGTTGACATATTAGTGTAATCCAAGACTCATGATGATCATTCCAAACATCTTGACATCGTATTGTGCACACTGAGAGAGTATAGTCTATACACCAAACTATATAAGTGTTAGTTTTGGATCGATTAGGTACATTTCATGGGACACATCCTCGCGAAGGAAGGTGTGTAAGTGGTCCAAGAGAATCTTCTAGAAGTGGTTTCCTTGGAGTATCCCAAGAATGTTTTTTTAACGGAATCTATTTGGGATTATCTAGATATTGTAGAAGAATTATCCAACACTTTTCCCATTTTGAAGTTCCAAATTTGGGATTGAACAAAATGGGAGTAATGTTTGAATGGTTAGAGGCTTATCAGAGAGCATTTCAGGAGTTTAAGAAGCACTTAACATCAACACCAATTTTGATCCTATCTGAGTCATGTGAGGAGTACACAGTTTATTATGACCCTTCTAGGATCATATTTGGATATGTTCTGATGTTGGGAGATCAGGTTGTGGCATATGTGTCATGGCAGTTGAGGCCCCATGAATAGAATTACCCTATGCACGACCTTGAGTTGGAAGCAGTGGTTTATGGTCTTATGTGTTGGAGAAACTCTATTTTGGGAGGAAAGTTTACAGTTTGTATAGATCACAAGAGGGTTTCTCCCTTGTTGAAATCGGTGAAGGGTTCCACCGGCAGTGATGTGTTCTCTTTCTCATCGCTGGCGCGGGTGATTGCGTGATGACGGGCGTCGGTGAAGCTCATCGGTGTTTTGGTGTTGTGGAGATGTCTGAATGGTGTGATCCGTTGTTTTTCGATGACGTCGATGGATGAAGATGGCCGGAATCTCTAGCCAGCGACATGGCTGGAGGAGGTTTGATTTCTGTCGACTCGTTTCTCGAGGTGGTGTGCGGCTTGAGGTGGCCGCGTTGAACGCGTCTCGAGGTGGCAGGCAGCTTGGGGAGACACGTGGTTCGATTTAAGTTTGAATTTGGATTTTCTCCGCTGAATGTGGTTTTCTCTCTGAAATTTGGATGTTGTGAAATGTACCATGGGAACCGGCTACCCTCAAACCGGCCTTCAGAAAATCAAAAAAAATGATTTGCAGTCAAATTCATGTGGTGGTTCAAGAGAGTCCTGAGCATATGACTCAATTTTAAATTGTAGTAGATTATACACTTTTGAGATGGATCAAGGATAAATAGTATGAGGATCTACAGTGATCATCCTTGAGGGAAATCTTTAAAGGTTGGGATACGTCTTCGTACTAGTTGATAAATGAGGATGAGATCGTCAATGTGATGAATCAAGTTGGTGTGCCTATGAGAATGTGATAGGAGCTCATGTGAGAATTTAATACCTATAATAGTTTTGTGAAACCATGAGTAATGAAAATATAACATGAACTATGATGAAATATTTTGTGGTTAGGCATGATAAATGAGATAGCAGGGTTTGTGACAAGATGATTCACATGTCAGTTGGTGAAGGAAGAGCATCAATAACCTGGTGGTTTTCTACAACCATTGAAAATTTCGTAATTAAAGTGTGATTATGTGACCATGGATTTTGTGATGGGTCTTCCAATGAATCTTATGATGAATAAATGTATTTATTTCATTATGGATCGACTGAAAAATGATGCACATTTCTTGACCATAAGGGAAACCTTTACAATAGAATATTTGGGAGAATAATATGTTCGGAAGATAGTCTGTCTACATGGAGTGCCACATACTATAGTTTTAGATCAATATTCAAGATTTAAATCATGATTCTAGAAGGGTTTGCTAAAATCACTTTGAAAATAGGTATTATTGATTATGGATTTCCACCCATTGATATATGGGTAGTCAGAATGTACTATACAGGTGATTGAGGATATGTTACGGGCATGTGTGCTTGACTTTGCTGGATCTTGGGAAAATCACATAACATTAGTGGATTTCACCTATAATAATAGATATTAGGAAACTATACATATAGAACCATATTATTCTCTTTATGTTAGTCCTTGTAGATAAACGTTGTGATGGATGGAGGTTGGTGAGTTAGAATTGATGGGACCAGGTCTCATGTAGGATACATCTCAGAAGGTACAGTTTATTCAGAAACATTTTTCTACGGCTTAGAGTATACATAATTCCTATGATAAAATATAGAGATGACACCTAGAGTTTAAAGAGGGTTATCGTGTATTTCATTAGGTGTCATAAAGGTTAGGACACCGTAGTATACGGAAACAGGGCATGTTGCCTCCCGGGATTATTGGACCCTTTGATATAGTTGGTAGAATTGGGCTGGTGGTGTACCGATTGGATCTCCCATAGAGATACAGCTCTATGAATGAAATTTTACTTGTATCACAATATCCATGTTATCACCCTAACCCTTCTCATATGATCGATTTGGATGAGGATGACCTTGAGATAGATGTTTCCTTTGAGGAGCATATGATACGTTTGTTGGATCGCAATGAGAGAGTGTTGAGACGAAAGATGGGGAGAGATCGTGTATTATGGAAACATGGATGTGTAAAAGAAGAAAAATGGGAAATAGATATATATAATTTTGGATAAATAGACCAATATTTTTGGCTCGTAATCTTAGAATTGATTGGAGGTGCAGCTCGAGAACGATCTGTTATATAGAGGGGGGACTATTAGATCCCGACCTTTTCTGGAGTTATCCCAAGCCCGATTTCAGGTAATTTTTGTTTTTAATTAAGTAACATTGATTAGAGTTGTCAAATAGGGTGAATTTAAAAAATTCTAAGAAAATAATATAGAAAAGGGGTTGTTCATAGTTGGAGTATGGTTTGTAAAAATAGTGTGGGTGCCTAGGAGAAACTATGTGATCTAAAGTCTATGCAGCAGTAGCATCAGTATGGTTAAAGCACAATTTGATTGGACATGTGATGTGTCCATGTGAAGTGCCCCTTAAAGATGTGTCTAATGAATGGTTAGTATACAGTATGTCTAACCATGTGACTAAACCATGTGAGGGCCGACGGTGAGATCATAAAATTGTTGATCTCACTCATTTTTAACATTGAATGACATGTATCACATAATATATGGCCATAACTCTATATTTTACCTTTTTAAGGGTATATGAGGGTTTTCCCATCAATCTAGATGGATCCCAAGGCCTTAAGAACAATTTTATTTGGGATCGAAAGCCTGAATAGAAGATCTGCTCGTCTTCTAGTAAGTGTATTTCATCTCGATACTTCCCATGTTCTTTCTTCTATATTTCCTAGATCATTTCATGGAAGATATCCTCTACTTCCTTGGATATAAACTTACGTGGTGATATAAAGATCTAGGATTATGGATCTATAACTATATTTCTGAGATCTTGATTTCTTAAATCTTGATTTTGTATTAGGGATTTATATTCGGAGCTTTTATCAATGTCGTCGTGCTGCTCGGATTTTGATGATTTCCATAGGGAAAACATCCTTCGAGGAATCAAGGTAGGGGTATTTAACCTAGTTCCCATAGTATTTGATTTGATATGTATGTGAAAGATTTTATAATTAAAATAATCCTCTAGAAATTGATTTTCTTGAATTGGGTTTATTAGATTGACAAATTGAGTTGTCGAGGCTTTGTTGATATAGGTGATTAATTAAGACATTTATCATGAGACTAAGGGGATTACATATTATCTAATTAATTTAATGAAATTGGTTATAACAGATAGGTTTTTTAATATAGATAATTAATTGGGATATTATTTATTAGATATCAAATTTTCTAAGTTGAGATAATTAATTGTGAATTAACTATGTCTTTTTAGAATATTAAATAGATAATTACTTTTGGGATTAATTATGTAGAGTTAAGATTTATAATGAGATAACTAATTCTAGAAAATTAATTATGGGATATGATTTGTGATGTTGGTTAATTAATTAATTAATTAATTAATGGGATTGAGGCATTTAGTTAATTTTTTTGTTAACTAATGGATTCGATGTATTTAAATAATTGTTAAATTTATAAGGAAATTGATGAATTAATTATGTGTTAATGAATGGGAACATGGTCATTCTAAATTAAGAAGTAAAAACAGGATCACGGTCATCATACTTGTGAGTAAATACAATATGAATCTGGTCATTATTCTTAAGAGTAAAGAGAATGGGAACAAAGTCATTCTATTGAGGAGTAATCATGGAAACAATGTCATCTTACTTATGTTTTTTATCTCAGTAACTTTGGAAATGTGGCTTATAAATGTGAAATTAATGAATGGAAATAAGGGAACTCCAAGTAATGGCCTCACATGAGAATATTTGAACTCCAACATGAGTTGAATCAGGTACTGAGATATCATAGAAACATGAATACATGGAGCTTCGGTAAGAAGTATGTATTATGATATGATATTTCCTATGGAATAATTCATGTTATAGTATGAGAAGGAGTTAGTATTATGGTGCATGTATCCTTGGGAAACCTGGAGTTAATGTATTAAGATAAGAATAAATGAAAATTTGATAATATGTTTATTATGGCATGGTACTTATTTTTTATAGAACTCCATGCACCATCTTTTGACTATAAAATGTTTTAGAAACCCTTGGTGGTGGACTACTAAGTTGTACTCATGCCCTATTTGGGATTCCTGATTGTTGCCCGAATAGATTGTATTATTGCATGACTGGATAAGGTAAAAGGACCTAATATAGGAGCTAGATTTGGGATGGATCTTGGAAGAGGGAACCAGATTTGGTTTGGAACCCATTTGGGGAGTTTTAGTGTGTTTCTTTTCAGTTGAATTATAGACACTTGACACTTAAATTTCCATATAATGTTTTCCCTTTTTCAGTTGAGTATTGTTTTCCTATGGGGTTATCTTGTGACATGACTGTTTATCGGGTTGTATATATGATTCCTCTTTTGTTTTATTGTTTCCTATGGCATATTACTCTATTAAATAAGGTTATAGTCTCTGAATGAATGACTTACCAGACCTTCACTACTAGTTTGAAGCCTCTAGCTTACGGGGAGGCGCACATGAGGTCCTGAACTGGCTCGGGGAATTGTCATGTGGAATAAGGCTCGGGACATTGCAAATGATAATTCTACATATATAATGAATTTAAAGGATGAGTATATAAAATGATATAGAAGAAATTATATCTCACTGAAATTATTTTTTCCCCATGTACATAAAAATGGTGATATTGATATCTATAAAATAAGGTCTTCTGATAATCATACATATTTTTTCATAAAGGAACTTCAATTGTATATTTTGATAAATTTATTTATAAAATTAGGATGAAAAAAAGCCTCTTTTGATTTTATGTGGGGGAGTTGTTAAAATCATTATCTTTTTTCCTTCATTATGATTTTTCCCCTAAGGTTTTCCTAATATGGTTTTTAATGATGAATAATGACCTGAAATTCAATTACCCTGGCTTTACTCATTTTTTCCATAGGGGGTTTCTAATTGAAGACTATATGAGATCCTATGAAAGTGTGACATTCAACGGGGGGTGTTATGTGTAATTTTTATATGGACATTATAAATAAAATATTAAACTAAATTTTCATTTCCAAACAAAACTCTTTCATATAGACAAACATTCCATATCACCAACTTTTAATTTTATCCAACCTCTGAAATTCTAAAATTTGGATTTGACAAGAGGGATAATGATTGATCTTGATCATAGATTCTAATCTTCATATAACCTATATATATGTCGCTTTGTTGATGGAAATTTAAAATTTTACGCATTTTTAATTTTTCTCTACTTCTAATACCTATGATTGATTATGCATTTTACATTTAAAAATTCCTCTTAGTTTCAATCTATGTTTAATGAAATTTTCAACACATTTATATTTATTAATATATTATCATATTACATGATATATTAATAGATAAAACTATTTACCAAAAAAAATATTTTTGTAAAATTGTATCAATCCATCGACTAACCATGTGTGGTTTAATAAAAATAAATATTAAAATTTTAAATTGAAAAATTAAAATATATCAAAATAAATTATTTAAAATTTAAATGAATAGAGAAAATATATTAATTTATCATTTTAAAAATTTAAATATATGAATAATTTATGATTTCAATATAATTATAAAAAATATTAGTACTAAAACAGACTATATGTATTTAAAGAAATACCAACATTAAAATGAAGTTATAAATATTGAAAATTATATTCAATATGCATAAATACTGTAAATTTTAATTTACTATAGAAAAAATTATAATATATTATTATATTAAAATTTTAAAATTTTTATACAAAAAGTAGAAATGAAACAAAAAAATTTATGTGTTGTATATAATATACTAACACTGAAACATGATATAATATAAGTGTGTATTAGTGAATATATAATGAATCAATTAATTGAAATAATATCTATAAAATATAATTTAAAAAATTAGAAACTATATAATATGTGTGTGTATATATATGATTATAATTATTTAAAATAAAATAATTGTATGTAAATACATGCAAGATGAACATAACATGTTTTTCCTAGTTACCTGACATTTCATATTAAATTAAAATTTAAATAAATATTGTAACATTAAAATAATAAAAATAAAATCATAACCATACAATTATAAATATATGTATAAATAAATAAATATATAAATAGTAAATATATTTATAATGTAAAAGATTTCATGGAATGTTATGTTGACACATAACATATTCTTTCCTGAACATATAGGATCCTATATGGAGAGGGAATGAGACAAGAGGGGGGGATTGAATTTTTTATCCTAAAATAACCAGTGTAGTTTATATAATCATTTGGAATTAATTTATTAATAAGAATAAAAAATTAATAAATAATTAAAAAGTGTAGTGACTATGAATAGTGTATATTGAATAATAAAGAATAAGAGAGGACAAGGATTATTATATTAGAATTGATCACAAAGATCATACATATACTTTCCACACCCATACACTCCTCAATAGTTATTGTAAAAACTACAAACATTTAACATTTGAAAGAGTGTGAGAAGACTTTACATCAACCCTTTTCACCTTGGACACACAAACTCAAAATATTTCCTTTTGCACACATGAAGGCGCAAATCATGAACCTTCATTTTTAAGTTGAGGAAGAATCCACAATACATTTTATTTGAAAAACGAAGAACCAAATCGCCTTTACTTTTACTATACCCAATGAACAAAAACTTGCAGTCATTTTTTGTTTAGGTAATTATAACCAACACAAGTAAATTTCACAGAGGTATAACAAGTGAACATAACCCAAATAAAACATTACTATGCATAAAATGTAACATAATTATATATGAAATAATTAAACTAATATAATGATTCTACTGAGTTTAGTTTTGTAAGAACAATAAGCTTCAACCCTTTATAGTAGATGAAACGATGTGGCTTGGGAAATCAAACCAAGGCAGTGTGTCAGAAAATTTGGCTTCAAAACTTTGCAGACTCTATGTCAAACAGTGTTTTCATGTATCATTTCCCTCTTTTCATACACTTATTGTATCCTTATCCTTCATTTAAATATATAATAATTTTAATTTCTAAATAAACTCAATATTTTTCTTTAACTATCAATGATAAAAAATCACACATGAGTAGCCATAAATATATCCTAATCCTATAAACCAATCAAACTAAATATATAAATCATTGTTAATAAAACATAATTTTCCAAATTATTAACTGTCAAATAATCAATATAAATTTATTTAAATAATTTTTATAATCAAATGAATTATCACCATTATTATTCCAGCCATTTGAATTTTGAATCTCATAATCCAGATCATTACTCATTACATATTATTTATTATTCAATTTTAATCACTAAGTAATATTTATTTCTATAGAACACTGAATATATATAAGTGTAAATATTCTAAAACATTATTTGAACATGACATATTAATATCTATATTTTTATTAACACATAATATTCTTTCACTTAGAAAAATCAATACTTTTCATAAAATCCTATTAAAGCATGAAAGTAAATTTCCACTTCACATAAAACATTTATAAGTAATAACATTGTCTAGTATTAAATATTTAATAGTTATATATATAATTTTCCCTATACACCTAATGGCTGATGACTTTACCAAATATCAAAATATTCAATGTTTACAGAGTACATAAAATCAATATATCTAAATATTATTAGGTCTTTACATAGTTAATTATCAATTTATATGAGTATAACAATACATCCAATATATTTAATAAAGGCAGAACATCATTATAATAAGAGAAAATTTTAACTTCCACTATAATATGTAAGGGTCATGGATTAGTGAAAAAACTATTTGTAAGAGTAAATTAATCATGAATACTGGTTTCTACATAAGATGTTCTTCCATCATAGACAAAATCATTTTTTTTTCTACAACTTCACTCATTTAAAAAAGGTCATATAATCCTTCATCCTAAACTATGAGAATCATAAAATAAAATAAATTAATGTATAATAAATGAAAGATTTATATAATTATAAAAGAAATGGAAAACATCCACACAAAAAATTCTCTCCCATTTTAACAATTAAAAATCCCAGACTTTTAAAAATAAAACATTTATCTCCCATTCTATAAGGAAAAAATATAATAAATAGTATTTCATGCAAAGAAAATATTTTGGAATAACAAAAAACTCCCCTCAGAATAACTATAACATAATTTAAATAGAAAATGACAGTAAATAAAAAAACCTAATAATTAAAACTTGATCATGAATTCTTAGAAAATATACTAACATAATAAACATAAAAAATAAATATAAATATTTTAAATGAAAATATCCCCCTATTATTATTCATAATAATAAAAATAGTTACAATATTTTTAATAAATAAAAAATTAATCAAAAAATTAAATAACCCCTTAAAACAAGATTCTTAATTTAAAATGATATAACGGGGAATGTTACAAAAAATTCAATCTCATCCTATACAAATTTTACAAGCCTCCACGAGAAACTTGAGGAAATTTAATGAATTAAAAAATATTTACAAAGAGTTAAAAATAGTATAAAGTTATGTTGATTCTGATAAACTAAATAATATTTCTATAAAAGAATAATCACTTTCTATAAAAAAAATATTCTTACCTAGGCGTGTAAACCAATCTCATTCTAATAATATTTGTATATTAATGATTATGATCCCATGTTATAGAAGATTTAGAAAATTTAGTATTAAAATTAGATTTAAAAACTTATTTCTTCAGACCATGATATTGTACAAACCTTAAAGAATAATTAGATATATAATGACCAAAATAACAACACATAATAAGCGCTCATTTAGTTTAATTGCAGGTAAATCTCAAATTCTTATTGCGATTCATGAAGCTGCTTCCATTCAAAAAGACTGTTGCACCAACTCGGTGGGTGATTTTGAGATCGTTCGTCACCTTCGTGTACCCGGTGTCTTCCCTCGGACCAAACGTTCATTTGAAGTATTCTGGCAATCACCGATGTCAGGATGGATCAAAGTGAATGTTGACGGTGCCTCCAAAGGTAACCCAGGCCCTGCTGGTTGTGGTGCTATTTTTCGCGACTCGGTTGGTCTTTGCCAGGGTTGCTTCTATGCTGGTTGTGGCCATTCCTCTTCCCTGGAAGCTGAAATGCTAGGTGTCATCCACGCCGTTGATTTTTTCCTTCAATGAGGCTGGAAAAAACTCTGGATTGAAAGCGACTCTACTACTATCATTCATGCCATCTGGAATGGTACCATTCATCTGGCTTGGTCTCTCACCACTCTTTGGATGTATTGTCTCAACTCTCTACATGGGATTGACTACATAGCCACTCACGCCTATCGGGAAGCGAATACTGTTGTAGATGCTCTTTCCAACAAAAGCATTCATCAGACCATGACTTGGATGGACTCTTTACCTGCTGAGTTATTATCTTTGTTTGATAGAGATTGTAAAAGAATTCCATCTTTTCGCCTCTTGTAACTTTTTTCTTATCAATAAATAGCCTTTTTACCTTTAAAAAAAATTATGATCCTTTTTTAAGTTTTATGTAGGATTCTAAAATGGTGATTTCCATATTCCTTAACTCATCAACATTATTTTAAAAATCATTAATATTATAATTTTGTCATCTAAAATCGAGGATAGAATCAAAATCAGAATCAAAATCATGACTTGAATTACTCAGTTCATCAAAGCTACCCATTAAATAAAAATTTCCATATTTCTTTGAATAAGTACCCATGTCACTTGATAAATATTAGTGGGACAGATAAAGTGATATCCTATTTTATATCTTAATAAATTAAGGATTTGTAGTTTCCATTACACATTCAAATTCATCACTTGAATTTGAATATCCCCAACCACTCCAGGAATCCATAGTTTTCTTTTCATTCTCCTTAAACTAACCATAATTTATTTGAATCATTAGCCTCCAATATTCATATTTGATGAATCATATATTCCTTTACTAATATAATATAAGATATTAATTACATTAATTCATATTTATATTACCATTCTTGTTGTTCCTTATGTCATCGATTCTAGACTTTTGTTTCTCTCTTCTTGAGATATTTTTTTAATGTATTGGTATACTCCTTTCATGACATTATTTATCAATTCTATGAAAATCGTTGAAGAAATGAATAATAATAAGAGTAATAAGAAGAAGTAACATTATTTTTAAAATATATAACATTCTTCTTATCATCAGCTTCATTTTTAATGTTTTCCAACTAAAACTCATGTTTTAGAAGTAAACTAATCAGTTCATCAAGCATGTCATTCTTGAGGTTCTATCTTTCATCAATGGATTCCTTATTAGTATGCCCAATATTTTTTAGATATCAAAGAAAACATTCAACCATATAGATAATATCTATTTCCTCTTTAAGTGAATTCATTCCAGACACAATTCTTGGTGATCTATTGAAAATTTCACTGACAATATTTTTTCCCAAATTTTGAAGTTCGAATACTCAGAACGTAATATCTCAAGATATGTTATTTTTATAATATTTATACCGTAACATTCCAACACAAAATTATACCAATATTTTTAGTATATTTAAATAGAGAATCATGAATAGAAGAAGAACTAATATTCATGATTTTTTCGTTTAGAATGTACATAGCTACATTATTTCTAGTATGTGAATCAATATAAGTCTTAAGAAATTTATTAGGTTTTACTATTAAAGTAAAATATTGAAATCTTAACTGCATAACTTACAAATAAAGTGGTTAAAATTTTATCTAGTTCAGGATCCCAAAAACCTATAAACATTTTCTAATGTGATGGAAGATAATGGGACCTCGATGCATTCCCAATGAGTTTTTTGAAATCATGGATAAAATTATACAAAAATGTTCAAGGAAAATATTGTGATATTTAGGTCCAATTTTTTATCTACTCATTATTCAAGAATTCCCTTCATATTTCAAATGAGCTCAATCCCCATGCAGTATGTGCATCATTTTATTCCCTCATGTGATCATGTCAAGAAGGACCTGATTTCCACTATGTCTACAATGCATTGAAGAATATTAACATTGAATCTTATAGAAAAAATATAGAGGTGGATCAAGGAAGGAATTGAATCCGGGAAAATGTTCAACAGTTTCCCAACTAAACGATCCTTAACTTAGATTTTGATCTTGTGGATATAATCAATGATAGATGGAGATATTATACCATGACACTAAAATTCATGTAAAAATATAAAAAATCCCTTGATGGATAAAAATATTTTTACCCTCTCCCACTATGTTGAATTATGAATATGTTGAATATATCTAGAGACTTCTATAATTCCAAAATTTAATTTAAATTATATTTTTTTTTATTTTTTTTATTATTCAACCCGAGTTTATTATGTTTCCTCAATCCCAATGTTGTGTTATTAATCTCTTGAGGACCATAGTTTAGAGAATTAACATGAGGGCTAGTTCCCAGGGAATATTTTATAGGCTTTCAGAATCTCTAATTTTTGAATCTATAATTTCTGATTCTCACCCTCGATATGGAAGTTAATGGTATATAAGTAGATATATAATTATCACATGATATTTTGCATAAGTATTTATACTATCTAGTTATTTATATCATATTTCCCTTCCTTCGGTGAAAAAATAGATTATGAAAGTAGTGATGTATGGATTGAGGAATGGATGATATATGATGGATTCAGGTTTTAAGTAATGAATTCCTTTATTGTGTGTGTTCATTTCCCATGAAATACTTAGGTTGTGGGGTTGGTTATGAAGATGTTTGTTTCTCCTACATGTTTAGTACCAATATCTTGATAGAGAAGGGAAATCGAGGAATGATTATCACCTGATTTCTATTGAAATAATTATAAATAATGATATCCCTTTCAATTAATCCTATGTTACATTCCTTTCACCCTTACCTAAGGCCATTTATTCTTTTCTTTTATTTAAATTTCATAAAATCTAGAAATAATCAATCATTGTTTCTCCCATACTTTCCAAATTAAGAGAAATACTGGAAGAAATATATTTTTTATATACAGAATCACCTAGGCCATACTTCTTTAGAGAGGACACTGGTTAGCCACAAATTTATATTCCATGGTTTACAAATTCCATTTGCTGAAGACACCATTATGGTCCTCTCATCATGTATTCTAATAACATTAAGAGACTTATTTATTCTTATGGATTATTATACATTAGTAATTCACAGTATTATCATATATGGATTTTTTCCACAATATGATTGTGTTTGTGAAACTTTTACCAGATATTATCATGTTCTGTGGATAAATGAACATATAAAATGTATTTTAGGTTTTTATGTTGTGTAGATAGTTCAATTGAGTAGACATTCAAAATAGAAGGAAATTTAGTTTCAGTCTAATCATGTTTCTTTAAGTATCCAACAAATTTAATAGAAACATATATGTAAAATCACGAAAGATGAGTAGTGAATCTATATAGTGAAATAATTTAGGATACATAAAAGAGTTTATGAATCTTTAGGGAATGTCCATTTCATATATTAGTGTTAAAGAAATCAATTATTCAATTTTTAATAAATGTATACATTAAAAGATTTATAAATATATAATTATTCAAAATAAATGGAAGAATAAAGTTATATTTTAGTTTTAATTTTAACATGGAAAAATGTTTAATTCCCTAAGACAAAACTATATATTTATCATTAAATAAATTTAATCTCATTGATTTCTTGGGGTACACACAACTTTGAGTATAAATGAACCGTAAAATAGTATACCATTATAACCTAACCATTAAATTTGAATGTATGAAAATTAATAACTTAATTTTTAAAATTATATGGTTTTATAAATAATAAATTTAATTCATTAGTTATCAATTTATTAGAAATAAAAATAAAGATCATTTGAATGTAAAAAATGTGTTTTTTTTCAAAAAAAAAACAGTTATGTTCGCATAATGTGTGTTTATGTTAATAAAATAAATTAATACCAAATAGTGTATTATTTTAATTAATTATATTAATTATATATTCAATAAAAAAATTTACATTCATTTAATATTTTTATTGCGAATCAAATATGGAAAGATCTATTTTAATGTTTAAATGAAATATTTTTCTAAAAAATAATTTTTCTAATGTTTTGGGCACAATAAAATTAATTTTTTCCACCTATATGTATTGAATTTGAAAAAATGGATACAAAATTTTGAATAATTTAGTCAAAATTTGGTAAATATGTTCCATTTCTTTTTATGGAAACATGAATATTAATCATGGTAAAATTTATCACCTCTATAAAGTGTAAATCGAGTTAATCTATGTTGAAAAAAAATGATAAGACCATAATTTTTTAATAATAATTATTATTATATGAATTAAATTCTACCCTTATCACCATAAGATCAAAATTTATTTTTTTATATTTTTCCATTACCCTGAAAATGACCAAAATAGTATTTAAACAATGATTGTTACAATATGACACTCTTTTATTTTTAAATATCTCTTATATGTCCACATTGGAAAAAAAGGAAATATATTAACAAACATAAATGTATATTTTGATATTAATTAAAATATTTTCATGATGTAAATTTATTTATAATTTTTTTAACTGTATTATTACCTTAAATACTTATTCAACTATGATGCACTACTTATTCAATTTATAGGTCAATAAAATAAATGATATTAAAAATATTAAAAGTTATATAATTTGAATAAATTATTGTGATACATGAATTTTATATATGTGTATGAAATATTAGTTTTATTTTGAAATATTTTATTCAAATTAATTCTATTTATTTATTTCTTTTAATCAAATTAAGTGAATTGTATCAAAATTTTCATTAATGATAATTTATCAAAATAATATCATGTTAAATTATTTAAATTTTTTCAAAATCATGAAATATGAAATGGGGGACAATATATTCAATAAAATTTAATCAATTATACATTTATTATCTAATATTTATCTTATATGTAAAATTATAACCCTTTAAGAGTGACAAATACTTTACTGTGGTTAATGATAAAATTTGTAAACTTGGGGGTTAATTAAAAATATATTGTTTAATAAACTACATTATTATATCCAAATTTTATTGGTTGAAGGTATTTGAACCCCATACTATATTATTTTCAAATACCTAGACGTTTTGAGGAATTTGGGATAGATAATGACTTTATTATAATTTAATATTTCAAGAAATTCCAAAAGTGCTCTTCGCCATAATTATTAAAGGACGTCCCTTACTTCACTTATTTACACCACATTGATCAAACTATCTCGACCAATAATTATCTATTTTTCTTTTAAAAATCCTTATACAGGTTCTGGAGGTTCTATTCTCCCCAAAATATCATCTATTGGTTCCTTGATATTTGATCTAAAGGGGGTCTCCCAAAGAAGAGGTAATTGTCTTACACGACCTCTTTCAAATTATTTATTCTTATAGCACCTAAAAATAAGTGGTATTAGTCATGAAATATTAAATTAATTAACCTAAACTTAGAAAAAAAATATTATGCTTATTTAAACACAATTATCCATTATGTTCCTCATCAAATATGAAGTGAAGATTTCGCTCATGCATATAAACGACTTACTGTCTCCACGTAGCGATACAATTAATATCTTGTCTCTATATTATATGAATGTGTATTATGAGGGTTTTGAAATTTTATTTGATATTTATTATATATTTATTATTATATAATAATTATATCAATTATACCTTCTAAACTTACAATAAATTGGAAAATGATAATGTTGCTCATGCATAAGTGTGGACCACCGCCTCCATGTAGCGACATGATTCATTTTATTTTATTTTATTTGTACATGGATAGTAATAATGATATATTAAATTATTATATATGTTATATATAATATAAAAATTAATATATAAAGATAAAAGTTTTTTAATTTCTTTCATTCCATCTGTTAAAAAATGAAACAATGTTCATGTGTACATACGTCATACTGTCTCTATAAACAGTGTAATTATTTTTTCTATCTATATGTTCTATGGATTACTAAAAATAAATGTATAATGAATATATATGACATTTATATCATGTTTAACATTATTCATATGATGTTACCATGATCAAAGTAAAAGGGATGAAACTACTAAACCAAGACATATATGAAAAACAAAATAGCTATTACCCAAAATGGTGATTTTAACAATGAATTATTAATAAATGGATGATCAAATATTATAATTAAATAATATATGGTTTGATATATATTTCATTATATTTATTTAATTAATTTATAGTAATATTATATTTATTATACAGAATGTTCAAACACATAAGAATGAAATGAGACTAGAGGAAAGGGTTTGTTTCATAATATCATCTTTGTTCAGGATTATATATGTTTATGTATCCATTGGAGGAAGTTTTTGAAATTTTTATATTAAATATAATTAGTTTTATTATTATATGGATATTAATGATCATTAAAAGTAATAATATCATTACTCTATCTTTGGAACTTAAAATTATTTGGAAAATATTTTTAAGAAAATATGAATTTATTTCTCTCTTCAGTTGAAACCCCTTTTTCTTTAATATCCCTATTTTCTAATAATTTTTTTATAATCTTTTTAAAATTATCAAAATTATTTATTAAAAACAAATTTAACCGTGATTTAAATTTTACAAAGTGGTTTAAAAGGAATCTTCTTGTCGATTTCTAAATGATATACTTTAAACAATTTTAGAACAGAGTGAAGTGAATGTCTATTTAACTTATATGGGACGTAATAAATTACCCACCATCAAGACCATTAATTTATATTAATATTAATTTAACATATTAAAATGTTATTTTGAAACCAAATTATTTACTTAATATTTGGGAAATATTTTTTACTTTAAATAAGTTATTTTAAAATGAAATATGTAATTTTCTCCGGAATTTCTAAAGTGATATTTTTAAAGTATTTATATTTATTTCAACATCCAGTGTTAAATATTACGATGATCGTATCCTATAAATAACCCATCAACATTATTTTTCTATATTCTTTATGATCAGTTTCACTGGGGATGTTCTATTTTGATACCATTCTCCATCTTACTCTTGATGATTTATGACTAGGTTTATTGATTAGGGAATTTATTACTATTTCAAATTCTTATTTTTGAATATGATTGTTTCTATTTATTATGTCTCTACCATTTCATATGAGGTATTCATTGGACTTAGCAAGGGGTGGGAGTGGAACGTTATAAACCCTAGATACATCTGGATTCCTCATTATTCAAACTATCAAGGGCATTTGGATGAGGCCTCAACCATTTTTTATGATGTATTGGAAAGAGGACTTGATGATATGTTTATAATATATAAAATTATTAACTTCCTCATTCTAAGACTATATTTTGATCTCCATATGATTATTTTATTATTTATGGTATTCATTGATATGTTTCAAGATCATGTGATTATTGATATTCCATTATTTTATCATCGTTTATTCCAGCCGTATTTTTATTCAGGCTCAATTAATTGATTATATGTCATGTTTTTAAAGATATTTACCTTTACATATATATTATTCATTAATTATTAATATTATATTCCGATATACACATACCCTTATCGAGCATATGAGCTCTCCCCTTTTTATGCTTCCATTTACTAGGATGGAAGTAAGTTTTATATAACTGATATATGGGGATATACTAAAGGGAATAATGGTGTAGATAAATAAAATACTATGTTTTATTTTTCAAATTGATTTGTAATGTGATATTCAAGTATAATTTATTTTTCCAAAACAAATAAACTATTTGTTTCTTTATGATATAATTCCTTATATTTTTTACCAATATAGTAAAGTAACCACTGACTCTATGCTACTAGGAATGGGGTCTTTAAGGTTGGTATTATTAGAAGTTGATTAGAAACCATGTGATATATATTTAGGAAATAATATATTTTGGAACATAACCCTATGATGTACATTTATAATATTCACAGTGAAACTAATATTATGATTTTGGGATTGGATATATATAAATTTTAAATTTATGTTAACTGATTCACTAGTTTCAAAATTATACATTATGATTTATAATCTAATCCAGTGTATTACATTTTTTATAAATAGTTCAAAATTTAATGAATGTAAACCGTATAAATGCGTGTAATCCGTGAATGTATTTCCATCTTAGAAATCATAATAAAGATGGATCTTAATCTGCAGCTAGAGATGAAAAAAATATAACTACTTTGGGGAAGCTGACTTAGGTTATGACCAATAACCTGGTTCATATGGATAAACCTACCGATCAAAAAAAAGTGTAACAATGTTAGAGATCTCTATGTTCTAGTAAGCTTCATAATTAAATAGAACTATGATTCCATTTGTAGTTGATAAAATAATAAGTTACTTAGATAATATAATTATTTCTCTGAGAAGTAATGAAAGGGAAAAGGATTCCATGGCAGTGTATCATCTCTCAGGGGATTCATATAAATGGTTTTCATTAACTCAAAAATATATGTATTATGGGAAAATAAATATTAGGGAATAAAAGGATTTTAAGGAACTTTCCTTGGAAACATGTTTCCATCACAAACAACAAGAAAATATAAAGAGAGAAAACCTGAATCTAAGATAAAAAGAAGATAAAACTTTTTCTATGTATGAGGATAACTTTACAGGGTCATTAGAGAATGTTTCAAACTATGTACGCAATCTAAAAAGAAATATCGAACATTTATTTAAATTGTTCAATCTAATCCGTTAAAGGGAACTAGTATCAAAAAATTATCATTATATGAGTATTTAGTATCAAGTGGTATCAAGATAGAGAAATAATTCTATAATTTTTATACATATTAAGGGAATAAATATAAGAAGAGGATATATGAGAAATATTCAAAAGAAATTAACGAAATGGGGAATATGGGAAGGGTGGAATTTACAACTTGTATGAAATTTGGATGGAAACACCATGTAACTTTCTTCCTTGGAATGAGATTTTTCTACAATTGTGGAGTGGAATGCCACCAAGATCGGGAATTAAATGGAATGATAGAAGCTTCCAATGTTTTATTATTCTACTATAATGATATAAGGCACTATGAATATGATTTTTCTAGGATTTAAGGATAGTTTCCATATAAAAGGTTAATGGATAAAGGATAATCATATGAGATCACAATATCTGAAGTTTTATGTTCCTAATGATGTGGTGTAAGGTACTTTAATCATATCTTCACATTTAAATAATTCTTTATTTGATTCTAGATCTTCAAATTCATTTATATATTCTAGTATTTTCACAAAAAGTATAAATTTATCTTGTACCTTAATAAGGGAGTTTTTAGTTATGATTCTAAGTGGAAGTATAACTAAAAAAGATGTGTTAGTTAGTCTCCATTATGACATATTCATGTGCCTTGTTTTCTAATTTAATTATTATAGTAATGGTTGATCTTAATATAATAATTCACATAGACTAGATTTCAAAATATGATGACAAAAATTATTTTAAAGTGTATGAAATTATGATTCATGATGGAGATATAGAATTCCATATATTTAGATGGGAGAATTCATTGTCTGAGTGAAGTTTAGATTCACTATCAACAGCTCTTCTGAATGATATTTTTGGGGGACAATAATATAAAAATTTATATCTAGAAAAGTTAATCTTAAAATTGTGGTCGTACCTATTTTTAAGGATTACATAGATTTATTTCTTGGGGAATTACATGGACATAAACCATAGCATTAATTTGAGTTTTCCAATGATTTAATCCCTGATGCATAACTTATATCAATGTCATACTATATAATGACCATTGTGGATTTTGTGGAATTGAAGAAACAACTAGAGGTGTTGTGTTATTAGGGATTTATATTCCCTAGTGTCTCAAATTGGGGATCCCCTATTCATTTCATCAAGAAGAAATATGGATCTATTAGGTTGTGCCTTTATTATAGGGAAATCAATGATATTTTGATAAAGACCATGTATCCTCTACATTTAATTGATGAATTATTCGATCAACTTCAAAAAGGAAAATATTTTTCAAATAATGAACTTTGTTATCGGTACCGTTATTTTAAAATAATGAAGAAATATATTACAAATACAATAATTCGAACAAGGTATGGACATTACGAGTTCACAATAATGTTGTTTTTATTAACCGATGCAGTCTTTTTTATGGAAATAATTAATAGAGTATTCAATGAATATCATGTAATTTTTTGTAGTTTTTATTGATGATATAATGGTTTAATCTATGATATATTAGTACCATTAGAATAAAACATATATCATTCTTGATATTTTTTAAATAAAATTCTTATATAGGAAATTTATCAATTATAAATTTTGGTTCCAAAAATTTTATTTTCGTGGTTATATATTCTCCAAATATGGAATCTCATTTGATCGTATTAAGAAAAATATTTTCCATGAATTTATTATAAAAAACATAACTGGGGTATATAGTTTCATTTTTATATCAGGTTACTATCATTTATTTGTTTAAACATTTCCCCAATTGGATAACATGTTAACCAAGCTTACTCATAAAGGGGTTATGTTCATACAAGAAAATAAATCTGAAGAATTTTGTTAATAATTGTAGAGGATATTGGAGAATAATATGATTCTGACACTACCATCCAAAAATGATGGATTTTTGATATATTATTATGAATCGAATAAGTTACCTGGTTGATTCCTTATATAGCTTATCACATATGCATCATGGTAGTAAATATTCATGAAAAAACAATCCAACCATTGATCTTTTTTAGGAAACCATAATAATTTTCCTGATGATATAGAGACATTATCTATGTTGTAAAAAAATTGAGATATATACCAATCCCAGGATTCTCAAATAGACATTTTAATAAAAATATCTGAACATTAGACAAAGGCGATGACTCTATCTACACACTGATTTTGATTTATGAATACACTTCCACCCAGAGAAGGAAAATATAGTATTATATTCCTTGAGTAGGAAAGATCATGGATTTTTTACCAAAATGTGGATTTGGGTGGGATCCAATATTTATGGATTTAGTAAATATGTATTTGGGAAATATTAAGGAGGGGGAAATCATTATTTCTTCAAATGATTTACCAAGAAATTTTGGTAGAAAAGATAAAATTTTCATAGCCTGATGATGAGAATTTTCAAAATAAAATTAATGATATAAATGATAGAAAATTGGTAGACATTGTATATGAAGTTTTTTTTCTGATATTTGGAAAGATACTATATGTTCCGTCTATAATTGTGCTAAAGATATAATTTTATAACGACGATCTTAACATGACTTTCTGAATACACTCTAGTATCACCAAGAGATAAAGATATTTTAAGGAACATTTATTATAATATGAAGCATGAAATTTCAAATTGTATATCATGGTGTCTAGTTTTTCAACAGGTAAAGGATGAGAGGCAACATCATAGAGGAGGCATGAAACCTCTATTTATCTCTATGTGGAAATGGGATGAAATCCAAATGGTCATTTTCATAGGATTACCAAATAATAATAGAAAGGATGATTAAATATTGGGTATTGTTGATAAACTAAAAATATATATACATTTTCTCACTATAAGAGAAGATTTTACTCTTTATAACCATTTAAGACTCTATATTAATGAATTGGTAAGACTTCATAGAATACCTCTTTCGATTTTTTCTAGTAATAAATAATGATTTACATTGAAATTATAGAAAAGTGATTAGAAGGATATTGATATTGATCTTCATTTCAGCACTACTTACCTTCCTCAATCTGATGGGTAGTCTAATAGGTCTATTCAGACATTAGAATACATGTTCATTTTGTTATCTATTTACATTCAAGTTATGTGGGATCAGTATTTTATTTTGGTAGAGTCCTTTTATAACAATAGCTTCCATTCAAGTATTCAAATGTTTATGTATGAAGAATCACATGGAAAGGTATTTCATACTTTTATTTATTAGGATAAAATTGGTGAAATGAGGCCTTTCAGTCAAGACTTTGTGGAGGATATAATGAAAAAGGTGATGACTATTCAAAATCATATCAAAGAACCTCATTGAAGGAAAGATATATATGCCAATAAAAAGAGAAATGATTGGGAATTTTAAGTGGGATATCTCATTTTCATAAATGTATCTCAATGGATGGGTGTTATAAGATTGAGTGAGAAATTTAAATTGATCCTTTAGTACATCAAAACATTTGAAATCATGAAAATAATTGTAGTTGTGGATTACTATTTGGAAATGTCGCCAAGTATCATTAAAGTATATCCCTAACCCAACGCATATTCACACATCTAAAACAATAAAATTTGAACATGAAATATCTTACTCTGGAGATCCAATCTAGATTTTGGAAATTAGAGAATAATTTTTGAGGAATTGGATGAATCTTCTGGTAATTGTACTTTAGAGAAATCATAAGATAGTAGAGGAGATGTGGGAACCTGAAGTAATTATGATGAAGAACAAAACAAATATTTTCAAGATGTGGAAATCTAGAAATTTCATAGATTATTTTTTAGGGAATATTGATACACCCTGAGACTATGATATATTTGATTGAAAATAAATTTAATATCTTTGATAGATTACAGTATACGTAACCTCGAGCACAAATGAACTGTAATATAATAGATAATTATATCATAACCATTAAATTAGAATGTTTGAATATGAATAACTAAATTTTTAAAATTATATAGTTTACATTCATATGAAATAAATTAAATTGTTATCCACTTAATAGAAATAAAAATAAAGACCAACCAATAATGAAATATTTGTTTTGTCGAAACCCTATTTTTATTAGTGAAATGTGTTTTATCTTAATAAATAAAATTAATGACTATTATTGAATTATTTTAATTAAATTTATACATTATATATTCAATAATATGTTTTTACATTCATCTAATATTTTTACTAATCCTAAGACAAGAATAAATCTATTTTTATGCTTAAAACAGTCTTTTTCTAAAAATAGTTTTCATCACATTTTTAACACTTAAATTACAATTAATTTATACTACTTATAAGAATTTAAATTGATAAAATTGATTCTTTATTTGGAATCAAAAGTTTCAAATTTATTAAATAGTTCCCTTTTATTTTTAGCCATTGTGAATAGTAACCGTGGTAAAATTTATCACCTCGATAAAGAATAAATCAATTTTATCTACGTTAAAACTAATTGATAAGGCTATAGTTTTTCAAAATATTTCTTATTGAATTGAAACTTATCACCGTAGGATAGATATTAAATTTTTTAGTGGAATCTTTTCCATGAAAATGGATTAAATTATTTTTAATTCAGAAAATGTTACAAAGTGTCACCCTCTTAGTTTTAAATATTTATTAAGTGTCCAAATAGGGAAAAAATAAAGATATGATTGGAAATAATTTCCTATTTTGATATTAATAGTATTAATTTCATGTTTTAAATTTATTTATAATTTTTAGTAATTATATTATTACCATTAATTATTATGTAACACCAATGCAATGTTTATTCAATTAGAGGAATAATAAAATATATGATTTTAGAAATATTAAAAGTTATATAATTTGAATGATTTATTGTGTTACATGAATTTTATTGTTTATTATGAAATAATAATTTTATTTTAGAGTATTATATTCAAAATAAATCTTTTTTCATTATGTCTTATAAGTTAAATTAAATGAATAGTTTCCATATTAGCATTTATTTTAACTTATCAATATAATATTTTATTAAATTATTTATAAATCATTAAAAAATGAAATAGGAAAAGGGTGTGATATATGTTCAATAATATAACCCATTTTCCATTTATGTGTTAATATTTAACTTATATGTAAAATTATAACCATTTAATAATATATTAAAATGATTAATGTTAACATAGGTTAACTAAGGGGTCAAACAAAATAATAATATTTAAAAACACTACTTATACCTATAAAATATTTATCTATTTATGGGATATAAATACGATACTATGTTAGGGTCAGATATCAACCCTTTCGGTGGAATTTGTGCTAGATAGTGAATTTATTATAATTTAATCTTTTATAAAATTTCAAAAGTTCCCTCACCTAAATTATAAAAGGACACCCATTCCTTCACTTTTTTATTCCACTTTTAGAGACCTAGTTTTACCAAGACATGACCATTGTTCTTATAAACATCATTATAAATGTTTTGGAGGTGTTTTCAAAACAAAATTTCCAACCCTAGGTTCTATAATAAAGGATCTGAAGTTGATGTCTCGAAAAAGAGGTAATCGTCTAACCCAACCTATTTAAATTTCTTTCATCCTCTTCTAAATTTATGATATTTATGATAAGATAATAAATTTATTTTCTTAAATATACCCAAACGTTATAATTTTTTTAAGTAACCATTATCCACCCTCTTTCCCATCAAGCGGGAAGTGAAAGTATCACTTTTTTATACGTATGGATTATCGTCTCCATATGGAGATACAATTCATTTTTCATGAACATATTATAGGGATTGGTATTAATATTGGTTTATAGGTTTTATATGATACTTATGATATATTTAAACTTTTATAATAATACTAAAACATTTACCTTCTTACCTTAGAATCATTTAGAAAATGGTAATGTCACTCATGCGTATGTGTAGAATTGTCCCTCCTTGAAGTGGCGTGATTTATTTTTCATTTTATCATTACATTGATGGAAATAAAAATATATTTAATGAAAATATATTATATATATTATATAAAAATGATTCTTTAGAGGTGAAATATTATTTACTTTTCTTTCATTCCATACGTTAAAAATGGAAGCAATGTTTATTCGTATAAACAACCTACCGTCTCAAGGAAAGGTGTAATTCATTTTTCTTTATCTAAATTTTATGAATAAATATAAATAAATATATATTGAATATATAGGATATTTTTATCAGTTTTAAAATTATTTATAATATGGATCCATGATCAATGTATACGTACTGAAAATACCTAACTAAAACCTATATGAAAATAAAGAGTTATTACCCGTAACAGTGACTTTAATAACACATTGTTTATAAATGGGTAGAAAATATTATAATTAAAACATATTTGGAATGAAATATATGATAATGGTCTATAATATATTTCTAATATGTATATTTTTCTTATACAGGAGGTTAAAACACATATGAAGGATGTCATACCAGAGGTAACAGTTTATTTTGAAAACTCATAACTATTTGAGATTGTTAGTGTTTAAGTCTAACTTGATGATATTATTTTATATTTATATATTAAATACAATAAATGTTCTTATAATATAGTTATTCATGGATCTTTTCATGTAATATGACCATTTTACTCTCTTTGGTACTTATAATTTTTGAGAACATGCTTGTAATAAAATCTGACTTTATTTCTCTCTTCAATTGAAAACCCTTTTTCTTCGATATCCATGTTTTATAAAAATGTTTTCAATAATGTTTACAACCTTCTAAAAATGATTTAATAAATACACTTTTACCCACTTGTTACTTTTTAAAATATGATTTTAATGTAATCTTCTTATCATTATCTGAAAGAGGAACTTTTAACATTTTTATAGAATTTTGAGGGAAGTGTTTCTTTAACTTATATAGATAACATTGAATTACCCATAATAATTACAAATCATTGATTTAAAGTTTAATTTACATGTTTAAGGGATAATTTTCAAATAAAATATTTTCCTTAGTATTTTTGTAATATTTTATACTTTAAATCATAGATATCAAAAAGAAAACGGTTGTCCCCCTAAAAGTTTCGAGTGATGTTTTTAAAGTATTTTCATCTATGTCAATATACTTCGTTGAATATTATTCCAATGATATAAAATAATAATATGAACCACCATATTTATCTAGACAGTTTATAACCTATTTTACTGGGGATTACAATTTTGATACCATTCTCCATACTACACTGGATTGTTTATGATTATGTTTATTAATTAGGGAAATTATTGACATTTACTAAAAAATCTTTTCAATAAGAATGATCACATTGATTATATTTATCCCCTTTCATATAATCAATTAATTTGACGTAGTAAGTGATAGGTAGGGCCTAATATATCCCCTTGATGCATTCATTAGTATGATGAGATAAACTATCCTGGGTATTTGGGTGAAGCGTTACCTATTTATATAGGTGTTTTAGCATGAGGGATTGACTATATGTTAATGATTTCTCGAATTATGAATTTAATCATTATGAGATTATTTATTGTTTTAAACGAGATTATTTTAGTAGTTATTAATTCATAGATAAGTTTCAAGATTGTGTGAATATTTATATGGAATTAATTTATCAATATTTATTTCTTTAATATTATTCTTCATGCTCAAGGTATTGATTAAATGGAATTTGTTTTCAGATACTTAACATTCCATAATTATTATGCCTTATTTTTTTGTAATATCTTCCACCATATGAATACCCTTACTTAGGATTTGAACTCACCCATTCTTATGATTCCTTTCCCCCTAATGTGAATAAATGTTTTTTCACTGATACATAGGGATATGATAAAGGAAATAATGGTATACAAAAATAAAATAGTAAATTGAATTTTAATTTTGAATTTCTAATGTAGATTCATTATGGTAACCAGTTTTCAAAAACTACCAAAATATTTGGTACTTTAGGATGGGATTCGTTGTATCTAGAGAAAATGTAACAAAGTAACCACTAACTCTTGTATACATGGGTAAGGATCGATACATAGAATTTCTACATCAAATATTTGATTGAAAGTAACTTTTCGAACTCAGAAGGATATAATAATAGAATTTTTATCTTTATCTCATTTCTCTTATCTAGTAATAGAAATTTTTCATTAATAAAATGTATTATGAAGAAAATAGTATGATTAATTGAATTCAAATGGTTTGTGATTAATCAAATTCGATAATATTTTTTATAAAGGAGTCAAAGATAATAAAATTTATTTAAGATAAAGTGTTTATCGATCTATTTATTATAATATATAGGAAGATTTTCTCACCACCAATTAGTGGAATATTTTGATAAATATTCTTCTTTTTAATAGAAAATTCTCCAAACAAATAGAATAAAAAATAAGATATGGAATCAAGAGTTTATTTTTTTTAATATTCCTAGGAAATAAGATTTATTTCCCAACAAAAATGAGTCTTCATTTATTTTCTAGATACTCTTCATAGAATATAGTTTTTAAGAGGCTAGTGATAACATGTTAGTAATTAAGAAGTTAAAAGTTACCAATTAAAATATTATACTATCCAAAAGTGATCTTTACTTAATATCCATAAGTGTTTAGATTATGTGATGGTAAATAATAATTAAAATGTTAAATTCATATTTTTACCATGAGAAATTGAATAAAATTTTTCCCTAAAATAATTATTAAATGGTAAATTACAATGTGAATGTCACATTATCCAAATTGAGTTTAATATGTTATGGTAAATAATAATGTAAATAATTTCATTACTTTATGAAAAAATTGATCGAATTGGTTCCACAGATGATAGTATTAAACATGAATATAGTTATAGGTGTAAAATATAAGCTGATATCATAACTTTTGATGTTGTGAAGTTAAGAAGATTGAATGTGTTCGAGGAGATGAAAATTGAGAATTTAAATCTTAAATCGCACCATTATTAAAACTTGATATATGTATAGATGTTACTCACTAAAGATTTTATTATGAGGGTTTTATCAGATTTTCACATAGAGATGTGACATGAAAAACATATTAACTTAATTAGTTAATAGAACCCCAAAAAGGTTAAAAAAATAATGATGATTTAAAAACATATCATATTTGATATGGTAGATAATTTATTATGTTCAGTTTTGTTATGTATTCATAAAAGAGTTATAAGAGTATTAAATATGTCATTTAAAAGAAAATATACATTTTATAATTCCTTAATATTGGTCTCATATATGTATATTTAGATATCAATTTCATGAAGTGTACTGATAATTGACCTATAAATGTATGATTTTGAGTTATCCTTAACTGATGATCCTTGTATATTATTATATGTTATAATGAAATGTTAAGGTTAACCTGAGTATTATTATTATACGAGATATGGAATAATATCAAGAGGCATGGAACATTTGTTTTACGGATTCCCAACTATGTATATCAAATAGATTGTCGTACACTCTGTATTTGGTATATTAGGGATAAAAGGATCTCATTTTGTACCTATTACCTAAGTTTGGAGAGATACCAAGAATGATAACCTTCATATTTTTATATATTTACTCCCAAATCCATTAAAACATAGTTAATTAGGGGTGGATGGGTATAATGCAGATCATGTCATCGATTGGAGCTTGACTAATATTTGATTAGTCATCTCATATAACAACTATGCCATCAAGGACCTTAATTAATATAAACTAGAGAGAGTGTGACCACAACTAGATAACATATATGATTATATTAACTATATGAATGAGTGGAATGTATTTCACTCATCTATAAATATTAATTAAATGTGATTTATGCAAAACTTGGTAAGTCTATACTGAAAGATTCAAGAAAATATAGTCAGATTTACGGGATTGAAATACTTAGTGTCCTATGGGGATTTGATTTCATGGAAAATGGGAATGTATGAGATTTCATGAAAGCATGAGATGCGACTAGTGGAAATTTGTATAGAGGATCATTTGTTTGATGGTAATAACAGGGAATCCATTTAATTCCCTATTAATAGTTTAACATTATTATAGGATTCTCTTTGCATACATTTTGGATATGATGATTCATATATTTTTTTGAACACTATAAAGTTTCAAGGAGTTACACTTTATAGTTTAGTGACTAAGGTTTTATTTTAACATAGAGATAAACTCTAAAAGTGTTTTACTATTTATCCAAAAGACTTTTAGATGGGAAATCGGAAGTTATTAAATACGATGCGATATGAGGTGAAGTTAATGATATATTTGTGTAAATTACTGATCCATCTCAATATGAGATGTTACCAAACTGGATCACCATGTGACCTTTGGCATGCCTCCCCAAATTGAAAAGTACTTCGACAAATAGTGAGGGTCTATTTGGTATTGTGGGGATACTATACCCCTACATCTAAGTTCCCACTCAAGAATATATATCTATATAACATATATATCAAAGTATACATACATAATAAAAAACCTAAAAATGTTTTAGTATATAAAATGATGAAATAAATTCATATATGTCTGATCACCCTCCTCAAAGAAAAAATATACAAGATAATAGTGAAATAAAATTCAAAAATGCATTATAGTTCTGATCCATACCTTGTCTCGATCTCCAGCCCAAATCGAGCTATCTTTTTCAATCTTGCAACCCAGGTCTTGACCCAACCTATGGCTACCAATATGTGATAATATACTTAGATAACCCAGAATAATATTGGTATGATAAGTTTGTGATTACAAAACTCAATAAGGAACCACCAACATTATCACACATACCAAAAATATAGTGATATGTATACATGAAATTCTCTAAATAATTATTAAACTATTGAAATAAATAAATAAACAACTATCATAGATCCTCTAGATCCCAAACATGACTGACTATATGTTCTCTTACTAGTTCCATATGTCTCTGAGAATATAACATGATCCTCCCAATGCAATAATTTTTATACATAAACCCCTAGGAGATTGTCCTTGGAATTACAAGATATCATGAATAACTGTTGATCCCTATGGGTTTTACCTAGGAGTTCTTTGTAATCAATCATTCCTGTCATACACAAGGGAATTACCCTTTACATTCTAAGTAATGATGTAACAATATATAACCCAATGAAATAACTCATTGTCTTCTAATTAATAATGATATAATGTTGAATTCAAGAGAATCATTGAAAAAAAATTATGTAATTAGTAAATACTACCGAACCCAAGGTAATCACCAAAGAAATTACAAGTCATAAAAAAATACTATCAATACCTATTAGTATGATCCTAGGATATCAAGTAATCAGGAATCACTACCAATCCCAAAGAATGATAACCCCATAATTATAAAATATTAGGTGTAATCATCAAACTGAAGGGGTATCACACACTAAAATCCAAAATATTTTTCTTAATTACCGATCTTAAGGGAGATCACCCATGGAATTCCAAAATAAGAATCATTAAGATGATTCTTATGGTGTTTACCCAAGGAAATTCATATAACTCTAGGAATACAAGAAAATCTTGTGTTATCCTAATAATTTCAAATGTCTTGGGAATCCTCTGAAACCCATCTCGTATCTAAGGTCAGCCTATGAAGAATACTTCCTAAAGTAATCACCACCCATTTTTCATACATACCATATCAGGGGTAAAAAACTCATAGTTTCCCCCACGAGGGTCCCATGGGTGACATAATAGTCTGTACACCCCATGTATATTCTATAACACATTCTTGTATATTTGTTTAAAACATGTCACTCCAGGTTAATATGTCTAATAGTCTCATAGTGACCATTATGTGGCCCCATTGGCCTCTTTAGACAATCTACATTGTCACAAGACCTAAGAGACAACACAAAGACCATCTAAAATCACAAATCATCTATAGGTCAGTCTTCTCACCCAACCTAACCATCCATATCATTAGGGTCTACCCACCTAGGTAACTATGCCTTCATGGGGGTGGAACACCCCATGGTTAAATAAATTTCCCAAAGTAATATGGAAATATCTTAAATCTCCCATGGATAACCCGTAGTCAATTCTTTTTGTTTATCCCTAACATATCTCCAACGGTCTCTAAGGTATCATACTATTAGGGCCTCTACATCATGACCATTGAACAACATAATGTGTACACTCCTCAGGGTCAGTACATCATAAAGAATAATATAATACTCAAGGTCTTTGGAATTGATGACTGAGGCAATGAAATAAGTTACCAAGGTCAGTCAGGTTCATGGTACTTTGTTTTATCCATATATATTTAAATTAACTTAAAATAATTTACTTAACATAAAAATGACATTTTTCTAGTGTTTTGTGACCAAACATATCCCATGCCACAAAAAAATAATTATAAACCACTTTTTTAAGTACTAAGGAACACCTAACTCAAAAAAGATTTTATTTCCCTGTAATCATCATTTATAAAACTAATTGTCCATGCCCTTCCATGTATTTTTCAAGCCTGTACTAAAACCCAACCTCCTATTTTTATCCATACATTCCATATAACTAATTAATTAATTTCAACCAAAGCGGCATAATCATTGAAAAACTCAATTAGCACCATCATATCATTGGAACCTCAACCAGCTACACCTAGAGGATTAAAAACACACCCTAAACACTATCATGAGAAAACCATATCATTTGATGCCCAGTTGTTTGTAAGAAATCATTTAGTTTAAGCTAAAAGATTATAAAATCAGCCATGGTGGCATACCTAAACAAAACAGAAAGTGGTATTATGTATATGACGTCTCGGAGTTCCCTATAGAAAGACTACACAAAATCACTATCCAAAAATAATGATTCCATCATGATATAGTGGAATTTGAACTAAAACCCTATATATAATTTAACAAATCCTCACAAAAAATGAGAATAAAGAGGGGTGGGATTTTCGTACTTGATGTAATGAAAAAAAATAAAGGAAAACTATAAACCAAGGGAGAAGAATAGAGGGGGATTCAAAATTCATTCTCCCCTCACATGCATGGTCTATCTATCCCAAACAAGAAGGAGTCCCCCCTTTCCTAATTAAAAAATCCTAATATCCCATCGAAAAATGGACCTATAGTTTATGCTATGCCCAACCATGGAAAGGGGAATTTCCCTATCCAAGAACACTTATGGTGTGGCCCCTTTGGTCCTAATGTAAATGGTATTCTGTTATAATTTTACAGAAAAACAACCATATTTCCTTTCTCCCACACTCTCTGAAACTATTAGGTTATCACACAAGCCTTAATCCCTATCCAAAAACATTATTTTTGGAAATTATATATCTGGTAAATATAGTCCATGCGCATGTTATCAAAATGAACCATACACCAAAATGGTAATTCAAATTTATCTTTCCTTTCATAGCTCATCCAGACATGTGGTATTATAATCTCCACATGATTGAACTTCTTATCCCAACGATTTATTTATAACTATGAAACCATCAAACCTTACCTACTCAAGTATAAAACATATGATCAAACCAATGTGGTTGATCCCCAAATTCTGAATTTGATTCTGTTATGAAACTATAAATACAAGGAGCACTATCCCTAAAAACTGAATACATTTCTCTCTATCAATATCAAATCCTCCAGATGGTGTTTCGCGTTACCCATTTTTCATGGGAAAACCTTATGTTATCAACAACCTCATAACTTGGATAATGGTTCTCCCACCATAAGATTTAGATCAAAACAGTTGATTTCAACCCACTATGCTCACCACCATTGGAATCTCTTACTGAATCACTTCTTACAGTTGTCCAACAATCCACTAAACACATACTACATGAGGCTTCAAATATGGTTTCCTTCTCACTATATATAATCTCAAGCATAACACCAGTCAGACCTCTACAATATGACTATAATAAACATGTTTTTCTCTCCCACTAAGACAGCCACAAAATAAATTCCTTCCTCTAATCTAGTATTTCCCTGAATGACCCCAACATACGAGGTCCTTCTCGCAACCCGAGCTATAATATTATCCCTCCATTCATTCCGAAATTTTCATCCAAAATGGAAGCTTCAATACATTTCATCACATGATTTACCACTTCAACCGTGGGATAAAACTGTGTTTCACCCCTTAAATCACAAGATAAAATAGTTTCACCCCTTAAAACATGTCCCAAATCATGGCTCACCCCACAAATATCCTTCAATTCACACCGATATCACCTTGATGTTAATGCCGACATTCTGAATCCATCTATCACTCCATTAGAATCATGACTATATCATTTACCAAGGAAAAATATAACATCAGATCTTACCACTCACCTGATCCCTATAGTTTTCTCAACCATCCATTGAATGATCACCCCACATCTGTGACCATTCCAAAATGATGGTCATTTACCCATGACTGATTGGATTCTCCCCACCTTAGGTGAATTATTATCATTTCACAAATAACCCAAACACCTATATTTTATTTCCCACACCATATCCATCATTGAATATAATATTTGGTGTGTCCTAGATCGTTCAAAACCAAGTGCTTAGAAGAAAAAATAGTATACTGCATATTCCTAGATCATGGGAACATGGTAATTATATGTCCATAAAAACCCATTAACAATGATGATCACACCCTAAAAATGGTCTATGGCTCAAAATTATCAGATTTAATCAAAATTAAATGTTTTCATATCCTATGGGGTTGCACCCACCATCATGTAAATAACTAATAAGGGTCAATTTATGGATTTTATATTTCATAGGACTCAATCCAATTCCAAAGATACCTCTATTATATAGGGATATTTCTCATTATCACTAATTCCTAGGATCCTGGTATTGAAGTCATTTATAAATAATTGATGGGAAAATAACCCAGAAAATATCTCATTTTTTCCATCAATCTTCATCTTTCACACGGTTTTTCTTCTATTATAATCTCAAAAGTGTTGCGTGTATCCAATTAATGTTACCTTGACATCATCCAAAAGAAACTTGTGTACACTCCTACACCACCTGATCACTTAACCTAAATCATGATCCCATGATTCCAATCACTTCAAAACTTGGATCATGAAATAAAAACACTATCCATGATCACATAATGCTCAATATAATCAATCAAGAAGAACCCTCAAATGAACTTATCAAAAAATGGGAATAACTCTTATTCCATGATTAAGCGTGTTCTTATACATAATCCATTGTTGTTCTAAAACCATATGCTCCTACCTATGCTTGAACCATACTCCCAAAGGATATCTAGAGTCAATGGGGTTAGGTAATAAGCTAATAATTCCCTTGAAAACAAGCTATAATATTAAAATAAGAAGCACATAGGGGGGTTTCTTCAAAAATATTACAAGGCATCCAACATTCCCATTTTGTTAGAACCCTTTAAGGGTGTTAAAATTTTACAAAAAACCCCTTTTACTAGTTTCCCATGTAAAATACAAGAAAAAGATCACTAAAAAACATGATACATATATAAGGGCCTCTAGGTCTCCCACATAGTCCAAAATATAGACCATTCACAAAACATGAACAATAGGGAATCAACCAGACTCCCATGTAAAACAAAACCCAAAAAAACATCTAAAATGCGAAAACAACTATTATATGGTCTCATACCAACACATATATTAGGAACCTCATTCTAAGACATAATTCTACTAGGGAACTAATCCACACCAAGCATATACATATAAGACTTATCCCTCTATAATCACACCCTCATCGGCCAACATTTGTACAAATAGTGAGATATATCGAAACAATGTTTATAATGCAATCATAAACATGAGGTTAGATTAGATGTATTTTCATTCCAAGATCTATGAAGAAACACCATAAATGTTGTTACTGACATTTAAATTAAAAAACATATAGGTTAACAACCCATATATGGTCTAATGCTAAGGAATCCTCTTCTTGCAATGACACAGCCATAGAAACCCATCCACTTTGATCATCTATACATCAAAATATTCCCTATAGGTTATATTCACACTGTTATCAATCAATTGTCATGGTTTATAGTTATATAGAATTACTATTTTACACATACTGCAACCAAGTAGTTGACCAATGTCATCCCTCAAGGAGAAATGGTTTGGAGTCTCACTATCCTAGAAGTTATGTATTTTTTTCTTTTTTTGAATGTAACTTTATATGATGGTTGATTTCTTTTATTTTAGTTTCATGAATTTAAAATAATCAAAATATATGTCAAACTCAACAATGGGTGAAATGGGTTGCTTACGAGGTTGGTCATATAGATTAATTTTAATTATATTGTTCTCATTGGATAATGGTTTTAGTATCAATCTTCCATTTCACTCCTATATATATATTTTTTATGAACATATATAAGAGTAATCTACCCTGATATATCATGTTTTACCTCCTCCATAGTAAAGAGGTTATGAACACAGTCCAAGAAGGAATTCACTATCTCAAAAACCAACCCCATAAAATGTTGTTAGTCCCTTAATCCATAATGATCCAATGGTATATGCTATAAACAGAGATAGGAATGGTGAAATGATTTGATAAATTCAAGGATATAACATCTACTTGGAATTATTAGGTGAATATCATAGATATGCATCTTTTAATTTTTCTACTACATTAAGGATGAAACCCAAAAATAAATAAATAATATGGGTCTTATGTGATAACACATGGGGATCTCTCCCTCAGGTTATTTCTCCATGACTATGATTTTAAGAGATCATGATTCAGTATGGGGAATTGGGAAAACATATGATGAAATTGGGGGAATATAACAACTCAATTTGAAAAAAACAATAGAATCACTATTAACAAGAGGAATTTAATTGCATAATGAATTTTATAGAAACATAAAAATATAGGTGAAGTTAGTATATGTTGAATGTTTTTATTGGATGAGGGTGATAATTATTTACATTATCAACCTTCTTCATCCTTATATTCAGTATTGAGGTGAGCTTATCAAATGGATGATAGGTGTTCTGCTTCGATGGTTTTGATCAATGACATTACAATCATCGCTTCCCAATATTTTGATAGTAAATCAATATAAAAAAATGTTGTGTAGTAGAAATTATTCTACCTGTAAAATGTTCAAATTTTGGATTTCATAAGGCCTCGGTACATGGGACTAAATGCTAGTGGGATAAGTGGGAAGACCGATCTTGGGCCAGTTATGTCATGGGAATAGTGGAGACTGCTTATAGGAGTGCAGTGGAGCTTTAATAATTCAAATTCATTCGTAGAGACATAGTCGTCTATTTCAATAGTAGGAGGACATAGATCTCATGCTATCTTCTATAAGGGGAATAATTCATGATGTAATGTATCATCTGGTCCTAAAATTTAAGGGTAGGGTTTGGTAGATTATGAGCCTTTTTTTAATATGATCATGGAAAAATGGGTTTGGGTAATTAATTATTATGGTGACCATGAGATGGGTGGAGATGCAGTAAGGGAAGTGGTCGTGCATTGTATTGTAATTGGTGAGAGAACTCATGGTCAGTGTAGAGACCATGATCCAGGGGTAGAAATGGTGTAATGATTGGATTTCAATTGTCAGTATACTAAAAGTGGAGATAGTTTTTAGCGGGTTTTTGAGGTAGGCAGTTCCTTGGATAGGTTGACTATGAATGAGATCCATTGTAGCCATAATGTCTATCAGAAGGACATTTTATTCTGTCCTTCTCATTTTTTCAACATATATATTAAAAAACTGAAATTTCATTTTAGTGTAGAGTTGTTCCTATTGCACTTTTAAATCCTAGATTAAAGATTCATTTCAAATTTTATGGCTATAGTTTTTTTAAAATTACTAATTCATTAAAAAGTAGTATTAATCCATGTTTTTGATTAGGTTACACAATTCTAAATGTATTAAAATTAATCAATTAACTAATATTTTAATTAATAGTATTTGTATTTTCAATGAATAACATATAAAAATATTAAAATTATCATCTCACTTCACTCCCCCCACACATAAACTATTGCACTATAGACTGATTTTATCATTGAAGTTCAATTTATTCAAAAATATGGAGAAAGTAATATTTACAATAACTAAATTTAAAATCCATAATTGAAAAAAAAATCATCCAATGATCGAAATATCGTGCCTCATATGTGATTCAAACCAGAAACTCGCATTAATTCAATAAATGTTTCAGTTTTAGAGTGGATCAAAATAGATATTAAAAGAATCAAAATATTATCAAAAAGAACATATATGTTTCCCTCTTTCCTATATCTTCTCAAACCAATGTTTGATTTCCCGCAATATTGATACAAATCAAATGAATGTGTTATAATTCAATTTCCCCCTTCATGGGTTCAATATTCACCTCAACTGAATAAATTCATTTTTTAATCATACACTTTATTTATATACATTTTCAATTTTCTCATCTATATATGTTCATAACACTACGCAGGTGAACTTATTAAAATTAATAGAGGGATACCCACACACACTATGTCATCATCTCATAGGTCCATCATTTGTTCCCAATTTCCCATTTTAATTCCATGTTTAAAGCACTTAAATCATTTACCATTGAGTTATCCCCTTAAGGTTTTATTTCATACTATTTACATCTCCTCATTTTAATAGTCACAAATCATTATTAATTATATATATAATTTTTTTACAATTCTACATTAGAATTTAGAATCGTAAAACTGAGAAAGAGAATTCTATAAGTATGGGTCATCATTCATGGCTCACCATTACTAAGTTACCACTCCAAGGAGTCACAATTACAAGACAGATTGAATAATGCACCAAGTATGAGTCACCTCACTCAATTCACTGCTCTTAACTCACTATTACAGACTCACTTCTCTTGACATACTATAAAGTCATAGTCACAATTCCAAAGACATCACCAGACAGAACCTGTCAAGAATAAGTCATCGAAAACTTTTATTCACCATTGAATCGACCTACCTCTTGAGAGACTTCCAGAGGGTCACCGCTCAAAAGAAACTCTGCTACCTTTCCATTATCATTTTAAATTTAGTATTTCTAACTGTCATATTTTTTAAATTTAATGCTACTGATTATTTTAATTTCCTTTTATTAGGCTTTTTCAGACACCATTTAAATAGATGTCAGAATGTATTATGAGGTACGAGGTACCATACCATGATTGATAACATTCTTCATATTGAAGCATATAAATCTACAAACCAAATATCTGAAAATACATTGGATAAAAAGAAACAAGACATGCATGGTAAAAAACAAGATCAAACATGACTCAAAATGGGAGTTTTATGTATGTGAGTTTATACTTCAAATATTTGAAGAAAACATGAAGAATAATAATATTTTACACTTGGATCACTCATACATCACAAGATAGATGCTTCTATTGTACTCTATTTTTCAAAACCTTTCTAAAAACGACTTCAGATTTATTTCATGATTCCTTCAAGGAGTCACAAACATACAACAATTATCACAAAAAGCAACACTCTCACTTAAACTCATTTATCATCTATGTTTATGTATATTATTTACAATACAATAATTGTGTGTTTATCTCTATTTGTTAACACACATTTACTCTTGTGAAAAATAGAAATATACATTTATATCATCACAACATACCTTTTTTACACCTTGTATTCACAAGAATTACAGTGAAAGTGGTCCCTACATGGCATGTCACATTTTTCAATCTCAAAAAAAGTATAGAAGAGGTATTTGTTACCTGGATAACACTATATGTTTTATAGTATACCTTGATCCATGTTGTGGATAAATTTTATTTCCTTTTCCTTTTGTGGTAGGTAATCACCAAGTGGAGAGGACTAAGTCTTAGATACAGATTGAACCTCATGTGTTTATTGTCGTTGTGCCTTTTAGTGTTCAGTTTTAACTACATTTTTTATTGAAAACATAAAACATTTCATTAAATTTTTATAGTTAATATTATATTCTGTTTATATTAGAATTTGATTTAGTAAATTGATTTCAGATTTTAAAATAGTATTCTGTATTATTTCAACTGAGAACTGATCACACTTTGATAAATCTTTTAAAATATCAAAACATTTAATGTTCTGCTAATTTGGGTAACAATTATTTATTTTATTCTAAATTTGGGGATTTATTTTTAATCTATTTAAAAAAAATTAATTAGTGACTCAATTTACCCCCCCCCCCCATCTTGAATGTCTTAATATGACTGATATTTTTTATCAGAGGAGTTTATAAAATATTTTCAACCCTTTTTAACTATGACTATATTTGTATGATAAATATCTTCAAATATCTAATAATTATAAATCATTCATTTATATTTATTTTTTAGTATTTTAATATGGATAACAAATAAGAAGTATCCTCTATAATCATACCATTATATTTCAATGGGACTAATTATTCCCACTATAAATCAATAAAACATCATATGGAAAGTATGGGTTTTGAAATCTATTATAACATGGTAGATGAGAATAAAATTCTTAATTCTATTAGAAAGACATGGGATGATTCAATTAAGGCTTCTCATAACAACAATTGCAAATCCAGGAATTCCATCTACTATGCCTTAGGAGATTAATAGTTAAATAGAATTTATACATGTAAAAATTCCTATCAGATATGGGATAATCTAGTTGTCTAACATTATGGAACTAAAAATGTTGATTAAATGAGATAATGAATATAAAGAGCTCAATGGTAAAGTCATTCACTATAAAAGAACAGATTATGGGACTCTTGAGATGTCTTCCAAAAAGATAGAGAGGGAAATCAGTATCAATTAGAGAATCTTTTGACATCGATGCACTACCTGTGAAGGATTTGATATGAAATTTTATGATGTATGAAGAAGGAATAATGGTTAATTGAGGTTATTAGTATGAAACTATAGTAAAATAAATTTACTTCTAAACCATTTCATCAAATAAGAAAATGATAAAGTTCAAGTTCTAGCTGAAAGTTCAAGTGATGATGATTTATAAGATGATAGTGATGAGGAAATGGCTCAGTTAGCTAGAATATTCAAGAAGTTTAATAGAAATAATAAATTCTTCATTAAATATGACTTCAAATGAAAATATGGAAATAATTGGAATTGGAAAAAGGATTTGAAGAAATATGATCATTCAAATCACATCATATGTTAGGAATGAAAGAGAACAGGACATGTGATGGTTGAAAATAAGAAAAATTAAGTACAAAAATAAATATGATAACAAGGATAAAAAGTAAATAAAAACTATGAAATATACCTAGAGTTCTGTTGAGGACTCATCCATTGATTTTTATTTATCTCATGATTAGAGATTTGATAAAAATAAAATGTGATTTATGACAAATCATTCTAAGGTATGTTCGGTATCTAATGAACATAACTCTCCTTGCTCTAGAGATGATGAGTATAATTATGTTGATGAGAAAATGAATAAAGAAGAATTTATTGGTTACTAAAATATGAATCAATATACTATTTATTAGATAAAGTACATATTCAAATCACTCCAAAAAACATGCTCTTAATATTTTTGATAAATATGATGTGGTTGTAGAAAATAAGAAAAACGCTCAGCAACATAAACAAAATAATGAACATAAGATTGATAATGAAAAGTTTTTGAATGATTTATAAAAATCTGTGGATGTGAAAAACATTTTAAAACAAATTATTGAAGATCATATTGCTTCGAAATATACTATAGGTATAGGATACCAACATGGACATAGTAGAACAATTAAAAACACATTTATTCCAAAATCTAGAAAATATTATACCGGTTCTAGTTCTGAAATTTTTTCAGCTGGATCCAGTTATAAAAATAATTCTATAAACTATTCCACCAGAGGAACTAATAGGGTTCATTTATCTACAAATTTGAAAACTAAATACTGGAAAATAATTAATCATATTTTGGTTCTTATGCTTTCATTACTGATATTTCATTACCTAATAAAGTCTGGGTACCAAAATCATATCTTGTCTAATCTATTTTTTTGGAAATATTTTGAAATGTTCTTGTGAGACCTTATTGTACATGGAAAGTGGGTGTTCAGATCATATAATATGAGACTATTAAAACTTCGAGAATTTAATAAGGTTGGTGGTGGACATGTCATTTTTGGTGACAACACAAAATGAAAAATCATTGGTCTTGGTTAAATTGGTATCACCAATTAAATTTTAATTTGTAAAGTACTATATTTTTGTATGGTTTAAAATATAATCTTCTTAATATTTCACAATTTTGTGATGATTTTTTTCATGTAAAATTTGAAATTAAAGATTGTAATTTTTTAACTCTAAAAATTAATTTTTTTTACTTCTTATAGAAATGAAAATGTTTATGTTGTTAATATGGATTCTTTACCTTCACCAAATGTTTCTTACTTATGTTCCTTTCATAGTGAATCTTGGATTTATAATAAGATTAAAGGCCATTGTAACATTAATTCACTTAGAAACATTACTAGAAAAGGGTTATTCAAGGATCTATAAAAACATGATTTTCAAAACAATAATGTCTGTAATCCTTCCCAAAATGGAAAATAGCCCAAGAAATATTTAAAACCAAATAAAGAAGTATCAACTTCGCAACCTATTGATTTTGTTCACATTGAATTATTTGGACCATCTATATTTTTATGTTCAAATCAGAAGTATTACATTTATATACTTATATATGGCTTTCTAGGTATACATGGGTTTTATTTTTAGCTCACAAGAGTTAATCTTGTTCCAATTTTACCAAGTATGCAAGATCAGTTGAAAATCTATGTGGACATAAAATTATGTATTTAAGAAGTGATCATGGCTATGAGTTTGAAAATCACAAATTTGAATAATTTTTTTCACAATAGGGTTATAGAAACACCTTTTTTATATTCTAAGGACACCTTAGTAGAATGGAGTTTTAGAAATAAGAAAAAAACCATTCAAGATATTTCTAGCACTATGCTTAATGAATATGACTTATATATCTATTTCTCAATCAAGGATGTAAATACGATATGTTTTGTAATCCATATTTCCATAATTATGCCTATATTGAAGAAAACCCCTTATGAATTATTGAAAAATTGAAATCCAATGGTAAACTAATTTAGAGTTTTTGGATGAAAATTATTTATTCTTAACACCTCAGATAATCATTACAAGTTTGCATCCAAATTTTGTGAAGGTGTTTCCCTAGGTTATTCAGTTTCTAGAAAATCATATATAGTCTTTATTATGAGAGCAAAATGTGTGGATGAATTTGTACATGTCAAATTTGATGAAACAGATCAACATGAGCGTAATACCACTCTAGAATATTCTGATGATGATCTATCAAGTGTGTAATTGAATTATGAATCTTTTTATTCTATTGTCAAATATGTAGAAAAATCATCATATTTTAAAAAAAATCCTTTCTATGAACCTATAGAATTAGAATCTGTAGATGGCTTAGAGGAAACCGGTCCAAAATTCTCAAGAGGTATTAGGGAACATAAAAATAACCCTTTAGATTCTATAGTTTGAGGCTTAGAAAAAGGTAACCTAACAAGATCATCTCTAAGAAACCAGGTTGAACATAAATCCTTTTCATCACAGCTCGAACCTATGAATATCAATGAAGAAATTAATGATGAATTATGGGAAATTTCTATATGTGAAGGGATAAATAAGTTTGAAAGAAATAATGTATGGAAACATGGTGAGATACCCATGAAGCCTTAACTATAGGCACTAAATGGGTGTTTAGAAACAAGGTCTATAAAGATGGAACTATTGTAAGGAATAAGTCTAGATTAGTTTCACATGGCTATAATCACGAAAAAGGAATAGACTGTGATGATATATTTTAACATGTACCTCTACTTGAATCCATTAGAATATATCTAGATTTTTTAGGTCATCTAATTTTCAAACATTAAAAAGTGGATATCAAATGTGAACACTTAAATAGTTATATTTTTTATGATGTTTTTGTTGAAAAATCCCATAGTTTTCAGAATCCCCATTTTCTAAATCAAGTTTTTAAATTAACAGAATATTTATATGCTTTAACACAATATCCTAGAGGATGGTATGACAGGCTCAGCTCTTTTCATATTTTAAAATAATTTGAAAAAGCTATTGTTAACCCTACACTTTTTATCAAAATAATATCAAAATCAGTTTTAGTTATTAAAATATTTTTAGATGATATTACCTTTGGATCTTCTAAAAACATACAATGTGTGGATTTTACAAAAATTATGCAATGTGGATTTAAAATTTGTTTAGAGGGAGAACATAAATTATTTCATGGATTTCAATTTTTTCAAAACAATGAAGAACTTATTTTAAATAAAATTATATATACAAAAGATATTCTAATTTTTTTTGGTATGGATAAAACTAAAGGTTGTGATACTCCCATGAGTACCACATGTAATCAGGATATTGATGAGGTTGGGAATCCTGTTGACCAAACGAATGATAGAGGCGTGATTGTAAGTCTTCTACACATAACTAATAGGTAACCAAACATTAGGTTTCCATTGTTAATGTGTTCTCATTTTCATGAAAACCCAAAAGAGTCAAAATTACTTTTTATTAAAATAATTTTTAAATACCTCAAATATTCTACCAATTTATGACGATTCTATCCAAGGGGACATGAATTTTATTTAGTTAGTTATTTTGATGCTGATTTTGGTGGATTCATGTTAGATAGAAAAAGAACCTATGTAACATGTCACCTTTTGGGTTAGTCACTAGTATCAAGGTGTAGTTAGAAGAATAATTATGTTCCATTATCTACTTATGAACCTGAATAAATAACTTCTAGTAATTTATGTGCTCATATTTTAATGATGAAATATTCATTACTAGATTATGGATTCCAACTCTGACATATCCCTATAAATTGTGACTACATGAGTGCTATTAACATTTCTAAAACTCTATTATCTTATTTTAGAACAAAACGCATTGATGTAAGACACCAATTTTTCAGGGATCACTATTAAAAGGTGATATAACTCTTGAATATATTAGAATACAACATCATCTTGTTGATATTTTTACTACGGATTTTAACTATGAAAGAATAAGTAACATCAAACATGAGTTAGGATTGGTTAATTTTAGTTAAGTAAGTAACCATTGATGTCTCACCATTAATTGTCTAACCATTGATATCTCACTATTGATTGTCTCACCATTGATGTATCCCTAAATAGTGTCTCACCGTTGAGTGTCTCAGTATTGATCTATCTCACCATCATTATGTCCCACCGTCGATCTATCTCTATATTATTTATGTCATTAAAAATTTATCAGACGAAGAAGTTGAATATTTTTATTAATATTTTGATTTATTCGATATGTTTCATATATTTGACTTTAAACTCCCTAAATGACAAAATTAGAAGCCATCGAATTTCGTTTGGCCTCTCGACCATGAAACCATTTTTCAAAACTCCTTCTCTACCTTTGCGTCTTCCCTAGGTTACCTTCAATATCTATCTAGATTTTCATAATGGTTAAAATGAAGTGACCCTCTATGTCAACTCCCTAAAAAATTTGACCACCAAAGAATAAGAAATGTGTGTCAATATGAATGGTTAAGAAACCTTTGAATCCTGAACTTGAAACCATATTTATCATAATAAAAAATAATAGATCACTATGTATTGTATTTTATCATTTAAGTCACTTGAGTTAAGTTTTTTGAAGGTTAAAGGCTGTATATAATGGTTTTCAAATAATAAGTGACCTCTGTATCTGATGCTTTATCTCAGTTTATCAAAATGTTGAGATTTATTTCATTGAAGAATATGATTTCATAATTTGAACTAGAATAAACTGACACAGATATGCCTTCTACTAAATTATTTGGGATGTATGTTTTAGAGTACCCTAGAAGGGTTCCTATGAAGATCTTCAGGGAAGTGCCACTCTTAATAGCCAATTTTTATACTTCAAAAAGGCTCTAACAGATCTAACTGGAAATGGAACTTCAAGAATACCTATTTATTATGAGTTATATGGTGAAACAAGGATATTTTTATGTTTATGAAACATATTATTTACTCTAGAAAAGGAAAAGTTTCCACTTTGAAATATAAAGATGTGTATTTATTATACCTTTAAATGAAATGATAAAAAATCAACCTGTGAAAATACCCCATTCTTCAAATGTTTCATACGATTAAAACCAATTCAAGATAAAATTCCCTATTTTATTCAATGTTTATTTATTCTCTTTTGAAATCTAATTTATTAGTTAGAGAATATAATGATTCGGTTATAAACTGTGGTAGTTTTTTACATTACCGAGGTTATATGAAAGAGAAGGAAAATAAGCTCGAATCCATGCAAGAATAATGGGTAGAGGACAATGAAATTATTTATGATATTTTCAACCATATTGATCATCCCACTAGACCAAAGTATTTTACTGATCCTGGTTTGGAACTAGATGAAGTAATTGAATACTCAAATGAATAAGTAGAGGCAATTGTCTCTAGATCTGAAGAAGATAATATATTTTATGGAGAAATAAGTGATCCTAATATTTCTAAAGAGCGTGTAGAACCTTCTCATTAATATCTTGTACCTTCATAGGCTCTCTCATCTAGAGAATCTCTTCTCAAGGACAATGAAGAAAATGATGATACTGGAGAAGAAATTAATAATTATAAAAGTGGATCTGCAACTCTAGAGACTTGTTTATAAAAATATGATGATGAAAGTGAAAAGGATAGTGAAGAAAAGATAGAATAATTTGATTATTGTGATGAAGAGGACGATGATAAAAATAAAAGGAAAATTAAATTTGTGAAATTGAATATAATGTTGAATCTGGTAAAAATATAGAAGCTAAGTAATGTTATGGTGATAGTTATAAACATTCAGATCATAATGGAGAAGATAGAATGGATGTTTCTCTGTCTGCAAGGGATATTGTTAAACCAGATGAACAACCAAAGAAATATGTTGATGAATCTAAGGAACCTCAAAAGATGGGTGACACTCTAGATGGAGATAATGAAATTCTGTTGATAGAGTCAGTTGATACTCCAAAGGGAGCATCTGTTGAGGGAGAGAAAAACCCTAGTTTGGAAAGAGATGAAGTAACAGCCTTTTTGATACAACATCTATGGATGAATAGTAACAATTCCTTATATTTTTTGGTTATTTATGGTTTATCTTGTCTCTAATGACCCTCAAGGATCATTAATTATTGAAATTGACCTATCAAAATAGTTTTTTCTCAATCTAATATATATTATGACACCTTCCCTTTCCAATCCTCAGATACCATCAAATTACGTAAGTCAATATGACATGAAATCATTTGTCTTGTTTTGGATATCTTATGTGATCACAGCCTTCTCCATTTAAAATTTTTATTTAAATAGATTTTTCCCTTCATCTAGAGAAAATAATTTAGAAAATTAAACCTATGATGCTTTATAAAAATAATGAAATAAGAGTTGGGTTTAAGAAGATAAGTGATGAATTGGAAACACTCAAATCCTTGGTTAAAGAAATGGCATCTAAGTATAAAGCATCTTTGGATGGTATTATGAAAATTATTAAAGATTCTTCTTCTAAGTCTTTTCTATCTGATACACCTCCTCCTCCAATGTTTGATGTTGAGTAATTTAGATCAGTAGTAAGAGAAGATTTTAAAGGTGTATCAACCTCAGATGATACTCCTTCGGAATCATTGAATGTTGTGATGATCAGATCATTTTTCATAGAAAATTTTCAGACTATGGTGGCTGATTTAGATTAGTAGAGCTTCAGCAGAATTAGGAAAAAATAGTGATTGTGTTCATTTCATGGTAAGTGTTTATTTAAAGATTCCAATACTTATGTAGAAGATATCAAAAGAATGTTGATTTCTATATTTAACGAATTTACACCAAGAATTAGTTGGTGTGTCATTTTATGTATTTGCATAATAATTTGATGATATCTCCACTCATGTAATCCTTCAGAGAGAAAGTTTTGTAGTTTAAGGAACTTACTCCTACTCTTTAGTACTTTATTGAAAATAAGGATGATTTCAATAAGGATATCGAAAATGGATGACATGTTATTATGGAAATTATCAATTTACTAAAGCATTATCATCATGTTCATACATCTACAGTTTTATGACCAGATTCCATTCCCAGTCCTTCAACCTCTTCAGGACTCACTACTGAACTTGTACACCCTTAACCTTATTCAAAATACTGTTTATCCTTTTTCACCAATCCTTTTTCACCTCTACCTCCTCAAATTCAACCATTTCCCATGAATCATACTGAATAAATCAAGCACTTTCAGCCAGCTATCTATAGAGAGGTACCTTCCTCCATCACATCAGTTTGTCCTATATTACTGAAAAATGTCCCCAGGCCTTTAGCATCTTCCCCCATCACTTCTGATAATGGAAAAGAACCTTAGGATCCTACCTCTAAGAAGACCTTATTTTAGACTTTTTGTTTTTTGTGTGGGTGTAACTAAACCATTTTATTAATATACCCATTCCTTTTTTCCTATATCTTATGATTTTTTTCTTTTTTTACCTTTTTGATAATACCAAAAGCGGGATAATAAAATTATGTCAAATAAGCCTTATGTAATATAATTTCTTTTATTATTTCCTCTCTATTTCTCTGCTATTATATTATTTCATTCATGTTAAGTTATTCAATGTTCTCTAATTCAATTTGAAAATTACATTATTCTTCCATATTCTATATAAACTACTTAATCTTACATCTATTATTGGTGATCATCAAAAGGAAGATAATGTTCACCTATCCTGATTTTAATAATCAAAAATCATGCTTAATTATGTATCTATTGAGTTTACTATGTTATTTTAGAATTTGGAATCATAAAAATGACTCGAAAAATTATCTAAGTATGACTCACCCATCCTGACTCACCATTCTCGAGTTACTGCTCCAAGGTGTCAACATTTCAAGAAAGCTTGTAGAATGCACTAAGTATGAGTCTGTGCACCTGACTCGCCACCCTTAACTCACCCTCCCTAATTCACCACTCCTGAAATAATGCAACATCTGATTCACTACTCAAAAGACACCTTTAGCTTGACACAATAAAAAATAAGTCACTTTCACCCTTTAGTCACCATTGAATCATCCTACCACAGAGAGACCACCAGAGATTCACCATTCAAAAGAATCACTGAAACCATTCCTTTTTCATATTAAATTCATTATTCCTAAGGGTCATATTTTTTAAATTTATGGATACAGATTAATTTAATGACATTTTTCTGGACATTTGTAGACAATATTGAAATTTACGTCAGACCATAGTACATGGTACAATGTATCAGACCATGCTCGAGAACATGATTTATGATGATGAACATAAAGCTTCAAATAGAATCTCTAAAAATTCATGAAACAAAAAAGAAAAAATAGATGTGTGGTAAAAAATAATATCGAATGCAACTCAACAAGAGTGTTTCATGTGGGTGATCTTCTACTTAAAACATTCAAATAACACACAAAGAATAATATTTATTTACACTTGGATCACTCATACTTCACAATACAGATGCTTCTATAATGCTTGGTTTTACAAAAAAATTATGAAAATGACTCGAGATTCCTTTAATGCTACCTTAAAGAGGTGTAAAGCTGCAACATTTATCACACCGACTAATGTTATCCCTTACACTATTTTATCTTCCTTGTTTGTGTACTTTATTTACATTACAAGTAGCATTTAATTATATCTATTTTTTAACACACACACTGAATCCTGTGAAAATCTAGAATATACACATATATCTTCACAAATTATCTTTCTACACCTTGTATTCCCATGGATAATAGTAGAAGAGGCCCCCTCCAGTCATGTCACATTTTTCACTCCCAAAAAAATTTGGAAGAGGTTCTTGTGATGTGGAAAAAAAAATTAGGTGTTGTTGTATACCTCGATCCAAATTTTGGATTAAGTTTATTTATATAAACTTCATAGTGGGAGGTGATCACAAAGTGGAGAGGACTAAGCCTTAGCTTGAGACCGAACCTATTGTTATTACATACGCAATTCCTTTTAATGTTCTGTTTTCAATTCTTTATATATATAAAACTGAAAACATTTCTTTCACTTTAATAGTTTATCTTAGATAATATTTATATTAGAATTTTATTTAATAAATTAATTTCAAATTATTAAATAGTATATCTTATTATTTCAATTGAGAACTAATCACTCTTTGAAAAATATTTTAATAGGTCAGAACATTTATAAATCTGCTAATTTTTTAACTAGGATGTATTTTATTCTAAATTGGGGGATTTGTTTTAGTCCATTTTAAATAGAAATTTTTAATTATGGAATAAATTCACCCCCACCCCCTCTTCAGTGTCCTAATCTGAAAAACGATTGCATAGTCCAAGTTACCTCATTTTAAGATCCAAATTCCAGTGACATTATGTTATACAATTGATTCTACAGATATCATTTCGCTAATACTCATTTTCCTAATTCTAAGACCAATCTTCTATAAAGTTAGTTCTCAATTTCACTCATCAATTATATAAATCTCCTGGTTTTAGAACCAATTATTTCCTAACTCTGGAATTTAATTTTTAAATAAGGAATGATAGATTATGAGTTTAATAAAGGCTTAAAAAATCAAGACAAAAGACAATACAAAAGGAATATTTACAGAACTGTATTTAGAGAATAATATTTTTAGAATATAAGAAAACCCGATCCTACAAAAACTATGTAGATATTCATAATTTTTTTTAAAAAAATAATTTAAATACTAAAAATATGTGTAAACATGGAATATGGTATTTAAAATATTTATAAATAGAACATGTTTTCTTTACTTATTTAAAAATTTACTAGAAACATAATGAAAATAGTGAAATATATAATAATTTACATATTGAAAATCATTAACTGAAAAGAATTCTATAATTATTATGATAGGTTCAATAGTTTCCACACACGTTTCCATGACATTGTCCATTAAAATAATAGTAAAATAAGGCAAATTAATTTGAATAAGCTCTGAAAATGGGTAGAAATAGCCTGATGTTTATTTTTCCACGTGTTTAATTTGATCTCTCACCTAGTCTTCTATTGAAAGGCTTGAGATATTCTCATTGGTGTTTTCTACTGAGGGAAATATTAAATAAAAATAGAGTTAGAAACTATATAAATTTATTCTAATAAAAATAATGAAATAAAAAAAGAATGATAAGTGTAAAAAGTCTTGGGTAAACCACCTATATTTTTTTTAGTTAGATAGTCTATAGTTGGATAGTTTGTTTGTCATCTATAATGCAAAGGAGTGTGGGGTATGCGTGATATGAAACACCACATTATTTTTAGTCTATATCAGCTCAGGTCAAATTCTTCCTAAATCCACCATTAGATAGATTACTATATGTATCCAACCTCAGTAGTGTGATGTGCTTTATAAAATTTGGGTGGTAGAATAAAAATTGGGGCCTCCTCAGTTTCTTCCACAACTATTGTGTCTTATTGTTCATATATTGGCTCCTACACTTATTATAATAGATAAAAATGTAGGGGATAGTCATTAAAATATCTAATTGGATAAAATCCAAACACTGTGACCATAGTTCAATGGTCCCCCCCCCTCATATGTAGTATATTGTGCTTCTATATCTTCACTAAGGACCATAGGTTATTTTTCTCTTACTATTGTGCCATGCACCAACTAGTGTCCACGGTAATGTGTAGGGAGTAGTGTCTTCACCATAGGTACAAGGAAAACATCATCTTGAAAAACCACTTCCCTTTTGGCATAATATTAAATTCTTCAAAATAAGATTCATGAAATCAAACAAAGTAATATTCATCAATATCCACTAGTTCATCATCCTAGGTTGTCCCATCATCAATTTCTATCAACTCCAATTCCTCTTATATTATTTCAAACATTAATTTTTCTTCAAGGTAAGCTGTGGTAGGTTATTTGTCATTATAATCTTGGGTAGGAATATATTGGAATGAATCTATAAAATAAAAATTACTGAGAAAAGAATAAAATTAACCTTGGAAAAAAGTAAAATGGATTGATCTTAGTTTATTTTTAACTCCCATATCAGTTTGAGTGTGTAGATCAATTTCATGGTATAATTCCTTTTTAAAGTAATATTTTTGGATGGTGGTATTTTTGTCCATTCCAACTTCTATTCAAATGTGAGCTCAATTATCTCTTCATTTTCAGCATCCTCTTTGTCTTGTAACAATTGTTATGATTATATGATTTCAATAATAGCAAGAGGGAAAATGAAAAAAATGTTTTTTTAAAAAATATCAGAGATTTTTTTGGAAAGATAGTACCCCTCATGTGTTTTAACATTTTGTTTCTTTTTCCCATACATTCTCTCTAGGTAAATGTGTTAAATGGTGAATAATGGAAGATACTTCAGTTATAAAAAACCAGTCTCCTCTTCTGGAATATCTTTTTGGGAAAATACAAGGGATCTAAATTTTAAAATTCTTATTGGTTCCTTTGTTCAATGTGTTCTTAGAGGGACTTGTCTATTACAGGTGAAATTATATTGAACTCCTTGTACATTTCTTTATATTCCACTAATTTTAGTTTTTATTTCACTTAAAATTCATTTAGTATAGATTAGTAGCTTTTAATTTTCTACAGTTTAAGTTTCTATTTAGTTTGATGGTTTGAGGGAACGTATTATTGATAGTAGTTGGGTTTTTTTCATGTAGTAGTGTTATCCTCCCACCAATTATTATGTACTGTGTATTTTTGTTTTTTCATACATTGATAGTATATCTCATTAGATTCTTATGGGAATTGGAACTTATAATATGGGTGAGGATCCATTAAATAATGGTCTCACTATAATGATTATCCTAGTTTTAGAAAAAAGAAAGAAGAAAAATAAAGATATGAAAAACAAGAAAGCACTAAATTACAGTTTTGTTAAGGACAGTGTGAAGTCAACCTTTCTTCCTAAAGATGATGCCATGTTAATTGTTCAGTTTTCAAGGGCCAGGGTCAAATATAATTTCTATTTTATTATTAATGTATCTATGTGGATGAACGAGGTTTTATATCATGGAGAAATGGTTACAAGTCCCACTATCCTAGAACACATGTATCTTTTATTATTAATTAAAGAATCCAGAAATGATGATTGATTTTTTTAGTTTTTGAATTAAATTTTTTAAAACAAATGAAAAATAATTCAAACACAACAATTCTTGAAAGGGGGTGGATTAAGGGTTGATCACATGGATTCTTTATCATTATATAGTTCTCATCTGATAATAGTGTCAACAAAATTATTCCATTAATATATTCTATCTATTTCGTGATTTTAAACATATAGAAGATAAATATCCCTTAATACATCTTGTTCCACCTACTCTATAGTGAAGAGGTAATCAACACACTTGATTGATGAATTCACTATCTTAACACCCAGCTCCATCATATGTTGTTCATCCCTCAATCCACAAAGGCTTTAGGGAGGATCCTACTAAGAATCATATTATGCTCATGCCACACACACACACACACACATATATATATATATATATTAGGTCCACAAGATCAGGTTAGATATTGAGTTGGATATTATTTGCTTAAGGTGCTATAGAATTTTTTTAGGCTTCATAGTTTCTACCATGTTTACCTTTTTTTACTTTTAGTATACCATTATGTTGTTTCCATACTATATAAAATTACATGTATACACTTGGTTTTTATTTTATATATACATATAAGAATAATTTGATTGGTGTATTAGCCTTATATCACTCTTTTTCATGTTCTCTTAGAGGGTAATGCGTCACATTTGTATCTTTACTATACCCTTAATGCTAGCCACCAACTCAGGGCCTGCTAGAGGTTGGACTCAGTTGGTTGCTATCTCCCTTCTCTCGTGTCATCCTGGAATATGTTATCATTGGGGGGAGGGTGTTCATGACAAGTTGATACTTTACTATTATATTTAAATCTTAACATATATTTCATAACATTTTGTAAATGATTAAAAACATTAAAATAATTAATCATAATATCTGGTAGATGTCTCAAATGTCCTTTCATAGAATGTTTATAAATATTTTATACATTACAATATCCTAACATTCTATCCCAACCATTGTTGATATTACGCTACACTAAGGAAAGGTAGATCTTGGATTCTATTGTATTCTATATTTAAATAGTAAATATTCACATGTCTATAAACATAAATAATAAATTTACATTTTAAACATTGAATATTTCATTTATCATTCCTGAAGTTTACAAGATAACCTTCATCACATAATTGACTTATGCTAACAAGATTTTTCTTAAGTCTCAATACATATGAAACATTTTAAGTTAATGTTTTACCATGATGTTGGATATCATCAATACCATATGTTTCTCCTTTATTGTTATCTCCAAAATTAATTTTTCCTCCCTTCATCATAATAATATTTTGAAGGATATTTTTGTTTCCAATCATATGTATGGAATAATTTCTATCAATGTTTTAGATTTTTTGGCAATTGGAACCCATCCTTACTCTCTAAAATAAAAAACACTAATTATTTTTAGCCAAACATTCATGAGTCTAGAATTACTAGAAAATAAAATTTTTAGAATGTGCAACTGTTGAACAATCTTATGATCAAATGGGAAAAATGTTTTAGAGATACAAGATTTTTTAAAATTAAATGTTTTAATTTAATTTGTATATTTTTTCGATGGATCAACTCTAGGGTACTTTTTACAAAATAGTACAATTTTAGGAATAATATAGTTAGACTAAAAATATAGTTTTTCTTAATTAAAACATATTCCATACAAATTTCTATATGGTTATAACCATTTTTAATGTTTATCATAATTTTTAGTCTCATAAGTAAAATTTGATAAGTTATTTTTCTGACTTAATATATATGAATTTAGTTGTATATATAGATTCTTATCATATTTAGTTGAACAAGAATTACCTTTTTTATCTAAAAATGTAGTATTATTAAAAATATCATAATTATTCTTTGAAATTTTAGACGTTCTATAAACATTTCCTCTATAGCACAATAATAGTATTTTAAAAATTATTATTCCTTTTATCCATCAATTTACCATATCAAGTCACTTTTTCAAAACAATATGTATTATCCTCATCCCCCACTATAATAACCTTTTATTTTTTAAAACAAGTTAAAATATATTCATAATAATATTTTGGATAATTATCATTTAATGTTAAGTTGATAAGGGGTTTAGAGTATACAATTTCCCTATGGCATTGGTTATTCATTGTAATTCTAGTATAGAAACTAATAAACTTTTATCATTACTATTATTATAATAAAAACTCTATGAAGTACTATTTCTTCCACTATAACTCCATGTATATGAAGATTTCAATTATTCCTCACCTTTTTTGTTACAATATTTCTTTAAAACATTCTCATTATTCCTAAACCTTGAAAAATCTAGCATTATATGTCCTAGATTCTTACACTCGTAACAAATCATCTCAGAAGTATCATTATTGTCTCTTTTATCATTATGATTGTCCTATACATGTAATGAAAGTATTTCTTTCTAACAATCTTGTCCATCGTATTATCTAACTGGGTGGGATTGTCCTCACTTTTCACTAATGAATTATAATTTGACTCAAACATCAAATTTCTCTTAGTTTTAAAATATTTAGAAACATTCTCATTAGACATGTATTTCTTATCTATAGAGACAAATGTTGAATCAATAGAAACCTTGTTGTTTTTATTTTTCTTTTTATCATCGCTTTTTATCCCACTATCATATTTTATGAGAGTTCCAATTAAATAATCCAAAACTGGTTTAGATAGAAATTTAAAATCATTTGTCATTTTAATATTACATTCCCACTCCTTATGCATAATATTAATAATTATTTCTATCAACTCCTCATCTGGTAACTCATTTTCCACTAGTGTCACGACTTGCCTTCACCAAAAGGAGAGAAGGGACAGCAGATTGCCAGACCCTACCTTATTTACGTTGAAGGAGAGATAATGACCCCAGAGACCTGCCTTCGATAGGTCCCAGAGTGGCGACCAGCACCAAGGGTATAGAGTCACACACAAAATGGAAGGCATTACCATTTTTATTTTATAGGATCTGGAGATAAGATATCAACCCCAACAACACAAAAGATGAAAGTAAAAGTAAACCAGAAAGTAAACCATTCCCATTAAGACATTCTTGTTTTCATGTTCAAGTGGTCCCATCTGGGTGAATTCTACACTACTGGGCAATTAGTAACTAACAGTCGCAACCGCAAGCCAGAGAAAGAGACAGACAAAAGAAAATTTAAGCATTCACACCTGGTTCTCTTTTAAAGTCACAACCACAAAGGGATCAGTGAGATCCCTCAAAGTACTCGAACCAAAGAAATCCTTGAGATACAGCCCCACATGGCTTCTGATCCACAACCAACAACTATAAAACAACAGGGGATACCATCCCCATCCATATCACCCCATAAGCCATAATCATAACAACTACACATACCACAGATTCGACCACATCCCTCATTAAGTTTCCCCCTTTTTGTTTAGTTAACCATGGTGATCACAAATGGATTTTTGTTCACTGGACATCCATTTAAATTAAATGAGTTTACGTGATAAATCAATTCCATGTTATAGTTATTTAATCTTCACAGGAGACAAGGTTCAATAATGCACAAGGAAAGACCACCAACGCCACGATTTTCAGTGGGTATAGGCCCCCACAATTCATGACATAAATATCATTGGGTAAGGAAAAGTAGCAAAACATAGATCACACCCCCCCCCCTTAATTCTTTAAAAGGTCCGTTCATTATCTTCATTAAGTTTGGTCTTATAAATCCCCAGGGAAACAATAGCATACCCACCCCGCATGATACACAGTAAAGAGAGACGAAGGAAAACCCTACTTTGTTGATCAAGGATCGAAGTTCTCCACGCACTAATAATTGGGGATGCGTGACTTGCAGGGGAAGAACGTCGGGGACTCCAAGGGTGAGCAGAAAGTTTTTGGAATAGGCGCACCACTTGCCTCGGGAAGGGGAACTCCAAATTCACATGGAAGAAAAGGAGGCCTACCAAGAGGAAGAATAAGGAATTCCCATGCGATATAAGGATGAGATCTCGATGTTACAGGATATTGGAATTTGAACAGCTTTAATGTCAGATCGTGGTTCCCTGCGCAGTTGGGAAGTTTCACACGAAGGAATTAATTGTTATTTAACAACTCTCATCGGAAAAGGTGGTAATAGCTGTGACTTTAAAGGATTTTATATAAACAAGGGGTAACATTACGTGGACACACAGCTGTGTCCATGGAGGATCGCCCCACACTTAGGAATTTAAACATTGATTATGGGCTTAAAAATGGCCTTGAACAACATCCAAAACGTTTAAAGGGATAAAAGTAGTGTTGTGGGAGAAACTATTGGAGAAAAATCGACAAGGCTCGGTGACACCGATCGTGTCTCACCGATCGTGAAACACAACGATCGGTCGCACCGATCGTGCCACACACCAATTGGTCGCACCGATCGTGCCACACACCGATTGGTCACACCGATCGTGCCACACACAAATTGGTCGCACCGATCAGTGAGGCACTGATTTTGTCACACCGATCGTTCAACACACCAATCGGTCGCACCGATCGGTGAGGCACCGATCATGTCCCACCAACTGTGTCACACCGATCGGTGAGACATCGATTGGTGAGACACTGATCGGTCGTACGTCGATCGGTCACATGTCGATCGGTCGGACGTTGATCGGTCGCACGCCGATTGGTCGCACGCTGATCGATTGCATGCCGATCGGTCGCACGCTGATCGGTCGCATGCCGATAGAGCGTCCTACCACCGAGATTCCATCCTTAGGATCCATATTTTGGCAAAGGGATGGACCATGAGGGTCTGGGCCATCACATCAGATACCTCTCAAACTATTCTCACCCTCTAGAATCAAAACCAAATCAGAAGAAAAGAGGGGGTCTGAACAACCACCTCAAAAGATACCTCTCAAGAGTAAACCCATTCACATCTATAAACACTTCTCCCTAAAGTAACCATGAAACACTCGAGGGTCAAATTATCCAGTCATCTGGGTTAGGGATTTTCTTCCTCCATGCCAAGATACAATCTGCTTTGGGTGGCACTGACTCGCCCGCACAGGTTTAATCGCATCCACCTTACTGCGTCTTGATTAGGGATCAGGTCCTCCCCTCCCCATAGTCAAGACTCTTCACACATATCCACACAAAAAAAAGGAAAAACCACACATCCCATAGTTAACAAGGTAAGGCGTTCCATCACAAACAAGTACAAACAAACAGAACAAAACTCAAAATAGATCTGGGTACTGATTGCACATCTGTGTCTCCCATTCCTAGGTACTTTCCTCGAGCCTGTCATTCCTCCATAACACACGAACCAAAGGAATGGTTCATCCTCGGAGCACCTTATCCTCATGATCCTCGATCCTCACTGGTCTTTCCACAAAGGTCATGTCGTCCTCGATATCCAGTTTTCCCCAGTCGAGGACGTGTGAATCATCATGTACATATCGTCTGAGCCGAGACACATGGAAGACGTCATGTATTCATAGTAGTGGCGGTCTTAGATATAGAAGATAAGCCACTTCTCCGACCCGCCGCAGTATTTAGAATGGTCCGATGAATCTGGGAGGAAGCTTACTCTCCCTGTTGAACCTCAGTTTCCCACGCCGAGGGGAGACCTTCAAGAATACGTGGTCTTCGACCTCAAACTCCAAGGGTCTCCTCCTACTATCGGTATTTCACTTATGTCGGTCCTGTACCGCCTTCATCCTCACCTGTATAACCTGAACCTTCTCCATTGTGCTCTGCACCACCTTCGGGCCAAGAACACTCGCTTCCCCAACCTCGGTCCAGCACACGGATGAGCAACATGTCCTTCCGTACAAATCTTTGAATGGAGCCATGTCAATGCTAGAGTGATAGCTATTATTGTAGGAAAACTCCTCTAGAGGAAAGTGTCGCACCCATGATCCCACAAAGTCCAGAATACATGCCCGTAGCATATCCTCCATGGTTTGGATGGTGCGATCTGTCTGTCCATCTGTCTGGGGGTGGAAAGTAGTGCTAAGACGTAGATGGGTGCCAAAAGCATGCTGCAATCCTCTCCAAACTCGGGAGGTAAACCGTGAATCCCTATCTGAGACTATGGATCTCGAAATCCCATGAAACCGCACCACCTCATCCATGTACCTTCGTGTTAAGGCATCCACGACACCCGTCTCATTGATCACCAGAAAGTGAGCCGACTTCGTCAACCGGTCCACCACTACCCAGATAGCATCATAGCCTCCTTCGACCTTGGGTAGTCATGTGATGAAATCCATCAAGATGTCATCCCACTTCCACTCAGGGGCATCTAGAGGCTGCAACAAACTGCCTGGAACATGGTGTTCGACATTCCCCTACTGACACACTAGGAACTTTGCTATGAACTCTACCACCGCCCGCTTTACCCCGATCCACAAAAACTAACTCTTCAACCCCGGGTATATCTTGGAAACTCTCGAGTGTACTTCCAGGGGTGAGTTGTGGAACTCAACCAGAACTCTCTCGCGCATCGCCTCTGGAAAAAATAGTTTTCCTTGAAAAAGGACCTGATTCTAACCATCCTCTGTCCACCCTTCCGGAGCTTCTCCCTGGTTAACCTGGTCACGCATCACTTGACTCTCTATGTCTCCCCACTAAGACTCCTCCACCTATCATAGGAGAGAGGATTGCACTGTCATCTGGAACAGAAAACCTCTACCACCATCCTCCTGTACATCCAGGTGTAGGGCAGCCAACTCCTCCATCGCCTTCCAGGCATCAGCCGACTCTTGAACCGCATCCTTCTGCGACTTCCTACTCAAGGAATCAGCCACCACATTCCCTTTTCCTGAGGTGTAGGAAATCTAGAAGCCGTAGTCCTGAAGGAACTCCATCCACCTACTCTTCCGCAAGTTCAGGTCCTGATGGGAGAAGATATACTTCAAGATCTTGTGATCCGTAAAGACCACAAAGCGCTCTCTACGAGGTAATGTCGCCACAACTTTAGTGCGAACACAACCACCGCAAGCTCCAGATCATGGGTGGAATAGTTACACTCATGGGGATGTAAATGCCTACACCCATAGGAGATAACCCCTTGTTTTTTCATAAACATACACCTGAGGCCTTTCCCGAAAGCATCACATAACACCTCATATGCCGCCCCTTCTTTTGCCAAACTCAGCATTGGGGCACATACCAACTTCTATTTTAGATAGGTGAAGGCTGCCTCGCACTGCTCATCCCATACGAATGCCTGGTCCTTCTTGGTCAAGGCTATCAAAGGTGCCACAAATTGGGACAAGTTGGGCATGAACCTCCAATAGTAGCCTGCTAGTCCAAGGAAACTACGAACTTCTTCCACGTTCTTGGGTGCAACCCAAGAAAAAACCTCCTCGACCTTCGATGGGTCCACCGCTACTCCCTGTTCGGACACCACATGCCCAAGAAAGTGCACTTCTCACTCCCAGAACTTGCACTTGGACAACTTCCCATAGATTTGGTGCTGCCAGAGGACCTCTAAAACCATTCTCAGGTGCTCAGCGTGATCCTCCTTTGACCTTGAGTAGATCAGGATGTCGTCAATAATCACAACTATGAACTGGTCCAGATATTCTGAAAAGACGGAGTTCATGAGCCCCATGAACATAGGTGATGCATTCATAACACCGAACGGCATGACTACAAACTCAAAGTTCCCATACTTTCACCTGAAGGCAGTCTTGGAGATATCACCCTCCTTCACCCTCACCTGGTGATATCCAGATTGCAAATCGATCTTAGAGAACCAACACGCTCCCCTCAGCTGGTCAAAGAGTTCGTCTATCCTCGGGAGAGGGTAGTGATTCTCGGCCGTTACCTGATTCAGTCTCTTGTAGTCCATGGAAATTCTTAGACCACCATCCACCTTCTTTGCAAACAAGACAGGAGCACCCCATGGTGATTCACTTGGTCGAACAAAACCCTTCTTCATCAAATCGTCAATCTGGATCCGCAACTCCCGCAACTCAGAAGATGCCATTCGGTAGGGGGACATTGAAATCAGACAGGCACCAGGTTGCAAGTCTATCCCGAACTCAATATCACATCGAGGGGGTAGAGTCACCACCTATTCAGGGAAGACTTCCATAAACCCATTGACGATCCTTGGGACTTCCACCATCTCTGCATCCACCAACTCCATTGATAGTTCTATTAACAAGGAAATGAGGGGCTCCTCTCGCCTGCTGATCTTCTGGAAACCCCACTCACCGATGAAAGTTACACATTGGCTGCCCAAATCAGAAAACACAACCCTTCCTCGGAAGCAGCCAATGAAGGAACATATAGAGAACTTCTAGTCAATGACTAGGATGACATCGTATGGTTGTTTCTGCAATAGTAGAAGATCCCTGATAGACTGATGTGGCCCTATCATCAGTCTACACCCTTGGAAAACATAAGACAAGTCGGTCTGACCTCCGACTGGCGTGTTCAGCACTAGGGGCGCTGAATGTCTCTCGACGTCTAAACACAGGGCACGGGACAGACTTGGTGTAACAATGGAGAGAGAATCTCTTGTATCGAACATGGTATGGGCAAGAGTACTAAGCAAGATGATTGAACCTCAAATGACCTCTGGACCTAGTGGAACTACTTCCCATGCAGCGTGAAACTTCCCATTCCCAGCTCCTCTGCCTCTCGGATGTTGGCCGCATCCCATACCACACCCTGGTCGAGGCCCTTGAGGGGCACCCTGGGGTTGGCCTCCTCCCGCCACGTCTGGTCTCAGGGGGCGGGAGCTTGCTGTCCCTGCTGCTGCTAAAAGGGCCTAGCTGAAAACTGTTGCTGCTGAGGTGGGTGCAGAACCTGCTCACCCCTGATGTATTACACTCTGTCCAGGCACTGATTTCGAAGGTGCCCATGGCTCCCACAGACAAAGCACCTCAGTCCTGAGCCCGAAAGAAAAGGGTGAGGAACGGGGGATCGGAACTGGAATTACTGAGGCATGCTTCCTACTAGTCAAAACCTACAGGGTCCTGATGTAGGAGGCATTCTGCTGACGTCCTTCCCCTTCGACGAGCCCAACTAGATTCCCTCTCGTGATGCACCTCCCAGCGTGTTCATCCTCTCCACCACCTCAGCTTTCTTCTGGACCTCCATGTAGGTTGGTAAGGTGAATGGAGTAACAAAATACTGAAGAGAAGGTCGAAGTGCCTCATCCAAACGTCTCTCCCGAGACTCCTCATCTGGAAAGAGGTCCGGAGCAAAGTGAAGAAGATCCTTGAACTTGATCCACATCTCTCTCACTGACATACTCCCCTGTTGTAGGGAGAGTATCTCCTACCTCTTCTCAGCCTTCATCGTGGAAGAGAGGAATTCCACCCGGAACTCCTTGAAGTCAGTCCACACCACTTCAGCCTCCATCTTCTCCCCAAGATAAAGATTCCACCACTGATGCGCTGCTCCCCGCATCTGGCTGGCAGCCAGAGGAACCTAGTACTTCTTCGGAGCCCGAATCACGCCGAAGTCTATCACTAGATCCTTGAGCCAGCTCTCCGTCTCCATGTCTGAGACACTACCCTCATACTTCCCGAGGGTCTACTGCTGAAAGGCACGAAGCGTCCTCTACCACTGATCGTCCTCCTCCTCCCGGTCATCCCTCTGTCGATCGGCCAAAACAACCTCTGGAGCCTCGATCGACCGCACTACTCGTGGTCTTCTCCCAGGTTCCATAGCTGCAAGGTAAACAAGGAATGCCTAAGCCTGAGTAGTGTAGAATATTGTTCTTAAATTTTCCTTAGGCTTCTTATTCATTTTAAATCCCCAAAATACCCATGAAACTAATAGGCACAACCGCAAGCCAGAGAAAGAGACATCCAAATGACAATTTCAGTATCTGCACCTGGTTCTCTTGTAAAGTCACAACCCCAAAGGGATTAGTGAGATCCCTCGAAGTACTGGAACCAAAGAAAGCCTCGATATACAGCCCCACATGGCTTCCGATCCACAACCAACAACTGTACAACAACAGGGGATCCCATCCCCGTCCATATCACCCCATAAGCCCTAATCAGAACAACTATGCATACCACAGATTTGACCACATCCCTCATTAAGTTTCCCCCTTTTTTTTAGTTAACCATGGTGATCACACAGGGATTTTTTTTCACTGTACATCCATTTAAATTAAATGATTTTACGTGATAAATCAATTCCATGTTACAGTTATTTAATCGTCACAGGAGACAAGGATCAATAATGCACAAGGAAAGACCACCAACGACCATGATTTTTAGAGGGTATAGGCCCGCACAATTCACGACATAAATATCCTTGGGTAAGGAAAAGTAGCAGAACATCGATCACCCCCCCCCCTTCATTATTTAAAAGGTCCGTTCATTATATTCATTATGTTTGGTCTTATCAATCCCCATGGAAACAATAGAATACCCACCCCGCATGATACACAGTAAATAGAGACAAAGGAAAACCCTACTTGGTTGATCAAGGATCGAATTTCTCCACGCGCCAAGAATTGGGGATACGTGACTTGTAGGGGAAGAACGGCGGGGACTCCAAGGGTGAGCACAAAGGATCTGGCACAAGTGCACCGCTTGCCTCAGGAAGGGGAACTCCAAACGCACTAGGAAGAAAAGGAGTCCAGCCAAGAAGAAGAAGAAGGAATTCCAGTGTGATATAAGGATGAGATCCCGTTGTTACGGGATATGGGAATTTGAACGGCTTTAAAGTCGGATCATGGTTCCCCATGCAGTTGGGAAGTTTCACACGATGGAATTAATTGTTATTTAACAACTCTCATCGTAAAAGGGGGTAACCGTTGTGACATTAAAGGATTTTATATAAATAGGGGGCACATTAGGCGGACACACAGCTGGGTCTGTGGAGGGTCTCCCCACTCTTAGGAATTTAAACATTGATTATGGGCTTAAAAACAGCCTTGAACCACTTCCCAAAGTTTAAAAGGGCTAAAAGTGGTGTTACATGGGAAACTGTAGGAGAAAAACTCGACAAGGCTGGGTGACACCGATCGTGTCGCACCGATCGTGCCACACATCGATTGGTCTCACCGATCGTGCCACACACCGATCGGTGGCACCAATTGTGCCACACACCAATCAGTCGCACCGATCATGTCACATCGATCATGTCACACCGATCGGTGACACACCTATCATGTCACACCAATCGGGGAGACACCGATCGGTCGTACGCTGATTGGTCACACGCGGATTGGTCGCACGTCGATCGGTCACACGCCGATCGGTCGCACACCGATCGGTCACACGCCGATAGAGCGTCCTACCACCGAGATTCCATCCTTAGGATCCGGATTTTGGAAAAGGGATGGACCATGAGGGTTTGGGCCATTACAACTAGAGACTACAAACTATTAACAATAATATTTAAATGTTGATGCATTTTCATAACTGATTCACCCATTAGGAAATCAATTGCTTTATAATATGTATGGAGGATATCTCTTCTAGTTTCAAAGCCTATAGAACATTAAAAATGAATAAAATCAAGATTTTACATACATTATTATCTATTTACCATGATAAAATATAATTGTAAACATTTCATTCCATGGAAGGAAACAAGGTATTTCGAACAAGATAACTCAGCTGATATTATTCTTTTTCCTCTCTACTTAAAGTTGTAACATTCTTTATTCAAGATCATATAACTAATAGTTATTATAAAAATGTTGTATACAATAATATTAGTAACAAAATCATCCATTCTATATCAACATATTTTATAGTCATCCATATCAAAAATGGATGTCCTTTTAGAATTTTATTCTCTAATAAAACAAGAGACAAATTTTCTATCTTAAAGAAAAAATCCAGTTTTCTACAAACATGACTAGTGTAAACAATATATATGTAGAAACCCACTATAATACCAAATTTTTGATCATAAGAGTATTCAATGTAATAAATGAGGGGGGAAAGTTAAATTGTTGTTATAAAAATGTAACCATACAATTTTCCCACCACCTTTATAAAATTACTTGAGAAAAGTAATTGTATTGATACACTTTATAATGACATATGGAAACATTATATAAAAAACGATATAAAATTTTATAAAATATTCATAGATTAAATATACAATACACATAAAAATAATAATTAAAAATTCATATAACATTTATTAAATAATGTATCAAATTTAGGTAATATTTGGGAAGAACGATCTTCAAATTAAAATAATGTGATAAGGAAGTATCATAACACATCTTTTTGTAGCCATGAATTTCCATTTTGTAAGGCGTATCTTCCAAGATTATGAGTCCCTTGATTAGAAAAATTACACAAAATCTATTTCCCTAAAACCAGGAATGTCACACACGGTTTTTTTTCTGTCTTTGTATTGATCCGGCCCATTAGAAATCCCGATCCTTTTCATGGGTATTTAATGAGATTAATCTTGAGTTTTGAAGTTTCATATATGTCTATCCACCATAATTTGGGATCCCCATTGCTTTTTTAGGAGTTTTTGAAGAAAGGGTGGTTACTTCATGATTTGGGCCAACCGTGAGCTCATTCCCAGTTTTAAAAACTGAATTTGTTTCTTTTATACCTCTTTTGTTTTTCATCATTTTTCACCCATTCAACTTCCCACTTGTCCTATACTGATATATTAAAATTTATTTATCCTTTTGGACCCATTAGAAATTCATAAGCCGGGTGAATTTGGGATACTTATTTAGGTATTGGGCCAGCCCATGGGCCCATTTCTTGTTTTAAAAGAATAATTTGTTTCATTTATATCTTTTTCATTTTTTACTATTTGTCGGTGATTCCACCTCCCCCTCGAAGCCCATAACCGTATACTAACCCTTGTAATTGATTTTACCTCTTTGGTGCTCATGTGGGTCGCGGATTAGGGCGAAAATTCTCAGGAAACCTCAAATCGCCCAGAATTTCCAAGTTAAGGTTTATCATTCATAAATCAATCAATTAGTACTCTTTTTCCCCCAATATTCTTCCCCTGGTTCGTCCAGACCATAGAAGTCTCTCCAAGAATTTTCAATCCATTCCCTCTTCACTAGGGCTTCAGATCTAATGGAAGATGAAGAGTTTTCTAGGATGAAAGGTGAGATTCCTTCTCCTTTCTTCTTCCTCTTCCCCCTAATTTCATTATTTCTTGGTTTTATATTGTACCCTAGTCTTGATAGACCTAGTGTTTTGTTATAAAATGTTTTTTTATGGGTTTTATGTTTTTTTAGGTCTGGTATTTATAGTTTTAGGGTTTATAAACCCGCAGCGGGTGATTTCGGGTGTGCGTTTCAATTACGCCAAAGATTTGAGGTAGGATACCCCTTTCACATGCCTTTATTATTTAAGTTTCATCATTTTATTATTTTTAACACCTTATATATATGTTTATTATTTTTTTTCATCCTTTGGATAATTTTTGTGGTGTGCAAAGTGGTTGTTTAATCATTGTTTTGTGAAAGGTAGTGTTGTTTTGTCATGAAAATGCCCAACAAGTGTTTGTTTAAATGTTACATTATCTTTTGAAAATATTTTGTGAGGTTTATAATCTGTTTTATGGTATTTTAAACATTTTACAGTATCTTTAATGAAAATATGGCTTTCAATTGGTGTTTTATTCTTTTTCATGTACTTAAAATAAATTGTTTTGTTTAAAAAGGGCATGTCATGTGTTCGGTAAATTGCCCGGTTGGCTTTTATGTGTGATGTGTGATTTAAAAGTTATTTGTTTGGATTTATAAAGGAATTGGAAGAATGATAAATGGTATTTTGGGGTACTTATATGGATTTCCTATTTGGATTTGTTTTTACAATCAAGTGGGTTTTGATTTACAACATATTTTGGCCCGAGTTGCCCAAAAATGGACTGTTTCACATCTTTATGAAAATGGTTGTGTTTTGAATATGTAACCTGAGTATTATAAGAGATTTATGAATGTGGTTTTCTACTGTAAATGGTTTTTATACAGATCCTTAATATAATTAAAATTCATACCTTCGTCAAAGGTTAGTTTTGAGAAAATGTTTAAAGGCCCATTTGGCATTTCCTAGAAATGAAGGAGTGTTTTACTTGTATATAACAAGTTGTGCAATTGGGATTGTTTTATGGTCCATTAAATGAATTTATTAAATGTTTATTGGGATTCCAAATATTATTTGGTTTGTTTTTGATGTGTTTTTATAATTGAAAGAGTGTTTTTGAAAGAGTTTTATCTGCAAAGCCTCAATACACTTCATGAAATTGTTTTACCAAAATATTTAGCGGTTTGTTGATTAGTGTAAGAAATGTGAAGAAAGATTATGGGTTGTTTGCGTTTTTATGGTTTTGGAATGGAATGTGGATATGAAATGGGTATTTGATAATATGTTTAACTTTATTGAGCACTAAAGGGAATCCCAGGTATCTAGGTGGGCGGACGTGTACTAGTATGCTAGTGATTCTGTGGGGGTTGGCCCCTGTTTCACATAGCAAGTTTGACGATGACAACACTAAATAAACTATAATGATGGTGATGATTGGGGACCGCTAGGTTATGGGTATGTTCCCTAATAGTGGCTCGTGCACGAGAATGGATATTTATTATGGTTACTTTCACCGAGATACGAGGTACCTGGGGCTCACAACTAACTAGTGCCTAGGGGTGTTCCTGTGACTAGTGCTCATTGGCTATTTTGTACTCACCATCGGCATACGGTGTGTTTGGTTGGTAAATTCAGTAGTATGTGTTATTTATTTAATAGTTAAAATTCTTTAAATAATCCCTCTTGAAAACTATGTTCATTTTGAAGTTGCACCTCTTTGAGAAAAATAGTTACTTGCATTTTTGTTTATTAAACATGCAAGTTTTTGTCTGATAATTATTATAGCATGGAACCTCATTTGAAAACCATACTTTCATATATTTAATTTAAAACTATAAATTAATGTTTCATTTATTTTAAAGTAATGTGCATTGGGAATAGAATATCGGGCTAACCTACTGAGTTTTAATACGCACGCCTATAGTCTTCTTCTTTTTTAGCCCTTGTGCAGGTTTCATCTTTAGTTCGATCACCTTGGGCGACTTTTGATCATTGTGTTGGAGAGTGACCAGAAGTGCCACATGGAGTTAGTTGGTCATTGGGATTGTTCATTTGAGTTTTTGATTTTGTTCTACCTTTAGTTTCTTGTATAAATAATATTTTGTTCAATTTTTATATAAATTCATTTTGGGCTGTCCGTTTATTTCCTCTGTTTGTTTGATTGTCTATATATGGGAGAAATCGTTCCCTTATGTACTCTATTGATGCCCTTTGTGCTTGTCACCATCCCGGGAGGATCGGGAATGCCTTTCGGGACTTGTCGTGGGCTAGCCTGGGTGACCGGTTCAGGGTCGACTCGGGCTGGTTCGTGACAAAATGGTATCAGAGGAGGTTGGCTCTTAGCAGACCTTTCTTTTTAGAGTGCCCTTGTTATTTTGGGGATGTCAAGGTAGATGGAGTAGGATTGTGGGGACTTGAGGGGTAAGTGCAAGAAGAGCGTCACGAACTCTTTCTTGTTCTAATCCTCAGGTTTCGAAGGGAGTCCAGTTTTATTAGTGTCCTTTGTTCTGGTTGATTTTTTTGGTGTTGGGATATGACAAGGGGAGTCTGACTAATGGCCTCCGTGAGCTCGCAGGGCCTGGCAAGCCATGTGGAGCTAGGGATTGGTCCTAATAAGTCTCTCTGTGTTGGTGTTGTGTTTGGCATATGGCCGCCAACCATATGGTCAAGTCACCCACCGACACTAGTTCCCTTTTTTTGGGTCTCTTGAAACATTCTTGAATTCTGAATTTTTGTCTTTAAAATCCTTGTGTGAGAATTGTGGAAATGGGTTTTAATGGAAGGATTAGATTTTTAAAAGTGAAAAATGGGGTTTTCCAAAATTAAATATAATAATGGTTTTGGAAGGTTGTGTTTTTGTAAAAAAATGGAGGGAATTGGAAATGATTTAAAGGGATTGGATTATCCATAATCTAAACTTGTGGTTTGTTGGAATAAAATGTTTTGAAATTGTGAATCATTTTAAGGTGATTCTGGATCTTTGTTTTAAATGGGGTATTTTGGGATGTTAAAAAGTTTCTGAATCGGATAAATTAGTTTTGGAAATTGGTTTTGATCGGTTGGTGTTTTACTAGAAACGGTATTGGTCTCAATGGACCTCAGATTATAAAAATATACATTACTGATTTTTTTATAAAAAAAATGGGAAGGGGTTGTTTCGAGTGGCTTGGTTATTTAAAAAGTTTTTTAAAATGAAAAGGGGTAAGTTTTTAAGAAAATGGTTCTTAATGAATTGTGGTTTTCTTTGTGAAATATGAAAAAGGTTTTTCACTTGGTGGTTGGTGTTCCTTTTGAAGGTACATGATTTTTGGAATGATGTTGTTTTGTTTTAGCCTTTGGTGTTTTCATGAGTGCTCACATGCATGGTTTTATTTATATCTAGAAGGATGAAATATATGGTATGGTGGTTGGGTGCCTGGGGTGGCATGGAAATGTGAATGTGGGTGAGACTTGATGAAACACCATTGGTGAATGTGGAAACCCACCAAGTTATTTTGTTTTTCAAAAGTGTTTTGAGTTGAAAGATGTTGTCCTTTTTTTATAAACCAATGGTTATGTGGCCAGTTTTTTTCTATGTCATAGAAGAGTTGTTTATTCAGTAAGCTTCCTTGTCATCTACAATTCATACTCTTGTTGTATCTTGAGATGATATCTTGTTGGTGTCTTGGTTTTGGAGAAATTTTCATTGGGTTTCTAAAGATGTGTTTGATGTTGTGATGTGGCCAGGGATAGTTCTCCGTTGGAAATATTTCCTGCCGATCAACCTAAGGATTCATTTCAAAGGTTAAATCCACCTCTTTTGATGATTCCTCAACCTGTTTGTTGGAATAGAGAGTAGTTTGGGATCTATTAAAAGTGCTTCTAGGTCGTGATAATTCTTTTGGACAGAGCAGTTGTGTTCGGTGATGTTGATGTGTTTCATCTAATTCCTTGTCCATTATGCCCCTCATTTGGAGTGATAAGGAATTTTGATATGTATCTATGAGTTCCTATTTAGATGAAGGTTTTTGTTTGGTGAGCATGTGAGGTTTTTTTGAGTGGCGTGATCCTTATCACCTGACTACAGTGTAGCAAATGCTTCAAGAATCAGGGCTCCAGCCATAGGCCTCGGAGTGAAGCTTTTCACGCAGTCTGGAAATTGACAGAGGTTTGGAGTACTCGATTAGGATCCTTCCTCCACAATTTTGGTAAGTTATTTTCTATTTCAATGTTTTGGTTCCTCATTTCTATGAATTTCCCTTTGTCGCAACAAGTGTGGTGGACTTAGCCCCTCACACAATGTCTATTGATATTCCTTCATGGATGTGGGTTTTCAATCAATGTCCTTGTGTGGAACGCCTGTAAAAATCAGGTGCAGTCTTGCTGTTACCTATTCATAGGTGGAGAGTTTTGGGTAGTTTCTTTGTTTCTTTTGTGGTTTCAGTGGCCAAATTATTGGGTCCCCTTCCCTCCCATCCCCAAGTGGCGGGGGTCCAGAACTGTGCTGAATGTGTTGGCCAAGTTCTTGTCCCCTTCGTTCGGGAGTGGGTGGTTTATATGTTCATGTTGTAACCCTATTAACTTGGTATAGTAGGTTTTTGTAGGTGGGGTTTTTTTTGGTCTTGTGTGAGTGAGTCCCAATTATAGCTCATGGGGAATTCTTGTCTGTTCGTTGCTAGTTGGTTTCTAATGGTGGGGAGACCCACCATGGGTCTCCTGGATTTTCATCCAAAGAACATTTCTAGTGCTAGTTGATTCTTAATGGTGGGGAGTACATTAGGGAATCCCCTAGAATATTTTGTTTTTGTGAGTTCTCTTTGGTTTGGGTGATGTTTGGGTTCATTGAGAGAAGTCCCAACAATTGGGTTCTTGGCTTGGTTGTGGAGGTGGTGGCTTCACCTTTCCGTTGATTCTCCAGACATGGTTGTGAGTTGAGTTTTGTGTGGGAAAGAGTATTAAAACGCATTGTTGGTGATTGATATTTCCTTATATTTAGAGGCTGAATTATGTTGTTATGGAATCCTTAGGTGTTGTTTTTTTCAGCTGGAAAGTGTTATGGCTTTTCGGGGGCGGAAAGCTTTAATGGTGGGGAGAATTGTCACACACGGTTTTTTTTCTGTCTTTGTATTGATCCGGCCCATTAGAAATCCCGATCCTTTTCATGGGTATTTGATGAGATGAATCTTGAGTTTTGAAGTTTCATATATGTCTAACCACCATAATTTGGGATCCCCATTGCTTGTTTATGAGTTTTTGAAGAAAGGGTGGTTACTTCATGATTTGGGCCAACCGTGAGCCCATTCCCAGTTTTTAAAACTGAATTTGTTTCTTTTATAACCCTTTTTTTCATCCTTTTTCACCCATTAAACTTCACACTTGTCCTATACTGATATATTAAAATTTATTTATCCTTTTGGACCCATTAGAAATTCATAAGCCAGGTGAATTTGGGCTACTTATTTAGGTATTGGGCCAGCCCATGGGCCCATTTCCTGTTTTAAAAAAATAATTTGTTTCAATTATATATTTTTCGTTTTTTACTATTTTTCGGTGATTCCACCTCCCCCTTGAATCCCATAACCGTATCCTGACCATCATAATCGATTTTACCTCTTTGGAGCTCATGTGGGTCACGGATTAGGGCGAAAATTCTCAAGAAACCTCAAATCTCCAAGAATTGCCAAGGTAACTTGTATCATTCATAAATCAATCAATTAGTACTCTTTTATCCACCAATCTTCTTCCCCTGGTTCTTCCAGACCTTAGGAGTCTCTCCAAGAATTTTCAAGCCATTCCCCTTTCTCTAGGGCTTCCGATCTAATGGAATATGAAGAGTTTTCTAGGATGAAAGGTGAGATTCCTTCTCCTTTCTTCTTCCTATTCCCCCTCCTTTCATTATTTCTTGGTTTTATATTGTACCCTAGTCTTGATCGAACTAGTGTTTTGTTATAAAATGTTTTTTGATGGGTTTTATGTTTGTTTAGGTCTAGTATTTATAGTTTTAGGGTTTATAAACCCGCGGCGGGTGATTTCGGGTGTGCGTTTCAATTACGCCAAAGATTTGAGGTAGGATACCCCTTTCACATGCCTTTATTATTTAAGTTTCATCATTTTATTATTTTTAACACCTGATATATATGTTTATTTTTTTTCATCCTTTGGATAATTTTCGTGGTGTGCAAAGTGGTTGTTTAATCATTGTTTTGTGAAAGGTAGTGTTGTTTTGTCATGAAAATGCTCAAAAAGTGTTTGTTTAAATGTTCCATTATCTTTTGATAATATTTTTTGTGGTTTATAATCAGGTTTATGGTATTTTTAACATGTTACAGTATCTTTAATGAAAATATGGCTTTCAATTGGTGTTTTATTCCTTTTCATGTACTTAAAAAAAATTGTTTTGTTTAAAAAGGGCATGTCATGTGTTCGGTAAATTGCCCGGTTGGCTTTTATGTGTGATGTGTGATTTAAAAGTTATTTGTTTGGATTTATAAAGGAATTGGAAGAATTATAAATGGTATTTTTGGGTACTTATATGTATTTCCTATTTGGATTTGTTTTTACAATCAAGTGGGTTTTGATTTACAACATATTTTGGCCCAAGTTGCCCAAAAATGGACTGTTTCACATCTTTATGAAAATGGTTGTGTTTTGAATATGTAACCTGAGTATTATAAGAGATTTGTGAATGTGGTTTTCTACTGTAAATGGTTTTTATACAGATCCTTAATATAATTAAAATTCAGACCTTCTTCAAAGGTACGTTTTGAGAAAAATTTTAAAGGCTCGTTTGGCATTTCCTAGAAATGAAGGAGTGTTTTACTTGTATATAACAATTTGTGCAATTGAGATTGTTTTATGGTCCATTAAATGAATTTATTAAATGTTTATTGGGCTTCCAAATATTATTTGGTTTGGTTTTTATGTGTGTTTATAATTGAAAGAGTGTTTTTGAAAGAGTTTTATGTACAAAGCCTCAATACACTCCATGAAATTGTTTTACAAAAATATTTAGCGGTTTGTTGATTAGTGTAAGAAATGTGAAGAAAGATTATGGGTTGTTTGAATTTTTATGGTTTTGGAATGGAATGTGGATATGAAATGTGTATTTGATAATATGTGTAACTTTATTGAGCACTAAAGGGAATCCCAGGTATCTAGGTGGGCGGACGTGTACTAGTATGCTAGTGATTCTGTGGGGGTTGGCCCCTATTTCACGTAGCAAGTTTGACGATGACAACACTAACTAAAATATGATGATGATGATGATTGGGGACCGCTAGGTTATGTGTATGTTCCCTACTAGTGGCTCGTGTACGAGAATGGATATTTATTATGGTTACTTTCACCGAGATACGAGGTACCTGGGGCTCACAACTAACTAGTGCCTAGGGGTGTTCCTGTGACTATTGCTCATTGGCTATTTTGTACTCACCATCGGCATATGGTGTGTTTGGTTGGTAAATTCAGTAGTATGTGTTATTTATTTAATAGTTAAAATTCTTTAAAGCAGCCCTCTTGAAAACTATGTTCATTTTGAAGTTGCACCTCTTTGAGAAAAATAGTTACTTGCATTTTTGTTTATTAAACATGCAAGTTTTTGTCTGATAATTATTATAGCATGGAACCTCATTTGAAAACCATACTTTCATATATTGAATTTAAAACTATAAATTTATGTTTCATTTATTTTAAAGGAATGTTCATTGGGAATAGAATATCGGGCTAACCTACTGAGTTTTAATACTCACGCCTATAGTCTTCTTCTTTTTTTAACCCTTGTGCAGGTTTCATCTTTAGTTCGATCACCTTGGGCGACTTTTGATCATTGTGTTAGAGAGTGACAAAAAGTGTCACATGGAGTTAGTTGGTCATTGGGATTGTTCATTTGAGTTTTTGATTTTGTTCTACCTTTAGTTTCTTGTATAAATAATATTTTGTTCAATTTTTATATAAATTCATTTTGGGCTGTCCGTTTATTTCCGCTGTTTGTTTGATTGTCTATATATGGGAGAAACCGTTCCCTTGTGTACTCTATTTATACCCTTGGTTCTTGTCACCATCCCGGGAGGATCGGGAACGCCTTTCGGGACTTGTCGTGGGCTAGCCTGGGTGACCGGTTCAGGGTCGACTCGGGCTGGTTCGTGACAAGGAAACCATGATTAAGGTGATCAAAAATTCTATCTATCTATAGATGAGACCCCTCTATCAACCATCTCATACAAACAAAAAATAAAATTTAAAATCTTAATGAATATTCAAAGATAACATCAAAATGATATCTTGTGAAAAATATCTAAGGATAATAAAGAAGAACACTCAAAACAAGATGTTTCAACAACTAAATGGAAAATTTAGATCATCGGTTTATGAATTCTTCTTCTACCTCAAGGTTTCAAACCTATTTATAGGCATTCCCCCAAAAATTAGATTCTTCACTTCTCAAGATCAGCTTCAATGAAATAAAAAAAAAACTTCTTCACTCAATGTGTTCTTCATGAAACCTCTTTATTTTTTGATCATTTAGTAAGGCGCCATTACATTGCTTTAAATATTATATCCATAATAAATGTTAGATAGTTATCCAGAAACATTGGTCATGTTTTTACAATATGATTATTAAACATTCATCATATAAAATTTTATGTCTCTATCTAATGGATTCCATCCTATGGACTTTATAGAACTCAATTGGATGAAATTTATAAGCCTTTCATTTGATGGAATTTATATATGTCCAGCTGATGTACTTTGTACATGTACACCCACATATATTATAAATAAATGTATGATGGAAAAAGAATTATCCATATACTAAAACATAATAACTTCCTAGAAATCACTTTATGACTTGGGAATTATAAATATTAGAAAATGAAAACATATAAAACTAGAACTTTCATTTTCAACAAAAAATATAAAAGGAGTTCTTTCCACTCAACAATTATCACAGCAGGTTTTCTTTTTTTATGGTGTATATACTACCTTATTGATTTATTATATCAATATTATCTTAAAAAAAATGTTCTTACAAATTTTCTCAATGTTTTTCATTCACTATTTCATTGGTTCAAAAGTTATAATGTCTTAAGTGAAACTTTATCTTAAAACCTAATTTTAAATGCCCAAAATATTTATTTTATAAATATTTTCCTCAATATACATATTTATAAAATAATTTAACGGAGGTATTTAGATAGATATATATGAAATATAAAATAAATTATATGTCTCTTTTTACATTATTTCAATGTTTTCAAAATTAATATTTTTACATATTTTATATCATATATTTTAACATTATTTACAAAATTTAAAAGGAATGTTATATTTTAATGTATATAATGTCATTGAATTTTCCCACCTCTAAAACCATTATTTTATGATTATATTCTATAATAATATTCATGGTTTCCTTCAATGATAAACCCTTCTTCGCTTTTTGGGTATTTAATTTTTTAAAATTTTGTGTTAATGAAAAACTATATTAATATGTGAACATATTTTTCTTATGGGTTAAAAATTATAATTTTATGAGTTTTATTATGTAAATCATGTACTTTATTTGTTTTATCTATGTTTGGGTCATTTAAAATTGTTTATGACAATGTGTGAGCTCAATATAGATCTCTAATTCATTGGGTCGTGATTATGTTCTCTCGAGTATTATATTGAAATTAACCAAGATGGTTACACCTTTTGTAATGATTTTATAAGGGTTATATAAATATGAGGTACCAATGTTACTATATGAATTTTCTGTGCTTTCTAATGAGTTTTCATGGAAATATTTAGATTTCATAGGGTAAGATAATTATTTTTTCATTTAAGGAATGTTTTTCTCTTTAATAGTAAAAGTTTATGTTTTTAAGAAAATATTTTTCATGGGTTTACGTGCTTTATAAGAAACCCTTATGGTTTTGATTTTTCATATATGTTTTATTATATGGAGTTTTAAGAAAATATTATGATATTAAATCTTATTTCTTGTGTATGTAAATGATTATTTGGTCTCAAATTTTATTTTCTTAAAGGGAACCTCTCGTATATGATATCACGGTTTTGAAATAATCTAATGGGTCTATTTTCTTACCTATATATGTACCTTAATAATATTTATGTAAAAATTTCACATTTTTAAATGTTTCCATATGGTTTAAGGATGAGTATAAATAACGATGAAGAGAAAATATGGAAAAATAAAATAATGTTATAGTGGAAAAATTACCACAAAAAGAAGAGTGTATTATTATGGAAGAGTTTGTCATAATTATCTAAAACTCTGATCCTAAAATTACCTTATGTATGTAAGTGATCCAAAATTTCCATTTACACATTATGTTTTCAATCGATAAAATGGGGTCATTTTTATCGGTAAAACAGCTAAAAATGTTACAATTGTGATTTTAGAACAGGATTTGGAAGTATCAGTTCGACGTAGTTTAGTTTGTATCAATTTATGGTTTAGATAACTTTTTAAAATATTTTGTTTTCATGTGATGTTATCTTAAGAGTTGTTTATATCATCATGGTATTATAATTTTATGGTTTACCATACTATCAAATTTGAATACACTCCGTTTGAGGTTTTATGTAACAGTAATTTAAGATGATTAAGTGTATTTATGGTAATACACCCCTTTTGGGATGAATTTATGGAAATAAAATCCTTGGTTTTAGTATTTGTTTTGTTAAAAATTTATTTTTATAATGAATAAATTTATATTATATGGATAAAATTTTAGTGTTATTGATAATTTTTAGGTTTAATATGGTCTTTTATGTTTACAAAATTATGTTTAATTTGGATAAAAGGGTTATTTCATGATCGAAACATTTGATTTATCATATATATGACCGTGGGATTTAAACAAGACTTACTAAACAATTCATTCATTTAATTTTTTATTAAGTTTAATCTTTCAGAAAAATTATACGATTAAGTTAAATGAATATAATTTTGTCTAATATGAGTTTTAATTTGATGAGTAATGGTTGAATTATCATTTAGAAATATATATGATTTTATTTTTGTGATATGGGTTATTTATTGAAAACATAATTATATTTTAGAGATTATATTATTAGGGAATATACATTTTTTTATTTCGAAATTAGGAGTGATTGATGTTATTTAGTGATAAAGTTTATGATTATGTTGGGATAATATGTGATCATATATTTCTAATTTATGGGTTTTGAACCTGTTCAGGAATAATTTTTTAAATTTTAAGGTTATTTATTTATGAAAAGATTTATGTTCATATTTTGTTGTTATTATTTAGGCTTTGAAGATAAATGTTTTATTTCGTCATATGAAGATTTATTCATATTGGATATTTTCTTACCTTGTGGTAAGTATTTTTGTTTTGATTAATGTTTATAGAAAATAGGAAGAAATATTTATCCTTTTGTGGATGTTGTGATCAATTTAAGTTTATTTTTATGATTTAGGAATGAAATAATAATTTTTTGTATTAATTTCTTAGATTAATAGACAAAATAGAAGGGAAATTCATCAAATCCTAACTAATGGAAGAAATTATCCTATGAAATGGATATAAAAAAGTATGTATTTTTTCAATTTTCACTATCTTGATTGTAAAAAAAGTCCTCTAATATAATAAAATAATCATGAAAGAAAACAATTATCCTTTTACCTTCATTTCTGATAAATATTTTCTCTTCTCTATCCTATACTGATTTATTGTTTTTTTTCAATAAATTTTTTCATGATCACATTCTCAATCACTCCACATCATTATTTGTACTATACTTTTCTTCTCCATGTCCATATTTTCAATTATCACTACTATTCTTCAATTTGAAAAATATTTATATATTCTTCCAATTTACCATCATATTTTACCTTTCAAATTTTCAAAATAATATATTATAATCCATTTTTATGATTTGAGTTTTCAAAAAATGAATTTTTTAATTTTACAAATGTTTTTTTACATTCATGATTTTAAGTTTTATCTTCTATATTCTAAAATATAGTTTAAAAAACAGTTTTAAACCCTTTTTATATGGAACATGATAAAATTATGAGGAACAAATATCTTTAAGGGCATAGCATTTGATACCCTAGAAATTTAGTTTAACATAATATTGTTCTTGGTTCCTTTCTTAACACACAACATTGATATTTAAGCGAATTGTGATATACTATAAAAATATTATTCTTTAAATGTCAAAGTTATAAACTAGATGTTAAATTGGAAGGTATGAATAGAAATGTCCATATTGTAAAAAATATGTATAAAATTTATATATATGAAAATTTATTGATTAATTCAAAATAAATAAGTACTTAATTTTATGTAAATTCATTTTATACTTAGAAAATAAGATTTACCAAAAAATATGGTTTATATTCATTTTTAAGTGAATATAATAATTAATTTCTTCAAATTTTACAAAGTGTATCATAAAAAAGGATGTAATGCCCTGACCCCAATTACCTAGCGCTAGTTCTTTATTTTAATACATTGGCATGATTACAAGGAATAAAGTCCCGAAGGAACGACCAGTTTAGCAGTTTTGGAAAATAGATTACATACATTAACATTACATTACAATTTCAAACATAAAAACTGCATAGATAGTTCTTTGAGAACACCATTATTCCCTTTTTCTTAACCCTGCATATCAATCATAATACACTTCTTGGAATCCTGGGAAAATAAAACATAATAAAGGCGTGATCTCAAATTCCCAATAAGGGTAAATAATTAAGGGGAAGCTATAAACTTGTAATGCAAGATGTGTGATAAAAACAATAGCCTTTTTAAATATAACCTTGAACATAATATTGAAAAATAAAACAAACATTACCATATAAACATGCACATGGATATTCTACTAGTCGAATAATCACATGTAATAACTAATTTCATAATGAGGTAATGCCTAATGCTGGGCATCATTACCACATAGTCAAGGCCTCGTGCCAAGACAAAAAATAAACTTTTTGTCAAGGCCTTGTGCCAAGACACTAGTTTGTCTCTTAAGACCTACCTATGCATCAAGGAGACATAGCGAGCTCCACCCATCACTTACTGATTCCACTTCATTCCTCATATGAAAATGTTGAAACATAATATAAACATTCGTATTAAAACTAGCATATGAAATGTCAATACATTAACCATAAACCATGAATGGTATAAAAATAGTACATCCACAGTCAAACATATCATAGCTCATTCAATACAATATTGAAGATTTTATTTATAATAAATCAACCTCAATCAAGAATAATATCCAAAAAGGATGTTTACATAGTTGAAAATAATCATTAAAAACCTTTGAGAAAAAATATCCTTTTTTGTGAAATCATTTAAATGTAACACATCTATAAATGAAGTCATTTAAAAGATATTTTTGAATCAAAGTGTCCCATACCACTTTGAAACTTTTTAAAATAATTATTATTTCAAAACATTCATGTCCATATAAATAAATACTTAAAACAATTTTAAAAACATGGACATTAATAAGAAAGATTTAGAAAGATAAATCTTTAAAACATTTAAAATTATGATCTTGATAAATAGTACCTTTCACAAATCCTTAAAATATTAATTTTGAAATTATTTTTATGAAAAATGGACATGTATGATAAAAATTTCCCAGTAAATACTTACACATAAACAATCTTGGATAATAATGAGACTGAGGAATTATCCCTTACCTTGTACTTTCCTTTGGACAAGGGTACGTTTAAACTCCACTATAATGACCATGGTATGTTATAAAATTATAAAATAACCATATTAATATTTATGATATCATTTATGATTCATTTATGACTTTTATACTCCCCATTTAATAATAATTCCCTTGTTAAAGTAGCGTTTTGGGTAATAATCGCTTTCTTTATCGTACGTGTTTTAACTTGTTATTCTTGATCCTATCACATAGATCATGATTTGCATACTTCAAGAATATAAAAAATGATTTATATATCATATATATTTATAATATAAATATTTATAATATATAGATTTATTAAATGGAAACACCATTTATGGAGATGGTAGGTCGTACGTACTCATAAACGCCCTTTCTATTTTAATGTCGTATTGAACGGAAGTAAGTGATTGAGATATATGTAAATACATATATAAGTATATATATGTATTTATCCAGTAGCATTATTATTTCATATATTAAATAATAATTAATAATATATATTTATAATCATTATTTAATGGTGAACGTGGAAATTAATCTCATCGCGTCATGGAGACGGTAATTCGTACGTACGCACGAGCGATAATATAATTTTTTTAAAGATGTGTAATTGGATGGTATATTAATTTTACAGTAAAATTAGCATTTTATTTTCATTATTTAAATACATATTACTCATAATTATATCCATTCAAATAACATAGTGTTGAATAACAAATTACACTACGACGTGGAGACGGTAAGTTGTATGTACGCACGCATGGTGACATTATCATTCATAGGATGTATAGAATAATGAATATGGTTGTTGAAAATTTATAATAACATCACAGTATATTTATAAGGTACTGGATTTATTATTTTTGTATCATAATAACAAAGAAAGAGTAAGTGGAAAAGAAAAGAACTTGAAAGAGGGTGGTGAAATCATTACCTCTTCTTCGGGTTCTTCCTTTTTATTTGATAAAAAGGGATCCTTAGGTTGGATTTCGGAACAAACGAAGGCCCCTAGGATGAAAGCAGGATAGTTGAGAGGATAATTGGGTAGGGTTGGCTGAGCCAAATGGCTTTGGTGCTGTGAAATTAAGAGAAGGGGAAGTTCCCTTTTATAAGAGGGGTGAGGGTCACTTTAGGAAAAGATTAAAGTATTATTTTATTATACCATAATATTCGGTTTATAATGGCTCCAAATGAATTTATTTCGAGCCTTAGGTGGTTATTGGTCGAACCCCTCTCAACCCATAGGTGTTAGACAAGTTTAGGTTACCATTTTAACCTTATATTTTATATTTAACTCTTAGTTAAATAGTTTAACTTTTACCGTGTCTTCTTGTATTCTTACACTATATGGTTAATAAACTTACTCTAAACTTACAAGATAACCTCAAGTGGTTAATTAATGACATATATAATATTATTTAAGTCCTTTGGTGGAACCTCAGATTTTTAAAAATATTATATCAACCAATAATATAGTTTCTATTTTAAATACCATTTTATGTCAATTTGGACAGTATTTGGTATTTTGTTTTTGTTAAATTCATAACAGAATTATTACTTTGAAAAAATTAATTTAATCAACCCTAATATTTCATATTAATCTATAAAATTAGTTTAATTCAATAAAAGTCTCAAATTAGATTTATTTGGATATTTATGATATCAATTATTTCAATATTACATTAATAAGGTAATTACTGCAACATCATTGTTTCATAAATAAATTAAATAATTTAATGTATAAAAATTATAAATAAAATAAAATTCTGTATAAAATATTTATAGATTTATAATGAATATTTATAATCTAATTTATCTTATGTATAACCCTATATTAAAAATGTTTTTGTTAATAAACTTTGATTTTAACTCTTTTAACTCTTCTTTAAATAAAATAATAATAAATGTCCTAATCTAATCCAAGTAGACCTAAAGGATCATATTTTATTCCTAAGGTTTTTTTTGGTCGAATTACACTTATCCAATAGAATTAGTACATGTTTTAGTGTAATATTAATATCATTTTTACCTTTAATTATCCTATTTTCTATTAACCGTGGTAAATATAAATCAAAAGTTACTATTCACCAAAAATTATTCTTATCATATTGAACCCCACTTTAATTTCTGATATCAACCATGTCTGTCGTATTTTTGAAATTTAACTCACAGAAGTGGGAAAATTATGTTTTAGGCAAATTTGCAAAAACTCCTAGGAGGTGGGTAAAAGACGGTAAAAGTCCAATAAAATTTTTATAAATCTAAACCTAATATAAAATGACTCCAATGAATTAAATTGAAATTATATAGGTATTATGTATCTATTTTGACCTAAAATAAATTTAAATTAAATAAATAATTATTTAAATAAAAAGTCATTTTTAACAGATAACACAGTGTTTTCACTATTCATCAATAATTGAAAGTTTTCAGAAAAGTACCAAAAATTTACCCAAAGATAATTTTGATATTCCAAATTCAAAAATAAATTTTATTTTACCAAATCCAGAACATAGAAGTTGAAGTTATTAATTTGAAGTTAATTCCCATTGTCAAAACCAAAAAAATTGTATTTATAAGAAATAATAACTATCAAAAGAATGACACTTGTTTGTGTCTAATTTCAAAGTGAAATTACTTCCAATGACCAAGATTGGATTAAATGGTAAAAATATAATCTAATTATTCTTCCAAACCATTCAAATTTATAATTGAACGCAATAAATTATTTTTATTAAAAAAGTAATTTTTAGTTAAAATTTAGTATTTTTCACTATTCACCCAAATATCAAAGTTATCAGAAAAACACCAAAAATTTATCGAAAATAATTTCTTATTTCCCGATTCTAAATAAGAATTTAATTTCATTAAATTGAATATATAAAAGTTTCAAATATTGGATTTAAAAAGGGGTTCTCCATTAAAAGGCAGAAAAATTTCATTTTTTGAAAAATGATTCTTTTATCTAAAAAAATGAATTTTTTCTAATAATATGTCTAAGAAACTCATAATATGGATTCTATGATTATAAGGATTATATAAAGGTTAAAATTCAGTTAATACTATTCATAACCACTTTTGAACGGCTAGTTTGGTAAGTCGTGGTGCGCTTGAACTTGGTGTTGCGTGTAGCGCAAGTTATTGAATTACTTTGAAGAAATAATGTACTATGAAATATTGGGGTGTTAAATCCTTCCCTAATTCAATAAATTGTGTCCTCACAATTTGAAATTGTTCTTTAAAAATAAAAGGTTGAAAATATAAAATACCTTTGTGGAAAACCCCCATCGGAAATTGTGTTAATAAAATTTAGTCTTAATAAGTGGAAAAGGGAAATGAAAGGGTCACCCCCAAATTATGATCTCGATTAGGAGAACATTGGTGGAAATCAGAGACACACAATTGGAGGAAAAATGTAAATATTTATAGGGAGTGATTGAGGTCATCAATCACAAACAAGTGTAAAATTGAGGGTCTCAAATCCATCAATCTATGATGATTTAAAATACCATTGGTTCAAAAAAACATAAGGCATTAGGATAACACATTTTCGGTTTTAAGATCCTCTTCCCTAAATTTTAAGAATTAATTTATCCATAGAATAAGAGGAATATATATATATATACTTGATAAGTAGAGTTTCATCCTTCAACTAATTCCTACCACAAACTCATCTTTCACTTCAAAAGAAAAAAAAATAATTCTATTTATCCTAATCATATAGGGTTCCAAAAATAATGAATTTATAATTCACCTATCCGACCTTTTAAAAAAAGAAACTACATTATACAATTCAGGACATCACGTGGGCCAATGGTAGGTGATGCACCCTTATCGCCCTTCGGTGGCAGGTTCAAGTCTCGCGGCCTTGCCGGACACGACGGGTTACCGCCCGACCTCCGCATTTTCCTTTTTATGGAAATACAAAAATAATCACAAACATAATCGATCCTAACCTTTAGACTTATCCAAAGTACTTTTTTCCAAACTCACAGTCCAAAAGTTATAATGAAGTTAAACACAATGAAGATCCTTTTTCCACATAATAACATGTGAACACCCTCATCATGTATTCTTTTAAAACACTACAACATCCTGAAATACCATAAAACCTTATTGATTACATTCATGCCCCCTTATTCCTTATAGAATACCTGATATACTCCTTCTATCCAAAAATTTTGAAAAATTCAACAATGATGGAATATCATTAATCAGTTTCATAGTAGTCAAGAATATCCAATATAATTTATCCAAATCAATCATGTATTATTCCAAAATCACTACCTGAGTATTAGAACCATATTATGGTTTATCTTTCTCTCAACCATATATTTTCCAAAAATTTAACCTGTAATAGAGTCACTTTTCCTGGTTTCACACAATCTCAAGTCCTTAATGAAATAGTACTATAGTATAATCCTTATATTCTCCATAATTTTTATAACAAGTACATCGTTGATACAACACTCAAATGACATAATTATTTAATAACAACATAAGAACTCTAATCATTCATCTTCATCATTGGTAGTATCATAACTTGATTATTATCCAATAGTAGCATTTGGGGTATACTCTAATGATTTGGACATTGATTCGCGTAGTGTCCCAACTCCTTGCAGATGAAGCATTGTACATTTGAAATATTTTTCTTACCCTTGAAATCACGTACTTGATGTCCTTTTTCTCCACACTTATAATAAACTATCATTCCCTTCAATCATTTACCAAGGTGATTCTTTCCACAGTTATCACATTTGGTAAAATCCTTCTTTCCCTTATTCTCTTTATCCATCTTTAATTCTACCATCCTTTTCTTCTCTGGAATCCCTTCAATGCCATGGGACTCATAAAATTCTTTACTTATCTTAATAACACATGATATTATTTCTTCTTATGTTGAGAATATGTGGGAGGATATTTCCTTTCATAATTTTGGCTTAATACCATGAAATATATTATCCTTCTTACTCTTTGGATCATATGTATTATTGGAGTTCTAATTTATTCTACTGGGTGCCATTTCTAGACAATGACATACACTAGGTTAGTTTATGAATCGTAATACATAATTCCATACTTGTAAAACACTTAACATAAATTGAACAATTTATGGATATAATCCATAATCATAAAAATATTTTCTTTGAGGAGGTATACACTCATAAATCCTTCATAATGGTTTATAAAGAAAATGATAATTATCCTTAGCATATCCCTCGGGAGTTTCGTAACCAAGAGTGGAGTCAGGCCCGTTGTTGTGCAACAGTTCTCATTTGAGTCTAGCTCAAAGTGGTGTTTTCAGGTTTTACCCATAGGTACATTTGTTCCAGAGCTGCCTCTACCTACTCATATCTAGATAGAGATGTATTTCTTGTAAAACTCACAAAATCTCTATAGTACCAAAATTCTTGTAAGTTCTTCTATACTAATCCTCAAAGTCTATCTTAGGGTAATGTGTTTTAATCAGAGTTTATCTTAATCTAGTTTACAATGTTATTGTTAAACATCCTTTGATACCAACTATAACGCCCTGACCTCAGTTACCCAGAGTCAGTGCATTATTTTAATACATTGGCGTGATTACAAGGAATCAAGTCCCGAAAGACCGATCAGTTTAGCGGTCTTGGAAAATAGATTACATACATTAACTTTACATTACAATTTCAAACATAAAACATGGCATAGATAGTTCTCTGAGAACTCCATTATTCCCTTTATCTTAACCCTGCATATAAATCATAATACACTTCATGGAATCCTGGAAAAATAAAACATAAGAAAGGGGTGAGCTCAGATGTACAGTAAGGGTAAATAATTTACCGGAATCTATAAACATTTAAGGAAACATGTGTGATAAAAATAACATACTTTTTAAACTTAAAATTGAAAAAAATATGGAAAAATAAATCAAACATTACCATATAAACATTCACATGGATATTCTACTAGTTTAATAATCACATGTAATAACTAATTTCATAATGAGGGAATGCCTAACACCGAACATCATTACCACATAGTCAAGGCATCGTGCCAAGACTACAAATAAATTTTTTATCAAGGCCTTGTGCCAAGACACTAGTTGGTCTCATGAGACCTACCGATGCATTAAGGAGCTATAGAGGGCTCCACCCGTCACTTACTAAGTCCAATGCATTCCTCAAATGAAAATGTTGAAACATAACATAAACATTCGTATTAAAACTAGCATACGAAATGTCAATACATTAACCATAAACCATGAATGGTATAAAAATATCACATCCATAGTCAAACATATCATAGATAATTCAATACAATATTGAATATTTTATTTATAATAAATAAACATCAATCAACAATAATATCCCAAAAGGATGTTGACATAGTTGAAAATAATCATTAAAAGCCTTTGAGAAAAATATCCTTTTTGTGAAATCATTTAAATGTAACACATTTATAAAGAAGGAAATTTAAAATAGATTTTGGAATCAAAGTGTCCCATACCACTTTGAAACTTTTGAAAATAATTATTATTTCAAAACATTCATGTCTATATAAATAAATACATAAAACCATTTTGAAAACATGGACATTAATTAGAAAGATTAAGAAAGATAAATCTTTAAAACAATTAAAATTATGATCTTGATAAAGATTACCTTTCAAAAATCCTTAAAATATTCATTTTGAAATCATTTTTATGAAAATTGGACATGGATGATAAAAATGTCCCAGTAAATACTTACATATAAACAATCTCGGATAATAATGAGATTGAGGAATTAACCCTTACCTTGTACTTTCCTTCGGTCAAGGGTACGCTTAACCTCCTGTATAATGACCATGGTATGTTATTAAATTATAAAATAACCATATTAATATTTATGATATCATATATGATTCATTTATTACTTTATACTCCCCATTTAATAATAATTTTCTTCTTGAAGTAACATTTTGGGTAATAATCACTTTCTTTATCGTAGGTGTTTTAACTTGTTATTCTTGATCGTATCACATATATCTTGATTTTTATACTTAAATAATATAAAAAATGATTTATATATCTTATATATTCAGAATATAAATATTTATAATAGATATATTTATTAAATGGAAACACCTTTTATGGAGACGGTAGGCCGTACGTACGGATAAATGTCGTTTCCGTTTTAATGTCGTATTGAATGGAAGTAAGTGATTGAGATATATGTAAATACATATATACGTATATATATGTATATATCCAGTAACATTATTATTTCATATATTAAATACTAATTAATAATATATATATTTATATTCATCATTTAATGATGAACGTGGAAATGAATCTCATCGCGTCTTAGAGACGGTAATCCATACGTACGCCCGAGCAACAATGTCATTTCTTTAAAGATGTGGAATTGGATAGTATATTCATTTTATAGTGAAATTATCATGTTATTTACATTATTTATATACATATTACTCATCATTATATCCATCCAAATAAAATAGTGTTGAATAACAAATTACACCACGGCGTGGAGACGATAAGTTGTATGTACGCACACATGGTGATATTATCATTCATAGGATGGATAGAATAATTAATATGGTTGTTACATATTTATAATAAAATCACAGTATATTTATAAGGTACTGGAGTTATTATTTTGGTATGGTAATAACAAATAAAGATTAAGTGGAAGAAGAAAAGAACTTGAAAGAGGGCGGTGAAATCATTACCTCTTCTTCGGGTTCTTCCTTTTGATTTGATAAAAAGGCCTCCTTAGGTTGGCTTTATGACCAAATTAAGGCCTCTAGGATGAATTTAGGATAGTTTAGAGGATAATTGGGAAGGGTTTGGCCGATCCAAATGTCTTTGGAGGTGTAAAATTAAGAGAAGGGGAAGTGCCCTTTTATAAGAGGGGTGAGGGTCATTTTAGGAAAAGATTAAAGTATTCTTTTATTATACAATCATATTTGGTTTATAATGGCTCCAAATGAATTTATTTAGATCCTTAGGTGGGAATGGGTCGAAATCCTCTCAAAAAATAGGTTTTAGACAAATTTATGTTACCATTTTAACCTTATCTTTTATATTTAACTCTTAGTTAAATAGTTTAACTTTTATCGTGTCTTCATGTATTCTTCCACTATATGGTTAATAAACATACTCTAAACATCAAAGAGAACCTCAAGTGGTTCATTAATGACATATATAATATTATTTAAGTCCTTTTTCAGAACCTTATATTTTTAGGAATATTATATCAACAAATAATATAGTTTTTATTTAAAACAATTTTATGTCATTTTTGACACTATTTGGTATTTTGTTTTTGTTACATTCATAACAGCATTATTACTTAGAAAAAAATTCATTTAATCAACACTAACATTTAATATTAATCTATAAAATTAGTGTAATTCATTAAAAGTCTCAAATTATATTTATTTCGACATTTATAATATCAATTATTTCAATCTTTCATTAATAAGGTAATTACTGCATCATCATTGTGTCATAAATAAATTAAATTATTTAATGTCTAAAATTTATAAATAAAATATAATTATGTATAAAAACTTTTTATATTTCTTAAGAATATTTATAATCGAATTTATCTTATGTATAACCCTATATTAAAAATGTTTAAGTTATTAAACATTGATTTTAACTCTTTTAACTCTTCTTTAAATAAAATAATAATAAATTTCATAATCTAATCCAATTGGACCTAAAGGATAATATTTTATTCCTAAGGTTTTTTCTGGTGGAATTAAACTTATCCAATAGAATTAGGACATGTGTTAGGGTATTATTGATATCATTTTTACCTTTAATTATCTTATTTCCATTTAATCGTGGTAAATAAAGGTCAAAAGTTAATATTCACCAAAAATTATTTCTATCTAATTGAACATCATTTTACTTACTGATATCAACCATTTCTCTTGGAATTTTGAAATTTAACTCACAAGAGCTATAAAATTGAGTTTTATGCAAATTTGTAAAAACTCTTTGGATGTGGGTAAAAGACAGTAAAAGTCCAATAAAATTTTTATATATCTAAACCTATTATAAAATGACTCCAATTAGTTACATTGAACTTATATCGGTATTATGTATCTATTTTTACCTGAAATAAATTTAAATAAAATAAATAATTATTTAAATAAAAAGTCGGTTTTAACCGATAACGTAGTGTTTTAACTATTCATCAAAAATTGAAAGTTTTCAGAAAAGTACCAAAAATTCAACCAAACATAATTTGGATATTAAAAATTCAAAAATAAAGTCTATTTTACCAAATCCAAAACATATAAGTTTAATTTATTAATTTAAAATTAATTCCCGTTGTCAAAACCAAAAAAAACGTATTTTTAAGAAATAATAACTATCAAAATATTGACACTTATTTATGTCTAATTTCAATGTGAAATTACTTCCAATGACCAAAATTGTATTAAATGGTAAAAATATAATCTAATTATACTTCCAAACCATTCAAATTTATAATTTAACACTAAATTATTTTGATTAAAAAAGTTTTTTTCAGTTAAAATCTAGTATTTTTCACTATTCACCCAAATATAAAAGTTATCATAAAAACACCAAAAATTTATCGAAACAAAATTTTTATGTCCCGATTCTAAATAATAATTTAATTTCATTAAATTTAATATATTAAAGTTTCAAATATTGGTTTTAAAAAGGGTTCTCTATTAAAAGGCAGTAAAATTACATTTTTTGAAAAATGCTTCCTTTATCTGAAAAAAATGGATTTGTTCTTATATTATATCTAAGAAACTCCTAATATGGATTCTAATATTATAAGGGTTATATAAAGTTCAAAATTCATTTAATAATATTCATGACCGCTTTTGAACGGTTAGTTTGATAAGTCGTGGTGCGCTTGAACTCGGTGTTGCGTGTAGTGCAAGTTATTGAATTACTTTGAAGAAATAACGTACTATGAAATTGTGGGGTGTTTCATCCTTCCCTACTTCAATAAATTGCGTCCTCACAATTTGAAATTGGTTTTTGAAAATAAAAGGTTGAAAAGATAAAATACCTTTGTGGAAAACCCACATCGGAAATTGGGTTTATAAAAATTAGTCTTAATAAGAGGAAAAGGGAAATGAAAGGGTCACCACCAAATTATGATCTCGATTAGGAGAACATTGGTGGAAATTAGAGACACACAATTGGAGGGAAAATGTAAATATTTATAGGGAGTGATTGAGGTCATAAATCACAAACAAGTGTAAAATTGAGGGTCTCAAATCCATTAATCTGTGATGATTTAAAATACCATCGGTTCAACAAAACATAAGTCTTTAGGATAACACATTTTTGGTTTTAAGATCTCTTCCCTAAATTTTATGAATTAATTTATCCATAGAATAAGAGGAATGTATATATATATATATACTTGACTTGTAGAGTTTCATCCTTCAACTAATTCCTACCACAAACTCATCTTTCACTCCAAAAGAAAAAATAATAATTCTATTTATCCTAATCATAGAGGGTTCCAAAAATAATGAATTTATAATTCACCTATCCAAGATTTTAAAAAAACTACATTATACAATCCAGGACATCACGTAGGCCTGTGGTAGGTAATGCACCCTTATCGCCCTTCGGATGCGGGTTCAAGTCTCGCAGCCTTGCCGGTCGCAACGGGTTGCCGCCCGACCTCCGCATTGTCCTTTTTATGAAAATACAAAAATAATCTCAAACATAATCGATTCTAACCTTTAGACTTATCCAAAGTACTTTTGTCCAAACTCACTGTCAAAAATTTATAAGGAAGGTAAACACAATGAAGATCCTTTTTCCATGTAATAACATGTGAACACCGTCATCATGTATTCTTTTAAAACACTACAACATCCTGAATTACCATTAAACCTTATTGATTACATTCTTTCCCCCTAATTCCTTATAAAATACCGGATATACTCCTATCCAAAAATGTTTTAAAATCCAACAATGATGGAATATCATTAATCAGTTTCAAGGTAGTCAAGAATATCCAATATAATTTATCCAAATCAATCGTGTATTATTCCAAAATCACCACCATATTATTAGAACCATATTATGGTTTATCTTTCTCTCAACCATATATTTTCCAAAAATTTAACCTGCTATAGAGGCACTTTTCCTGGTTTCACACAATTTCAAGTCCTTAATAAAATAGTACTACTGTACAATCCTTATATACTCCATAATTTTTATAACCAGTAAATCGTTGATACAACACTCAAATGACATAATTATTTAATAACAACAAAAGAACTCTAATAATTCCTATTCATCTTTGGTAGTATCATAACTTGGTTATTATCCAATAGTAGCATTTGGGGTATACTCTGATGATTTGGACAGTGATTCGCGTAGTGTCCCAAATCATTGCAGATGAAGAATTGTACATTTGAAATATTTTTCTTTCCCTTGCAATCACGTACTTGGTGTCCTTTTTCTCCACACATATAATAAACTCTTATTCCCTTCATGAATTTACCAAGGTCATTCTTTCCACAGTTATCATATTTGGTAAAATCCTTCTTCCCCATATTCTTTTTATCCATATTTCTTTCTACCATCCGTTTCTTCTCTGGATTCCCTTCAAATTCATGGGACTCAGAGAATTCTTTACATATCTTATTAACACATGATACTATATCTTCATATGTTGATAATATGTGGGAGAATATTTCCTTTCAAAACATTGGCTTAATACCACGAAATATATGATCCTTCTTACTCTTTGGATCATACGTATTGTTGGAGTTCTAATTTCTTCTACTGGGTGCCATTTTTAAACAATGGCATACACTAGGTCAGTTTATGAATCATAATACGTAATTCCATACTGGTAAAATACTTAAAATAATTTGAACAGTTTATGGATATAATCCATAATCATATAAATATTTTCATTGAGGAGGTATATACTCATAAATCCATCATAATGATTTGTAAAGAAAATGAGAATTATCCTAAGCATATCTCTCGAGAGTGTCGTAACCAAGAGTGCAACAAGGCTCGTTGTCGTGCATCAGTTCTCGTTCGAGTCTAGATCAAAGTGGTGTTTTCGGGTTTTACCCCTAGGTGCATTTGTGCCAGAGCCACCTCTACCTACTTGTATCTAGATAGGGATGTATTGCTTGGAAAACTCACAAAATATCTACAATACCAAAATTCTTGGAAGTTCTTCTATACTAATCCTCAAAGTCTATCTTAGGTTAATGTGATCTAATCAGAGTTTATCTAATTCAAGTTTACATGGTTATTGCTAAACTTCCTTTGATACCAACTGTAACACCCCGACCCCAGTTACCCAGATCCGGTGCATTATTCTAATAAATTGGCATGATTACAAGGAATCAAGTCCTAAAGGACCGATCAGTTTAGCAGTGTTGGAAAATAGATTACATACATTAACTTTACATTACAATTTAAAACATAAAACACTGCATATATATTTCTCTAAGAACACCATTATTCCCTTTATCGTAACCCTACATATCAGTCATAATACACTTCTTGGAATCCTGGGAAAATAAAACATAAGAAAAGTGTGAGCTCAGATTCCCAGTAAAGGTAAATAATTTAGCGGAAGCTATAAACTTTTAAGGCAAGATCTATGATAGAAAAAACATCCTTTTTTAACATAAACTTGAACATAATATGGAAAAATAAATCAAAAATTACCATATAAACAAGAACATGGATATTCTACTTGTCGAATAATCACATGTAATAACAAATTTCGTAATGAGGGAATGCCTAATGTCGGACATCATTACCACATAGTCAAGTCCTCGTGTCAAGACAACAAATATTTTTTTTTCATGGCCTTGTTCTAAGACACTAGTTTGTCTCATGAGACCTACCGATGATTCATAGAGCTATAGCGAGCTCCACCCATCACTTACTATGTCCATTGCATTCCTCATATTAAAATGTTGAAACATAACATAAGCATTCATATTAAATCTAGCTTACGAAATGTCAATACATTCACCATAAACCATGAATGGTATAAAAATAGCACATTCACAGTCAAACATATCATAGCTCATTCAATACAATATTGGAGATTTTATTTATAATAAATCAACCACAATCAAGAATAATATCTAAAAAGGATGTTGACATAGTTGAAAATAATCATTAAAAATCTTTAAGAAAAATATCCCTTTTTTGTGAAATCATTTAAATGTAACACATTTATAAAGGAAGTCATTTAAAATATATTTTTGAATCAAAGTGTCCCATACCACTTTGAAACTTTTGAAAATAATTATTATTTCAAAACATTCATGTCCATATAAATAAATACTTAAACCCATTTTGAAAACATGTACATTAATTAAAAATATTTTGAATGATAAATCACTAAATCATTTAAAACTATGATATTTATAAATATTACCTTTCACAAATCCTTAAAATATTCATTTTCAACTAATTTTTATGAAATATGGACATGGATGATAAAAATGTCCCAGTAAATACTTACACATAAACTATCTCGGATAATAATGAGATTGAGGAATTAACACTTACCTTGTACTTTCCTTTGGTCAAGGTTACATTTAAACTCATGTATAATGACCGTGGTATGTTATTAAATTATAAAATAACCATATAAATATTTATGATATCATATATTATTCATTGATGACTTTATACTCCCCATTTAATAATAATTTCCTTGTTAAAGTAACATTTTGGTTAATAATTACTTTCTTTATCGTACGTGTTTTAACTAGTTATTCTTGATCGTATCACTTATATCATTTTTTCATACTTCTAGCATATAAAACATGATTTATATATCATATGTATTAAGAATATAAATATTTATAATAGCTAGATTTTTAAAATGGAAACACCGTTTATGGAGACGGTGGGTCATACGTACGCATAAACATCGTTCCCGTTTTAATGTCGTATTGAATAGAAGTAAGTGATTGAGATATATGTAAATAAATATATATGTATATATATGTATATATAAAGTTTAATTATTATTTCATATATTAAATACATATTAATAATATATATATATATATATAATCAACATTTAATATTGAACGTGGAAATGAATCTCATCGCGTCGTGGAGACGGTAATCCGTACGTATGCACGAGTGAAAATATCATTTCCTTAAAGACGTGGAATTGGATGGTATATTAATTTTATAGTGACATTAGCATGTTATTTTAATTATTTAAATACATATTATCAATCATTATATCCATCCAAATAACATAGTGTTGAATAACAAATTACACCACGGCGTGGAGACGGTAAGTCGTACGTACGCACGCCTGGTGACATTATCATTCATAGGATGGATAGAATAATGAATATGGTAGTGAAATATTTATAATAACATCACAGTATATTTATAAGTTACTTGAGTTATTATTTTGGTATGGTAATAACAAAGAAATATTAAGTGGAAGAAGAAAATAACTTGAAAGAGTGTGGTGAAATCATTACCTCTTCTTCAGGTTCTTCCTTTTGATTTGATCAAAAGGGCTCCTTAGGTTGGATTTCTGACCGAAAGAAGGCCTCTGAGATGAAGGTAGGATACTTGAGAGGGTAATTGGGTAGGGTATTGCCGAGCCAAATGGATTTTGATGTGTGAAATTAAGATAAGGAGAAGTGCCCTTTTATAAGAGGGGTGAGGGTCACTTTAGGAAAAGATTAAAGTATTATTTTATTATACAATCATATTCGGTTTATAATGGCTCTAAATGAATTTATTTTGAGCCTTAGGTGGTTATGGGTCGAAATTCTCTCAAACAATTGGTTTTATACAAGTTTAGGTTACCATTTTAACCTTATCTTTTATATTTAACTCTTAGTTAAATAGTTTAACTTTTACCGTGTCTTCTTGCATTCTTACACTATATGGTTAATAAACTTACTCTAAACTTACTAGAGAACGTCAAGTTGTTAATTAATGACATATAAAATATTATTTAAGTCCTTTGGACAAACCTTATATTTTTAGGAAAATTATATCAACCAATAATATATTTTTTTTAAAAAACTATTTTATGTCAATTTTGACACTATTTGGTATTTTGTTTTTGTTAAATTCATAACAGCATTATTACTTCAAAAAAAATTCATTTAATAAACACTAAAATTTCATATTAATCTATAAAATTAGTTTAAATCATTAAAATTCTAAAATTAGATTTATTTGGATATTTATAATATCAATTATTTCAATCTTTCATTAATAAGGTAATTACTGCATCATCATTGTTTCATAAATAAATGAAATTATATAATTTCTGAAAATTTTAAATAAAATAATATTATGTAGAAAATATTTTTAGATTTCTAATGAATATTTATAATCGAATTTATCTTATGTATTACAATATATTAAAAATGTTTTAGTTATTAATCATTGATTTTAACTCTTTTAACTCTTCTTTAAATAAAATAATAATAAACTTCCTAATCTAATCCAAGTGGACCTAAAGGATCATATTTTATTCCTAAAGGTTTTTTTGGTCGAATTAAACTTATCCAATAGAATTAGGACAGGTGTTAGGGTAATATTAATATCATTTTTACCTTTAATTTTCCGATTCACTTTTAACTGTGGTAAATAAAAGTAAAAAGTTACTATTCCCCAAAAATTATTTTTATCTTATTGAACCACATTTTATATACTGAGATCAACCATGTCTCTCATATTTTTGAAATTTAACTCAGAGAAGCAGTAAAATTAAGTTTTAGGCAAATTTGCAAAAACTCAGAGGAGGTGGGTAAAAGACGGTAAAAGTCCAATAAAATTTTTATATATCTAAACCTTTTATAAAATAACTCCAATGAATTAAATTGAACTTATATAGGAATTATGTATCTATTTTTACCTAAAATAAATTTAATTAAAATAAATAATTATTTAAATAAAAAGTTGGTTTTAACAGATAACGCGGTGTTTTCACTATTCATCAAAAATTGAAAGTTTTCTGAAAAATACAAAAAATTCACCAAGAGGTAATTTTGATATTCCAAATTCAAAAATAAAGTCCACTTTACCAAATTCAGAACATATAAGTTGAAGTAATTAATTTAAAATTAATTCTCGTTGTCAGAACCAAAAAGCGTATTTTTAAGAAATGATAACTATCAAAAGATTGACACTTGTTTATGTATAATTTCAAAGTGAAATTACTTCCAATGGCTGAAAATGGATTAAATGGTAAAAATATAATCCAATTATACTTCCAAACCATTCAAATATATAATTTAACACAATAAATTATTTTTATTAAAAAAGTTGTCTTTAGTTAAAATTTAGTATTTTTCACTATTCACCCAAATATGAATGTTATCAGAAAAACACCCAAAATTTATCAAAACTAAATTTTTATGTCCCAATTCTAAATAAGAATTTAATTTCATTAAGTTAAATATATAAAAGTTTCAAGTATTGGTTTTAAAAATGGTTCTCCATTAAAAGGCAGTAAAATTGCATTTTTTGAAAAAAGCTTCTTTTACCTGAAAAAAATGAATTTGGTCTTATATTATGTCTAAAAAACTCATAATATGTATTTTAGGATTATAAGGATTATATAAATTTCAAAATTCAGTTAATACTATTCATAACCGCTTTTGAACAGCTAGTTTGGTAAGTCGTGGTGCACTTGAACTCGGTGTTGCGTGTACTGCAAGTTATTGAATTATTTTGAAGAAATAACATACTATGAAATCTTGGGGTGTTAAAAAGGATATCATATTTGAAATCAGAAAACAAAAATAATCTTAGGGTGAAATTTTGGGATTATTATTAAAAGTTTGATTTTCAGTGAATAGTGAAGAATATAGATTTTATATAAATCTATTGTTTCATATCAAGTATTTAAAAGGTCCCATTTTTATTAATTTGTTTTAAAATTTAATTAATTAATTTTTTCTTGAAAAAAAATAATATAAATATCATTTAAATTAACATTATTCGTAATTTTTATATAAAAATACTTTTGCACTTAAAAATGAATTTTCGTAGAAAACCATTTATCCTCACATTCTGAGCATTTATTACAAAATTAATTTCTTCTACTTATAGGCGTTTAATTTTATGAAATGGAATTAATTTTTTGACTCATAAATTAAAATTTATCCTTGGATAAATTCTTTAGATTTTACTGAATAAGTAAAAAAAATTGTGAGTAGTAGAACAATACATCTTTAAGAAAATACAATATCTTTTATGATATCTCTAAAAAATAAATATGAAATAAAAATAATGAAACTTATGTAATGAATAATTTATTATATTATAATAAAAATATAATAAAAAAATAATTCAACACATATAAATTCTAATTTATTTCATGATAAATATGAAAATAATTTTCAGTGTCGACATAATGCTTTCCCAACACTGGAAGAATCAAATTTAGAGTCATAAATTTGAAATTTAAGAATTAAGAAGACATTTATAACATTTATTAATTAAAATTATGTGAAATTTATGATTTTAAATAATATTAATTAATATTATCTTTATATTACAAGAAATGTATCCAAATTCTTGTGTTGTGCTTAAAATTTTGAGAAATGTAAAAATAACATATTAAAGAATTTTTCATGAAACATATGTGAGTAAATAAAAAAAATTTGGATGAAAAAAATATCCATGATGAATTAAAATATATATATTATTATTTTTATAACTTATTTTTAATTTTTAAAATTATTATAATTATCTAAAACATTTACATCGGTATGGGGAAAATTTAAGAAAATAGAAACAAAATTACTCAATAATATTAAAAAAAATTACAAATTTAATATTTAGTTGAGAATAGAAATTTAAAGAGTTTTAAATATGTTGGTATGGATTTGGTATTGTGTTTTTTATAATATTTGAAATAGGTAGTTCTCATGTTATTTTTAAATTCATGATAATACGATAAAAAAGATAATGACATCATGTGTATTTTATGATAAACAATATTTTATTAACTAATTTAAAATTAATTAAAATTATATAAATCATTAAGGGGGATTTAATATATTCCATGATGTAATAAATTTACCATTTTTAATATAATTTATATTTTATAGTGACATTATTGACCCTTAAAAACTAAATATTGATGAAAACACCATTGACTTTTTTCCTATAAAAGGGACCCATTTCAACAATTTGTAACACAAATCAAAATAGTTTTTTCACTAAAAAATATACCAAACTACACATCTATAAATTAATTCCCACATTATAAATTCATTATTATGACCAAAAACCAATTTTCCAAAGTCCTTAAGCTCAATGGAATGGCGGTTTTCCCAAGAAGAAGGCATAACTCCTAACCAAGTTCATTATTTTTTATTTCTTCTTATAACTCCTTAAATTGTATCCTTAGAACAATAATTTAATAATATCAGTATATACTATATAATTATATTTTAATATGTTAATTACAAAATCCATTTTCATCTTGTTTCCATCCTATGGGAAATGAAAACATCGTTCGTGCATACATGTGGATTACCACATCCACGAAGCGATGTGTTTCATTTTTCTTCACATCCACACATGGATGGTTATTATGATGGATATAATTAATATATAAGATATCAATGAAACAATAATCATGATTTAAGATGATATATCTTAAATTTCATACATTTCCATCCATTGGAATATGATAACATTTTTCGTGCACACATTTGGACTACCACCACCACAAAGTGATGTGATTTGTTTTTTTGTATATGTAACACCCCAGGTAAATAAAGAATATGACATTTTTATATTCATCCATATTTGGGAATAAAATTTTAATATTATTTTAAAGGGGACGCTATGCTCGATGGCGTACCCAATACGCAACAACGAGTTTCTTGGGAATCTTACGTTGCACTCTAATAATAAAATAATATTATTTTAAATGGTAGTTAACGCCTAGCCGTTGTAATGGAGGGAATGAACAGAACTAACTAAAAATTATTATATATATTTTTCAAATATTTTTACTCTTTACAATAAATGTTATAGGATTAAAAATGCGAATGAATCCAATTTTTAAGCATAAACATTCTAATATTCTTTAAAAGGTCGATTAATCGCCTTTCGATGGAGAATCTCTTTTAAATCCACTTTTTAACAATTTTATGTGTTATATTTGACAACATAAGATTTTACTTTAGAATCGGGACATCAAAATTTACTTTGTGTAAATTTTTGGTATTTTTCCGATAAAGTTCATTTTTTTAATGAATAGTGAAAAATGTTGCATTTTAGTTCAAAACCCCTTTTTAATATAATTTATTTATATGATTAGATTATATTTTTAATTGGTTTTAAAGTTCAATTAGAATATATTTTTACCATTTAATCCAATTGTGGTCATTGAAATTAATTTCACTTTGAAATCAGACTTAAACTAGTGTCAATCTTTTGATACTTATTGTTTCATAAAAACACGCTATTTGCTCTGACAGCAGGAATTAATTTTTAAATTAATTAATGAAACTTATATGTTTTGAATTTTGTAAAATAGACTTCATTTTTGAATTTGTAATATCAAATATATCTTAGGGTGAAGTTTTGGTATTTTTCTGAAAAACTTCAATTTTTGATGAATAGTGAAACCACTATGTGGTACTCATAAAAACTGATTTTCCGTTTAAATGGAATTTTACCACCTCTGTGTTTTGAATTTAAAAAATCAGAAATATATGGTTGTAATTAAGAAGTAAAATTTGGTTCAATGGAATTAAAATAATTTTTTGGTGAATAGTAACTTTTAAGTTTTTAATCGCGATTAGAGGTAATTAGTGTAGTTTAAGGTAAAAATAATGTTTTAATGATATGATATGAGCTTTAAACATGTCCTACCCTTATTGTATGTGTCATGGCCGACCAAGAAAATCCATGGGTCAACTTGGGGACCCCATGGAGCCAATTTGGTTGGGAAATGACATAAATAACTTTTTATTTAAAGTAAAAGTAAAAATGACACAAACATGAGTTGTTTTACTAAAACAATTTTTACATGGGGTTATACAAGTCAGATTTTTAACTATAAATAGTAATTTGAAATATACAAAGATTTACTACATCATGATAGTTTTTTTATAATTTTTAGGCATTAAATAAATAAAATTATTTATGACATCATAATGATGCAGCGATTACCTCATTAATAAAGGATTTAAATAAAATGAAAAGATAATGTAAAATATATGACCTACACATGTAAAAACCCTATTGGATTGGTGGATTTAGAAACCTTATCACCTTATCCTCTAATTATATCAATTTGGGACCTTTTAAATCCGAAACTCATTTTCAAATAAAGTATCTTTTCTTTACTTTCCAAGAGTGCCCCTCCTCTCCTATTATAAAAGGCCCCCACCTCTACCTCCTTACCCACACTTCCAAAGCCTTTGTCTCGGCCAACCCCTGCCCATTTTGTCTCTCCACATCCCTCTATTACTCCTAGATGCCTCACTTTAGGCAGAAGTCTTACCAAGGAAGCCTTTGATCTCAAATCAAAAAGAGTTACCCGATTTTAAGGTAATGTCTTCACTTGTGTTATTTTGTTTTATTTTTCTTCTCCAACCCCATAAACTCTTTTTATTCATTTCATTTGTAACAACTTCAGTATCTGAAATATACTAGGATGTTTTTATAAGAAGGATTCTAGCTATACTTATACACACCTTCGTCTAATGGTTAAACAACATACTGTTTCTGTGGTTGGTGATTTTCTGCCTCACGAAACGATGATTGTTCAATATTCTTTTAACACCATTATAGGTGGCCATTATGATGTCACTATATTTTATATATGATATATATGGTATTTATGTTTACTATATGCTTCTTTATTTTATATTTAAACCATACCTTTATTCTTTTCAGGTTGTGTAAATGCGATAATTTCATATGAGGAAGTGTGGACTACCGCCCCCTCAAGTGATGTGACTCGTACATGCAATACATGGAATGTATAAAGAATGAAATTAATGAACATATGATACCTATATAACATATATATTATACTGGAATTATAATATATATATATATATCATTTATTTTTATTTCCATTAATATGACAAAAAAATGAAAGTAGTGTTCATGCGTACGTACGGCCTACCGTCTCCATGAACGGTGCTTTTCGTTTTTTATCTCCAAATGATATGGAATAGTATAAAATAAATATGTACTGGATATATATGATATTTTAATAATTAATACTATTCTTGAAATTATTTACTTATAACTACATGGACAATCATTTTTCAAACAAGTTCATTTTTGACTCTTGTACCAAACATCGGCAAAAAGGTCTGATATGAACTAACATTATTAAAAAATTATTATAACATTATAATATTTGATATGAACTGAATAATAATATTTAAAGGAGGTCCTTAGTCAATTATAAATTTACCAAAGTTTATTATTCAGGAATATAAAGAAATGAACAAGACAAGTTGGACTTGAGGTAAGGGATCTGACTCCTCTCTTTCTTTTAAAGTACTCTCTTTTATGTCATTCCTTTTAAAGCTAGTCTTTCTTGTTATTGGGATATTCTTTTATATTACTATTACTGTAATTTTTATGTTCATATGATGAGAGACCCTATTCTCTCTCATCAATCCATTTTGGAAGTTTTGAGTGGCGCCGTTAGGCTGCCGAATTTTCATAAGAGATCCAACCTCTCTCTTTCTTTTTAAGTACTCTCATTTATGTCACTTATTTTAAGCTCCTCTTTGTTATGTTGGGGGATGTTCTTTTATATTCCTCTTTCTTTAAACTTTATGTTTATATGATTAGAGACCCTATTTCCTCTCATCAATCCATTTTGGAAGTTTTTAGTGGTGTCATTAGGCTGCCGAGTTTTCGTAAGAGATTTTTCATCTCACTTTTATTCCCGTGAGACTTGTGCTAAATTTTCCAAAATTTCCTTTGATTGGTGTATGTACTGACCATTATATTACTCATTGTGTAATATACTTTCATTTATGAGTATTTACATCAATTTTGTATTGTCCTTCTTTCAGGGGGCGTATGTTTCGAAAGATACCCATGTCGGTAAGGGAACCTTTCACCCTCCTCTTTTTAAAAGACTTCTTTTGTTATGTCTTTTAATTAACATACTATTATGTTGGGATATGTTCTTCTATATCTTTATTGATTTAAATTTTATGTCCATGTGATGATATACCCTTTTTATCTCTCATCAACTCATTTTCTGAATTTTGTAGTGACGTCGTTAGGCTGTCAAATTTTTGCAAGGGAACTTCTTAACCCAAATTTGATTCTTTGGGATAAACATGTACTCCTTGAATATGTCGTTCTATGAATATATGGGAGTACCCTCCGATTGTTTTACACTTAATATCTACTTATATTTGGTGTATTAGTTTGTCACACATAATTATGTAATTGATTTGTCCTTAAACCAAGGTTCTCGTCTTTGTAAGGGACTTCGTCTCAATCCCCTTTCATTGAGGCATATTTTGTTTTATACACAACTTTCTTTTATACGGTGTATAAACCCCTTTGAATTTTACTTTTATCCCAAAGGAATCTTTTTTATACGAAGCATTTTACAAAACGACAAAAGGGAATGTTTTTTTCATACGTATGCGGTGACAATGACTTCTCCGCCGCCGTGACCATTATTTGAGTTTCGGCTTCCTCTACATGCCATACCTTCTTTTTAAAAGAAAAATAAATACCATGTTTTACTTTTATTTTATTTTGGTATTGAAAATGGTTTTCATAAGGTTTTTTATATCAATGTGTTTTATTGATATCTTGTGATTGAAATGTGGAAAAGTTATGTTTCCTTTATGCATGTTTTATGTGATACGATTATGTTATGGTTCTTGGGCATTGTTATGAAGACGGGTGGTTCTGTGATAAATTAAGGGCGGGTGAGCCCGATATAGCTCTCCAATGCATTGGGTAACGCGAAGGAGTGAAACGTTAAGGTTTCTCTGAAGAGATTTAGGGAATATACTGTGGTGGGTATTCCAAACGTAACCAAGAGGGTTACTCCCTACGTAAGAATGTTATGAATGTCGCAAGTTACCTTTTATGTCTTATGATTCCTATGATTTATTCATGATTTGATGAGGAATGTAAAGTGCCTATGTTTTATGGGTAAAGTATGATTTCATTCTTATGTATATATGAACTCATGTTTCCTTTCCATATTTTTTATAACCCTTACTGAGCTTTTTATGCTCATCCCAAGTTTTTTTAAATGTTTTTCACAGGTCAAAGGAAAGGTACATGATGTGATGATAGTGTCAAGGAAGTGTCAAGAAAGAATCCATGCTTTATTTTTAAATATGTTTCTTTTGATGGAAAAAAAATGAATACAATCTTTTAGGTAACCATTTTGTTTAAATGTGGAATGTAATGCAAGTTTTATGATCTAATTCTCTAAAACTCTAAACCTGAAATGATCCTCAATGTGTAATCTTGTAATAACTCAAGATTAAGTAAGGTTTAAGGCTGGGGCCTTATAGTTGGTATCAAAGGTCGGTTTAGACAACTTTAGGGATTAGTAGTTTTTGTTAGACACATGATTAGTCCTTATATCTATTATTTCAGTTAAATCCTTGTTTTATAACATTTTTCAGGTCAAGTAAAGTCAGTTACGAATGGAAGGAGAAGGATCTCAAACGATATTCCTATATCTTCCTGATGACCGGCTTGCAATAATTATTGCAAAGTCATGTTCGGATGATTATGAAACTTTTTCTAGCATAAAACTCACTTGCAAGAAGTTGTTTGAGATATCAAACACCTCCACTATACCTTGTTATCATCGTGGATCATGGGTTGTTTTTAAACAAATATTATTTTCACAATATTCTCATATTTTCAAGAAAGGTAAATATTATCAATGTATTTTCAAATATTTTACCTTATCACAAGAATTTGAAGCATATTATGATTTTAAAAATGGTACTGAGGAAGGAGACCCTTGCGCAAACTATTTATATTTGCTTTTAAAATATAGTCTCTCAGCACATACTTATGGTATTTTAAAAGGACCAATAATATAAAGTTTCAACTCAAATTTTGTCCGACTATTTTATATAAATCATGTTTTATCAGATGTTTTGGAATTATATTTCATACATGATTATTTTCCAAAACTTTTTTTCTGTGAACACCTATATGACCCATGTTGTACAAGGTGTATTTGGATGGAGGAAGCAAATTATATTGATATATCTCTAAATCATTATTGTAATGCATGGGACTTCTACCTACGTGAGCAAGACGACGATGAAACCGAGTGGACTCCATGATCAAGGTATGATGTTATTCATTTTGGGAATCATTTTATTTTATCTTATGGTGGTGAAATAAGACTTCAAGAATTTAGATGTTGAGATCGTAATGAATTTGGATGAAAATGAGAGGTATAAGGAAACTATTGAGATTAAAACATGTTAGGGTTATTTTTGGAGTTTTATAAAAAGGAAAACACGTTGACCATGTGGCAACCCGTCGCGTCGGACAAAGCTGTGGGAATCGAACCCACAACCAAAGTGCAACTGGTATTTATCACCTACCACTGGACTACATGAAGTCCCTGGTTAGTTTGACTGATTCTTTTTAGTTCGATGATTTTATGAATTAATAGTAAGTAGATTTTGGGTTATCTATGGAAATATGTTAACCTATCATGGAGGATATGTGATTAGGTTAATTACTCTTCAATACGAGACTTTAAGAGAAACAGATGTTGTTTGGAGATAAATGTTACGATTTAACTTGGAAGACTATGTGACTAAATCCTTAAAATATTTGGGTTTCAATCTTAGTTTGGTTTACTTTGAATAATTTTATGGACAAATTGTTTATCGAATGGTCCTCGTTAAACTTTGGGTTTTGTTGGACAAATTTTGGAGAGTAAGAATAGATTTTCTTTTTATAAATGGTTATCCTTTTCTGGATTATCTGATCTTGTACTAGCATTTTTTGTTTTGGTTTTGGTTAAAGTCTAAAGACATGGTAAGTATATAGTTCTCTTTTGTGGATTAGGTGATTCTCTAGAAGTTGATTATAGTACTCTTAATGTGAACAAGTCTTCCTAAATACTCGTCTTTTGGAGAAAATATGAGTTTTTGTAAGAAATCTAATAAAAGTTGGAAGTCAACATGATAAGTAATTATGTTTCCTTATGAATAAATTCCCCAATAAAAATAAACTTAACACAAAAATGTTGTCTATTAACTTTTCCTACTGGGGAATCGAATACAGTTTAACCCATCACCAGTTTGTGATTTTCTTGTGGTTAATTTTCTCCTAAACATGTTTTCTATCACTCTCTATCAGAACATGACCCTATGTTTTCTCCTCCATGTCCATTTTTTCCTACATGGAATCCTAGTATGGGTTAACTCGGGAGACCTCTGTACTTCTCTTTCTTTATTTTAAAGTGATTTTTTTACCGACTCTTTTTCTGATGTGGGACTTTCAATGGAGTTTCCAAGCCCAATTTTAAAATTGCGAGGACGCAATTCCCAAAAGGGGGGAAGGATGTAACACCCCAGGTAAATAAAGAATATGACATTTTTATATTTATCAATATTTTTGAATAAAATATTAATATTACTTTAAAGTGGACGTTATGCTCGATGGCATACCCAATACGCAACAACGAGTTTCTTGGGAATCTTACGTTGCACTCTAATAATAAAATAATATTATTTTAAATGGTAGTTAACGCCTAGCCGTTGTAATGGTGGGAATGAACATAACTAACTAAAAAATGATTATATATGTTTTTCAAATATTTTTACTCTTTACAATAAATATTAGAGGATTAAAAATGCGAATGAATCCAATTTTTAAGCATAAACATTCTAATATTCTTTAAAAGGTCGATTAACCGCCTTTCGATGGCGAACCTCTTTTAAATCCACTTTTTAACAATTTTATGTGTTATATTTGACAAAATAAGATTCCTCATTAGAATCGGGACATCAAAATTTACTTTGTGTAACTTTTTGGTATTTTTCCGATAAAGTTCATTTTTTAATGAATAGTGAAAAATGTTGTATTTTAGTTCAAAACCACTTTTTAATATAATTTATTTATATGATTAGATTATATTTTGAATTGGTTTTAAAGTTCAATTAGAATATATTTTTACCATTTAATCCAATTTTGGTCATTGAAATTAATTTCACTTTGAAATCAGACTTAAACTAGTGTCAATCTTTTGATACTTATTGTTTCATAAAAACACGCTATTTGCTCTGACAGTGGGAATTAATTATTAAATTAATTAATTCAACTTATATGTTTTGAATTTTGTAAAATAGTCTTCATTTTTTAATTTGGAATATCAAATATATCTTAGGGTGAAGTTTTGGTATTTTTCTGAAGAACTTTAATTTTGATGAATAGTGAAACCACTAAGTGGTACTTATAAAAACTGATTTTCCGTTTAAATGAAATTTTACCACCTCTGTGTTTTGAATTTCAAAAATCTGACATACATGGTTTTCATTAATAAGTAAAATTTGGTTCAATGGAATTAAAATAATTTTGTCGGTGAATAGTAACTTTTAAGTTTTTAATCGCGATAAGTGGTAATTAGTGTAGTTTAAGGTAAAAATAATGTTTTAATAATATGATATGAGCTTGACACATGTCCTACCCTTATTGGATGTGTCATGGCCGACCAATAAAATCCATGGGTCAACTTGGGGACCCCATGGAACCACTTTGGTTGGGAAATGACATAAATAACTTTTTATTTAATGTAAAAGTAAAAATGACACAAACATGAGTTGTTTTACTAAAACAATTTTTACATGGGGTTATACAAGTCCGATTTTTGACTATAAATCGTAATTTGAAAGCTAAAAAAATTAATACATCATGATATTTTTTTATAATTTTTAGGCATTAAATAAATAAAATTATTTATGACATCATAATGATGCAGCGATTACCTCATTAATAAAGTATTTAAATAAAATGAAAAGATAATGTAAAATATATGACCTAAACATGTCCAAAACCTATTGAATTAGTGGATTTTGAAACCTCATCACCTTATCCTATAATAATATTAATGTGGGACCTTTTAAATCCAAAACTCATTTTCAAATAAAGTAACATTTCTTTACTTTCCAAGAGTGCCCCTCCTCTCCTCTTATAAAAGTCCCCCACCTCTACCTCCTTACCCACACTTACAAAGCCTTTGGCTCAGCCGAACCCTGCCCATTTTGTCTCTCCACATCACTCTCTTACTCCTAGAAGCATCACGTTGGGCAGAAGTCTTCCCAAGGAAGCCTTTGAGCTGAAATCAAAAAGAGTTACCCGATTTTAAGGTAATGTCTTCACTTGTGTTCTTTTGTTTTATTTTGCTTCTCCAACCCCATAAACTCTTTTTATTCATTTATTTCGTAACAACTCCAGTATCGTCAATATACTAGGATGTTTTTATAAGAAGTATTAGAGCTACACTTACACACACCTTCGTCTAATGGTTAAAGAACATATTGTTTCTGTGGTTGGCGATTTTCTGCCTCACGAAACGATGATTGTTCAATATTCTTTTAACACGTTTAAAGGTGGCCATTATGATGTTACTGCATTTTATATATGATATATATGGTATTTATGTTTACTATATACTTATTTATTTTATATTTAAACCCTACCTTTATTCTTTTCATGTTGTGTAAATGCGATAATTTCATATGAGGAAGTGTGGACTACCGCCCCCTCAAGTGATGTGACTCGTACATGCAATACATGGAATGTATAAAGAATGAAATTAATGAACATATGTGACCTATATAACATATATATTATACTGGAAATATAATATATATATATATATATCATTTATTTTTAATTCCATTAATATGACAAAGAAAAAATGAAAGTAGTGTTCATGCGTACGTACGGCCTACCGTCTCCATGAACGGTGCTTTTCGTTTTTTATCTCCAAATGATATGGAATAGTATAAAATGAATATATAATGGATATATATGATATTTTAATCATTAATACTATTCTGGAAATTATTTACTTATAAATACATGGACAATCATTTTTCAAACAAGTTCATTTTTAACTCATGTACCAAACATCGGTAAAAATGTCTGATATGAACTAACATTATTAAACAATTATTATAACATTATAATATGTGATATGAACTGAATAATAATATTTAAAGGAGGTCCTTAGGAAATTATAAATTGAACAAAGTTTATCATTCAGGAATATAAAGAAACGAACAAGACAAGTTGGACTTGAGGTAAGGGATCTGACTCCTCTCTTTCTTTTAAAGTACACTCTTTTATGTCATTCCTTTTAATGCTCACCATTCTTTTTATTGGGATATTAATATATATTACTATTACTATAATTTTTATGTTCATATTATGAGATACCCTATTCTCTCTCATCAATCCATTTTGGAAGTTTTCAGTGGCATCGTTAGGCTGCCGAATTTTCGTAAGAGATCCAACCTCTCTCTTTCTTTTTAAGTAGTCTCCTTTATGTCGCTTCTTTTAAGCTTCTCTTTGTTATGTTTGGGGATTTTCTTTTATATTACTCTTTCTGTAAACTTTATTTTGATATGATTAGAGACCCTATTTCCTCTCATCAATCCATTTTGAATGTTTTAAGTGGCGTCGTTAGGCTGCCGAGTTTTCGTAAGAGATTTTTCATCTCACTTTTATTCCTATGAGATTTATGCTAAATTTGCCACAATTTCCTTTTAGTGGTGTATGTACTGCCCATTATTTTACTCATTGTGTAATATACTTTCATTTATGAGTATTTACATCAATGTTGTATTTTCCTTCTTTCACGGGGTGTATGTTTCGAAAGATACCCATATCGGTAAGGGAACCTTTCACCCTCCTCTTTTTAAAAGACTTCTTTTGTTATGTATTTTAATTCACATACTATTATGTTGGGATATGTTCTTCTATATCCTTATTGATTTAAACTCTATGTTGTAACACCCCGAGCTTCCATGATACGCTTCTCATTCAATAATGCAATAGCTTGCATTGTATGCAACTTCGAGTTCTAAAACACCGCGACTAATCAAAGTAGTCGTTATGAATAGTAATAACCACTTTTTAAAATTATATAAATTTTATATTTTAAAATGGACTTCATTTTTGGATTCGGAATATCGAAATTAGCCTATGTTGAATTTTTGCTATTTTTCTGAGAACTTCCATTTTTTATGAATAGTGAAAAATACTTAAAAACAACTTTTTTAATCAAAATAATTTATAGTGATAAATTATACTATTGAGTGGTTTTAGAGTATAATTAGAATATATTTTTACCATTTTATCCAATGGTGGTCATTATAATTAACTTAACATTGAAATTGGGCATGAACAATTGTCAATCTTTTGATATAAATTGTTTCTTAAAAACACGCTATTTGTTGTGACAGCGGGAATTAATGATAAAATTAATTAATTCAAATTATATGTTTGGAATTTTGTAAAATAGACATCATTTTTGAATTCGGAATATCAATTATAGCTTAGGGTGAAATTTTGGCATTGTTCTGAAAAACTTCAATTTTTGATGAATAGTGAAACCACTAAGTGGTAGTTAAATAACTGATTTTTCGTTTAAATGAAATATTACCACCTCTGTGATTTGATTTTCAAAAATCCGACATACATGGTTGTCATTAAGAAGTAAAATGTGGTTCAATGAGATTAAAATAATTTTTGGTGAATAGTAACTTTTAAGTTCTTAATCGCGATTAGAGGTAATTAGTGTAGTTTAAGGTAAAAATAATGTTTCAATAATATGAGATGAGCTTGACACTTGTCCAACTCCTATTGGATGAGTCATGGCCGACCAAGACAACCCATGGGTCAACTTGGGGACCCCATGGAGCCACTTTGGTTGGAAAATGACATTAATATATATTTATTTAATGTTAAAGTAAAAAAATGACACAAACATGAAATGTTTTACTAAAACAATTTTTACATGGGGTAATACAAGTCATATTTTTTACTATAAATAGTAATTGGAAAGATAAAAAGATTTCCTACATCATAGTATTTGTTTTATAATTTTTAGACATTAAATAAATTAAATTATTTATGACATCATTATGATGCAGCGATGACCTCATTATTTACTGATTTTAATAAAATGAAAAGATAATGTACAATCCAAGGCTTACACTTGTACAAAGACTATTGGATGGGTATATGTATAACCCTTATCACCTTAGCCACAAATTATATAAGTGTGGGACCTTTATAATCCTAAAATCATTGTATAATAATGTAAACTTTCCTTACATTCCAAGAGTGCCCCTCCTCTCCTCTTATAAAAGGCCCCCACCTCTACCACCTCATTCACACTTTCAAGCCATTTGGCTCGGACAACCTCTGCCCAAATACTCTCCCAACTTCCCCCTCTTACTCCTAGAAGCCTCACTTTGGGCAGAACTCTTACCAAGGAAGCCTTTGGCTCAAATCAAAAAGAGTTACCCGATTTTGAGGTAATGTCTTCTTTAATGTTGTTTTGTTTTATTTTTCTTCTCCAACCCCCTAAACTCTTTTTATTCATTTCTTTTGTAACAACACCAGTATCCTCAATATACTAGGATGTTGTTATAAGATGGATTCAAGCTACACTTACACACACCTACATCTAATGGTTAAAGAACATATGGTTTCTGTGGATGGCGAATTTCTGCCTCACGAAACGATGATTGTTCAACACTCATATAACACCTTAAAAGGTGGCCATTAAGATGCCACTATATTTATATATGATATATAATATATTTATGTTTTACTTATGCTTCTGTATTTCTCATTTATGGCATACTTTATGATTTCCATTATAGGTAAACGCGATAATTTCATTTTAGGAAGTGCGGACTACCGCCCCCTCAAAGTGATTTGAATCGTTAATGCCATATGTGTGATGTATAAAGGATGGAGTAAATGGTATTATACACTATATTATACTGGAATTATATTATACATTTATATCATTATGATTTCATTCCATTAAATATGAAATAGAAATGAAAGTAGCGTTCATGCGTACGTACGGCTTACCGTCTCCATGAACGGTGCATTTCATTTCTTACCTCTAAAATGTTACGTAATATTATAAATGAATGTATATACTGGATATATATGATATATATGACATCTAAATCATTAATATAATTCTGTTGATAATGGATATTCTACCACATAAACAACTTGTAATTATAAGAAGTTTATTGTTGACTCAAGTACCAAAGATCGACAAAACGACCGTTATTAACTTAAATAATTCCATAATGTTCATATCATTGTAATAAGTGATATAAAAAGGATAATGAAATTGAAAATGGTTCTTAATAAGGTATATATTAACTCTAGTTTATTATTCAGGATGTTAAAGAACGGTTGAGTCAAGTCAGACACGAGGTAAGGGAATTTCTTAACCCAACTTCCATTCTTTGGGTTAATCTCCTACATTCAAATTATGTCCTGATATTATTATGTACTATTTTGTATATTTACTTTCTATATGTGTAACTATAGTGAATACACATAATAGATCTCTTTTATTTTAAAAATTATCTTTTTAAGGACTTCGTCTCAATCTCCTTTCATTGAGGCATATTTGGTTTTATACACAACTTTCTTTTATATGGTGTATAAACCCCTTTGACTTTTATGTTTATTCAAAAGGAATCTTTTTTTATACGAAGCGTTTTACTAAATGACAAAAAGGGAATGTTTTTCTTTCCATACATATGCGGCGACAATGACTTCTCTGCCGCTGTGACCATTATTTGAGTTTAGGCTTCCTCTACAAGCCATCACTTTTTTTTAATGAAAAATAAATACAAAGTTTTAACTTTCTTTTATTTTGGTATTGAAAATGGTTTTGAAAGAGTTTTTATTATATCAATGTGTTGTATTGATATCTTGTGATTTAATTGTGGAAATGTTATGTTTCCTTTATGCATGTTTTATGTGATACGATTATGTTATGGTTTATGATATGTTTAAACCTATTCATATGAGGAATGTATTGGACTTAATAAGTGACGGGTGGATCCCGTTATAGCTCCTCGATGCATCGGTAGGTATCATGAGAAAACTAGACGTGGAATTGGGCGAGGCCCTTTCCCAATTTGATTTATGGTTTTGGCCGAGGCCTTAATCATTTTAGACGTCTTGGCCGAGACCTTGAGAAAATGTTTCAGAATGTCCGGCATTATACATTCCCTCATTATGAAAGTGGTTATTGATATTGCATGTGATTATTTGACTAGTAGAATATCCATGTGAGTAAGTAAATGGCATTATTTAATTTTATTTTTTCCATATTATGTTTAAGTTCATGTTTAAAAGGCTTTTGTTTTAGTTATACATTGCCTTAAATGTTAATGTTTATTTATGAAAGCTTCCACATTATTGTTATCCTTACTGAGCATCTGAGCTCACCCCTTTCAATGTTTTAATATTTTCCAGGATGTGAAGAATTATTTTATGAATGACCTGCAGGGATAGCCAAAAGAGGATATGAGTGTGGACTATGAAGACTTTGTTATTAGTTTTTCACTTTATGATGTAATGTAACATTTATGAATGTATCTAGTGTTTCCAAGGCTACTAAACTAATCGGTCTTTCGAGACTTGATCTTTTGTGATCATGCCAATGTTACGAAGTAATGCACCGACTCTAGGTAGCTGGGGTCGGGGCATTACATATGTCCATGTGATGAGATACCCTTTTTATCTCTCATCAACTCATTTTCTGAATTTTGTAGTTACGTCGTTAGGCTGTCAAATTTTTGAAAGAGAACTTCTTAACCCAAATTTGATTCTTTGGGATAAACATGTACTCCTTTAATATGTCGTTCTATGAATATTTGTGAGTGACCTCTGATTGTTTTACACTTAATATCCACTTATATTTAGTGTATTCATTTGTCACACATAATTATGTAATTGATTTGTCATTAAACCAAGGATATCGTCTTTGTAAGGGACTTCGTCTCAATCTCCTTTCATTGAGGCATATTTTGTTTTATACACAACTTTCTTTTATACGGTGTATAAACCCCTTTGACTTTTACGTTTATCCAAAAGGAATCTTTGTTATATGAAGCATTTTACAAAACGACAAAAGGGAATGTTTTTGTCATACGTATGCGGCGACAATGACTTCTCCGCCGCCGTGACCATTATTTGAGTTTCGGCTTCCTCTACAAGCCATACCTTTTTTTTAAAAGAAAAATAAATACCATGTTTTACTTTTCTTTTATTTTGGTATTGAAAATGGTTTTCATAAGGTTTTCTATATCAATGTGTTTTATTGATATCTTGTGATTGAAATGTGGAAATGTTATGTTTCCTTTATGCATGTTTTATGTGATACGATTATGTTATGGTTCTTGGGCATTGTTATGAAGACGGGTGGTTCTGTGATAAACTAAGGGCGGGTGAGCCCGATATAGCTCTCCAATGCATTGGGTAACATGAAGGAGTGAAACGTTAAGGTTTCTCCGAAGAGATTTAGGGAATATATTGTGGTGGGTATTCGAAACGTAACCAAGAGGGTTACTCCCTACGTAAGAATGTTATAAATTCCTCAAGTTACCTTTTATGTCATATGATTCCTATGATTTATTCATGATTTGATGAGGTATGTTAAAGTGCCTATGTTTTATTGGTAAATTATGATTTCATTCTTATGTATATATGAACTCATGTTTCCTTTCCATATTTTTTATAACCCTTACTGAGATTTTTATGCTCATCCCAAGTTTTTTAAATGTTTTTCACAGGTCAAAGGAAAGGTACATGATATGATGATAGTGTCAAGGAAGTGTTAAGAAAGAATCCATGCTTTATTTTTAAATATTTTTCTGTTGATGGAAAAAATGAATACTATCTTTTATGTAACCAATTTGTTTAAATGTGGAATGTAATGCAAGTTTTATGATCTAATTCTCTAAAACTCTAAACCTGAAAAGATCCTCAATGTGTAATCTTGTAATAACTCAAGATTAAGTAAGGTTTATGGCTGGGGCCTTCTAGTATACCTCTCATGTATGGTTATTAAAATTATATTTAATCTAGAAAAATGATAATAATTTCATTATTAATATTCATATTGTTATGGATTAAAAAAAATTTGATAACAGTCATCTTACTTTAACTATTTTGGGATTATGAAGTTAACTTCCTCAAAATGTCCAACGTTAACGGAACTGATTATCTAACTCAGTAATACAAGGTAATAAATGAAATAAAATTGATAGTGATAATTTAATTATAATTAAAATGGTTTTTAGTTAGGTAAATAATTAATATTATTTTATTATCTGGCAGTTAAATAATAGAAAATGTAAGAATATTTTACATAAGTCATTTCTAGTGTCGATTCCCTTTCTTTGAGAATGTAGCTATTTTCACCACATAATTTCTTTTTCTATGTTATATACACTATCATATATATTTTTTTATCATTATTATCTAAATATCAATTTTTAAAAAAAATATTATCAATTTTCATTACTTCAATGTTTCATTGGTTCTAAAGTAATCAAGTCATAAGGGGTACTTTACCTTAAAACCACATTTTAAATGTTTGAAAGATTTATTTTCAAAATTATTTCCTCCATCTATTTATTATTAAAATAAATATAAGGATGTATATATATTGAAATATATAAAATATATATTTTATTTTATTTCTCCCTTTTTATATTCTTTATAATTTTTTCAACATGAATCTTATTTTTTATTTTTTATTGAATATTTTGAATTTAATTACAAAAGGTAAAAGTAATTTTCTATTTTAAAGTATAAAATGCCAATATATTTTCTCACTAAGACAACTATTATTTTATTAATGGAAAATTTTATAAGATTATATGTTTTATTTAAAGAAAAATCCTTCTTCCTTTCATTATATGAATTTTAGTTATAAAAAATGTATTTTAATTGAAATGGACAAATCAATATCCTAAAACGTATTTTTTAGCGATTAAAAAGTATATTTATATGATTTTCATAGTGGAAATTCAATATTTTATGTTTTTTAGGTATGTTAATGTCTTTTTTCATTAATTAAAATGGTAGGTGATCCTGATATAACTCTCTAATTCATTTTGTAATGATTATTTTCTCTAGAGAATTATATTGGAAGTAATCAGGTATATTATAACATTTTAATGGAACAAAAATGTGTTATTATAAGTATTATTTCAAGGTGGTTTCATAAATAACCTGTATTAATTTTCTATTCATTCTATTGAGTTTTTATGGAAATAATTTTATTTTATAAGGTAAAGTAATGATATTTTTTTTAAAAGAATGATTATGCCACTTAAGTGTAAAAAGTTATGTTTTAAAGAAATAGTATTTAATGGGTTCAAATGTTTTCTAAGAAACACACATGATTAAAAAATTTCATTATGTTATCCTATAATGATTTTATGAGAATAATTATGTAATAATGTTTATTTAAGGTCAATGTAAATGATTATATAATTGGGAAGTTTATTATATTAATAGTAAAATCCTTTATATGATCCCAGAGTTTTGAAAGAGACTCATGAGTTTCTTTTAATCATTATATATATCCCTTAATTGGATTTTTTTTCTCATCCCATGTTTTTAATTTTTTTCACCAGGTTTAAGGATGAGTAAGAACAATTATGACGACATAATATGGAAAAATAAAATCTTAGTATAGTTTGAAAAATAATAACTTAAATAAAAGGGTATTATTATGTAAGAGTTTATCCTTTATTCAATAAAAATAAAAAAATAAAATTTTATTGGTTATGTAAGTGATCCAATATTTATATTTTTTGTTTTATGTTTTTAGTGGAAAAATTAGGTTATGTTTATTCATATCAATTACAAAAATCCAAATATTTTGTTTTTGGAATTGAATATTAGAGTAAGGGTTTGAGAATATTATTTATCATTTATAAATATAATATCGAAGTTGAGGCCAGAGATCATAATATAATAAAATGATAAAATTATTCTTTGAAGGAATATACATAACAGTATGAAAATAAAAACAATGATGCATTATTTTCAAGAAAATCTGATGAATAAACATTAGGAAATTTAGAGTCAAGATATGAGCTTACTCAATTTAGAAAGATGTTTGAAAGTTCTAAAATATGGTTAGAGGATTTAAAAAATAATTAAAAATCTAAATCAAAGTATTATGAAAATAATAATGAACATAGATGTTATGAGTGTTTGTAGCTTAGACACATCAGCATAGAGTTCCCTCAATTCCAAGGCAATAAGAAGTCTGAAAAGAAGTTAATGAAAAAGGATTTATATAATAAGAAAGAAAATAAAGTTATAATGTATACATAGAGTTCTTCGTAGCACTATTTTAATAAATTCAATTATGATTATATTATGAAGTATCTAATCAGATGGAAAACATGTTCTTTATGTCATAAACTGATGTGGTACTTTTTTCATATCACTCTTATTTTTAATATAAACAAGACTGTTTCTATTATAAAAACATAAATGGTTATTTTTATATATTATAAGACCAATATGAATCATTGAAGATAAATAAAAAGTCTCTAAATAAATCATATTATTTCACTTCCAATGAAAAGTAATATTTCACAGAATAATTTTTTGATCTCAATGTTTAACTAGAGCACCGTACATCTAGTTGTGTTGTCCATGAAAATAAAATAAATGTATTAGATATTGAATATAAAATATAAAGGATGATGATAGTGTATGTATTAAGGGGGATGAATATTAGAAAAAATACATGGTAATAATGAATAAAATAATGAAAAATACGGCATAAGAAGTAATTGGGAAAATCCAAAACTTTATAAAAAATATTGAATATATAGTTCTAAAAATATAAATATTTCTAATATCAAATACTTTCATAGTGGAAAAAAGGTAATTTTTAAAATTATTATTTCCTTAAAAACCCTCATGTTTTTTGAATAAATAATTTATTTATTTATATAAATTTATCTAATTCTAATTCTATAAATTAAAAAAATGAAAACATATTTGGATTCCCAAATCTTTTGTTGATTATACTTCTATACTTAGGAGAATTTGGGAACCATATCATTTTTTTATGTTTTCATAGGTAACTAGCCACGTAAACAATAATAAAAAATGGTTTATCGATAGTTTTTATCCTAGATATATGATTGGAAATGTTTCCAACATTCACTCATTATCTAAAATCGATAGAGTAAATATGACATATGGTGACAATTCCAAAGGAAATAGAGATGATATTGGATTATTTGGAGATCATAGATCAATTCTAATGAGAAAATTACATTATGTTGAAGGCTTAAATAATAACATAATAAGTGTTTCTCAACTTTGTGGGGATTAAAATTCATTTTAATTTTTCTAATAATATAGTTTATAAAAAATAGGTTAACTAAATTTAAATCACATTGAAATGAAAATGTGTTTTGCTTAGATATTAATTATTTTTTTAGGAAAAATATAAACTTTTTGAATGCTAAAATTGATGAATCAGAGATCTGGAAATTGAGGGTTGTACATTTGAACTTTTATTCCCTAAGAAATGTATCCAAAAGAAATTTGCTTTCTGATTTTCCATAATTTAAATTGGAAAAAATAAACTATGTGATTCAAGAAAAATGGTCAAGTGAAAAAAAATAATTAAAACTAATAAAATATGATTCTACTTATATAACCATGAAAGTTCTCAATGTGGATTTATTCAAACATTCTGAAACAAAAATCATAGGTTTAAATATTTTTTTATAAATTGTTTAATGATATTTCATGATTTGTAACAGTTAATTTATTGAGACTTAAAAATGAATGTTATTTTGCCTTTTCCATTTCATATAAATTATAATAAAATTAAATTGATGCCAAAATTATATATTTTATAATTGATCAAGGGGTATAATGATGTATTAAATTTATTTTTATCAGAACATGGTATTAAACAGACATTTTCTACTCATAGAATACCTCAAAAAATGGTGTTGTTGAAAGGATGAAAAAAATCGTACAAAAAAATTGTAGAAAAAAATTATTTTAATATAGAATTGCCACTTATTTTTTGTTGAAATTGTTAACAAAAAATTTTATGCCATTAAAAGTGTTTTAAAAAGTATTATCTTAATGAAAATTCCTTACAAGATATGTAATAATATAAAACCAATGGTTAGATACTTTAATGTTTTTAGATGAAGATTTTTTTATCTTGAAAATGTGGTACAATCATATAAAGTTTGATCCAAATGAGAAAAAATGAATCTTCCTATGTTATTCTACTACTTATGAGGCATATAGAGTTCTATTTAAAAATTCCAGGATAATTGAAGAATCCACTAATGTGAAATTTTATGAGAGTTTTCCTTTCAATCAAAAAAAATCATGATGATGACTTAAGTGATTCAATGAATAACTTGAGACTTAAACAAGTTTTTTATAATAAAAATAATGATGATTTGGAATATGATAATGAATTGTTGTGTCCAAAAAGTAATGGAACCAATGAAACTGAAAGTTTACTACTTAGGAAACAAATAACCCTTAAATTTAATCCTCTAGAAACTGTTATAAAAACCAATATATTGGTGTTAGGACATAAACAAAATATAAGAAAAATTGCTAATTTTTTTAAAATTTATGTCCCTAATTGAACCTAAAACCTTATAAGATGTCCCAGATGATGAAAATTGTCTAGTTTCTATATAAAAATAGATAAACTAATTCATGAGTAATATAGTATAGAAAATAGTTGATAAAGCATATTACTATCCTATTATTGAAAAAAAATGGTTATCTAAGAACAAATAGCTTGGTCAAGGTGTGATCACTAAGAATAAATCAATATTAGATTCCAAATGTTATAATTGAGAATAAGGAATAGATCAGGATGGAACCATTTTAATTTTTTCTATATTAAAATATTTTATATACTTTTAGCATATGTATATCATATAAATTTTAAATTATAGCATAAGGATGTTAAATATTATTTTATAAATGTTTTTTTAATGAATGGATTTTATATTGAAATTTGAATACCCTCACTTTCAAAATTATGTTTTCAAACTTACTAAATATATGTATGGTATTAAACAATCCCCTAGAGCTTTGTATGAAGGATTATGTTATTTTCATTTAATAAAAAGTTTAATTGGGGGATTGTTATACCCCACTCTTTTTATGAAAACTTAATCAAAATATAATTTACATTTAAAAGATTATATTGATAATTTTATTTTCAATTAACCAAACCAAAAAAATTGTAGTGAATTTTCAATACTTATGAAAAATGTATTTGAGATGAGAATGATGTGTAAGATAAATTATTTTCATGGATTAAAAATTTACTAAAATTATTGGGGAAATATTTTAATCCAATGAAAATATAAACTTGATTAACTTAAATGATTTTTATAAGAAAATAGTTAGAATTTTTCAATTCTTATGAGTTTCAATATTAATCATGACTGGGATGAAGCTGGAAAACTAATGGATAATTTTTTATATAGATTAATAATTAGTATATTATGTTATCTCACAATAAGTAGAACATAAATTATTTTTCAGTATGTATTTGTTCTCAAATTCAATCAATCCAAAAATAATCTCATTTGAAAGCATCAAAAATAATTTTAATATATTTTTAAGGAATAATTTATGTGTCATTGCTTTTCCAAAACCTCTAACTTTGATTTAACATCATATTTAGGTGCTAATTTTGGTGGGTGTTGACTAGAGAGAAATAGTACCCTAAGAATCATTCAATTTTTATAAAATCTATAGTTTCATGGTCTTGTAAGAAATAAATATTTTATTCATTATCAACTATAGAATTTTAATACATTGTAGTTTGTAGTTGTTGAACACAAGTGTTGTAGATGAAAGAAACCCTAATGTATTTTGGATTTAATTTTGATAATATACCAAAGAAATATGGTAAAACCAATGCTATCAATAATTAAAAAAATCCAATAAATCATTCTACAACAAATTATATGTATTTAAGGCATCATCTCCTATGAAAATATTCAAAAAATAAAGATATATTGTTTGAAATCATTGGTATTATAAATAAATTATAAAATATTTTTACTAATGCACTATTTAACGATTGATTTTATTTTATATAGTATGAATTAAGATTATTTTATTTCAATTTATTTCATTATAATTAAGCATTTTGGGGTTTTTTACAAAGAAATTTTTTTTTAATATTTATGCTTTATATATATTTGGGTATTCAGAGTCTCCATTTTAATTCATAACATGTAATAATGTGAAATGTTTCCGGACTCTTTTGTTTACTTTTTCACATCACAATATGTGACCATTAATATATCTGGAAGGAGTGAGGGTAGATTATTATTCACATGAAAACATAAAATCCTTACGAACCATAAAGCTTTATTCCTTCATTATCAATCCCCTCTTACCCTCGATCAATGAAAATAACTTCTTTTTAAATAATCTTTTATGGGAATGGAAAATAATGCGGATAATTTTATCACAAGTAGCTTAAATTGACTGATGGATTTTAGTAAGGTCCTTAGTGGGGATGTTATAGTTTTTAGATGGTTGGAATGAATGGAAATTCAACTAAATAAAGTCATAAATTATTATGGATGAGGGTATATATATGATGAGAAGTATAAAATGTTACTCTTTGAGAATGAGGTATAATAATTTTATGAGCAGGTGGTCTTTCAATTTAGAGATAATGAAGTTTTATTCCAATCAATGGTGAATTAGAAATATTTCTTAATGTATTCAATAGAAATGGATGGTGTTTTCCAGTGTCTGTATGAAGGAAGTTTAAACTTAAATAAATATCTTACTGTCATTGATGAGTTAATCTTTCCTATGATTATGAATTATCTATTTTTACATAGTGATATAGAGAATAAGGCTTTAAGATACATTGAGATGGAAACGAAGGTCCATGTTAAGTTCATTCAATCTAAAATCATTCAATGTGTTAGTGAGTATGAGATGATTTTATTTCATGATATTTCAATGATATTCTTATTTTTGATAAATAATCATGTCAATATAGAAAAATAAACCATTAAAATTTATGTGTTATTTTCAAAAAAATACTCTGAATTTCTATCCTTTTTATGGGGTTTGATAATCATTTTTGTAAAAAATTAGTGTTTGGTTAGATGATGTTATAACACATCGTTGTCATGGGTCGACAAATATAAGGCTTGGAGTTCCAAAATAAAGAAACTTTTTCCCATTAGAGATATGGAAATAGTTGAAGGGGACTATGTTCAGGTTGAGGGGAAGAAATACATGGTAGTCATAGTTGCTAGATGTCCTGAAGAATTTGCTTCTAGTGTTGAATTAGAAGACCATTTTGATTATATACCTTTTATTAATAGAATAATGGGAGATATAATTGTTATGTATTATGATATTTAACTTAAATATAGTATTAACCATAATAAACTGATTAGGTAGTCTATTAGTGGTGAATCGCGGTTTAGTTAAGTCATTTATAATTAAAGTCTTCTCTGTTTGAGTTTATGGAGAAAATATTCAATAATATCATATTGTATAGTTTTTTGTGATAGTTTCTGTAACCAAAGAATGTTTGGATATGACCATGATGAGTCTTTTTAGAATTATTAAATAAAGTATGTTCTCTATAGTTTTTGATGCATTTCCTTTGTTTGATGTCTCGGGACTTTTTAGGGATGCATGTTGAATAGAATGTGAGATAATTCATTTTATAGGGAGTGGATTTTTGGGATCATAACAGGTACAAAAATTTGGTTCTGAGATGTATTTTCTGTTAAGGAATAATAGTATGAATAAGAAAGTTTAATTTTAATCCTCTCATGTATAAGAGAGTCAAAAATTACAAAAAATTGAGAAGTAACTTCTCCTATTCAGGAAGACACTAAGAATAGTAGTACTGATGTCTGCACTGTTAATGTTATAAATTGTGGTGATAGAATTAGGACTCAGTTTGATGAATTATTTAATAATTATAATTCATTGAAGGTTATATTGGTATAATTCAGAGTTGAAATTTATATTCATAAGGAATGTTTAGTTTTAAAGGATGAGTTGGATTTTTGTACATAAGATGTCAGTGCCTCGGGTAGAGTTAATCAAATGAACACTATATGGTTAATCTAATATGGTATTGAAGATAAATTTTTATGGTCTACATAATATTCTAAAATATCTTTCAGATGCAGGTCAGGGAGTTCTTATTACTGGATCTTCTATGAATTGACCAGTTTCCCGATCTTTTAGAGTAAGGAAGTTGAAAGCAGTCTATCAGGAACATGACACTCTCACTACAATAATTGATTCTATGTAAAGAGATCTTTTTTCCTCCAAAAAATTTAAAGTGGATAAAAGGTATATATTTATTTATTTCTTTAGTATTTCTGGTTTTCTTAGAAAAATTATTTAGAATTAAGAAAAGGTTGTGAAGGATTTGGGAAGTATATTTCAAGAAAATTTGTATTCATTAAAATAATTCTCTACAAAGACCTTGAAGGATTTGAACATTAATGTAACATGACTCAAAAATATGGAATTCTCACTTTCCAAGAACATTTATTTTTTGTATGAAAATAATGTGAAAATTTGATAGTTGGTTATCCATTCATAGTAATATGATTCTCTATTGTCTAAATAATATTATATTACTTAACCATAAAAGAGGTTATATGTTAACAAATTTAAATAATTTTCATTTATTCATCAGGTTGTTCAAGTTTTATTTTCCATTACCCCCAATCGTTCTGGTTTATCAGATAGTTATATGGATGTGATGAAAACATTAATCAGTATTTGCACAAGAAATTTAAAATTTTAATTTAGCATTAATACCTTTATAAAAAAAATTCCTGGTAATTTTTTACTATTATTTTGGACTATAAATCTAATTATTTTGTAAATAGTATCAACATGTGTGTTGATGCACTCTTTTAGTTTTTTGGATAATGGCTACATGGACCTATTTTTCCTAATTTCCCTCAAGTTTCCTCAAAATGATAAAAATTTTAATTTTATCCATCTTCCATATACACAAGGGATAATTAGAAACCTGTTCATGAATCCTTGACTCTTAATGTCACCTCATAAAATATTTAGTTCTCTCCTATAGATATATATAATTTATCTAGTGATCACGAATCATATGCAAGACTTCATTATAGTATATCTAAGATAATTCCTCATAATATATCTATCCTTAGAAGAATGTTTGGATTTAATGTCCCACTTAGTGAGTTGTGTGGTGAATGTGTTATTACTCCTTTTACTACCCCAACTTTTCCACCGAACCAATCTAAATATTTTAACAATATAACTCTTAGAAATGACTATTATGTTGTTCTTATAATAGACTAATTCTTCTTCCTATTTTGTTTATAATTTTATTGTTTGAACTAATATTTCATAATTATTTTCCAAAACATATTCACTTAAGTACTCTATTTTCCTGTATTTTATATCTATTAATGCGGTACATCAATTGGGTTTTCTCTCTAATTTTACTATAGAAATTTTTTCACAAAAAAATGGAGTATTTATGGTATTATTCAAATTAATTTTTTATAAAACAACACAACATTATTATTTTTAGGCCCCTTTCTATTATTTTATTTTTTGGTTTTATGATCACAAAAATTGAGAGATTATTTGATAGAAATATGTTGTTCAATCACATCTCAAAAAACTCATCAATAAATTGATTCTAAAAAAATACTCATATATTTTAATAAAATGATATATTAATTTTTTAGTATCATATATCTTATTCTTAATTGTTTTGGATGCCTTGAGTTTTTATAAAAAAATATTCCTAAGGAATTTCTCATAAACATCGGAATTTATCTTATGCACTAATGAATTATCTTATGGGAAGACTCATCGCCTATGTCAAATTCCAGTTTTTTATAAAGTATATAACTATACAAAGGAAAAATAAAAAATATTATATTGTGGCATAAGTAATTTCTATTATGGTGTTAATGAATTTTCTTATAGAAAGTATTTATGCTAAGAAATCAAAAAAAGAAGGATTTTCAACAAATTCATTTCTCTTATGAGGATGTTAATTTGTCTTATGAAAATGAAATTCATAATTAAATTATCTTATATGTTTTCAACTCAATGATTTGGTAAGAGTATCATTATACAAAAAATATTTTATCTTATTATACCGGAATTATCATGAGAGAATAGTACTTCTAGAATTTTTTTACACATATAAAATTATCATATGGAGGAATCACTTTTCATCCTCAGATTGAGAATATTGTTCAGATAAACTCTTTAACATCGTCTTATCGTTTGAAAAATCAACTCTTAGCTTTTTGTTAATTAGAAATATAGTTTCCTAAATAAGGAAATTTTGAATATATAAAAGTGTTTATATCTACGGATGGAAAAATATTATGAAGTTTCAATATGCTACATCCTACCATATGTGATTATTTCATATTTTTAAGTTGAAAAAGACACAAATTAAGAACTTATTTATTCATATTTAAAATATATTATTTGTATCATTCATGGATTTAATAAGTTTGATTATTTAAAATTCAAAAGATGATATTTAATGGGATAAATTATGAATGCCTGAAAGAGTGATAAAATATACAAGAGGCTCATATAGATAGACACGCACTTAGTTTTTTCTAAGATACATTATTATTGTTTAATAATTTATAATTTTTTCTCAAAATTCTATCTTTTCCAATTAATTAGTCTTGAGAAATACTCATTGAAGAAAATATTTCACTCAGGATTTTTCCTCCTCAATTTTTATTTCATGTTTGAAACTATGTGTTGAACCTACATTAATCACTATTTTAATCTTATTAATTATTAGATACCATTAATTTAGTGTACTAAAACCATTGAGAGGTCTTGTAAATGGATATCATAGTTGAAATCTATTGAAACTTTTTATAAAGTTAAAACTACTTGAACTTAATTGGAACGTCCCTAATAAAATGACTAGTCCAGTAAAAATCACCAAACTCAAGTAGTAGAATGTTGGTGGAGTGGACTGGGGGTTCTTTTTTCCCCAAATCACTATGAAGTCTATTTTTTATATCTTCAACTTACTATTTTTCTTTCCTTTTCTCTTCTATAATAATTTAAAATTAGAATAATTCATTCTTTTATAGATGGTGTTTTTTAGTGAATAAAATTTGAAGAACTCAATTGAGCCTCACTTGAGTTGTTGTGAAATGTTTATCTAAGAATTATAATCATCATAAAAAATAAAAAAAACAGTTATAGTATAAAAAATAAATAACAATCTCATCCCAAAAGAATAGTGATACAAAGAATATAGTTATACACAAACAATTCCCCATTGGACTGATAAAATATAAAGAATAGATAAAATTATATAAAATATAACTAGGACCTAATATATACCCAAGATAATACATGACCTCAATCTCATGATCTCATATGGGCTATCCTATATTATGAAGAAAAACCAGCTTCTTTAAACTATTTCCAGCAATTGGTGAGGGTTTCTTGGGTACCAAAGTGTAGTGGCCACCCGAGCAGGGTGTGAGTACATTTCTTTGAAGGAAACCATTAACATATCCATTTATATTTCCAATTAATATAGTTATATGCACATGTGAAATGTCCGTATAAATAAATAATGGTTGAAAAATAAATATATGAACTACCACCATCAATCCTCAAGACTGTGACCCTGACCAACCATATTTTCTTTGTCCAATGTCTATGTGTCTCTGAGTATGTCATGAATCTTATGCCTACCCATATAATAGATCCAAACGATTATACATATAAATTATAACTGACGCGGTGAATTCTCATAAAATGTTCCACCATATTAAACAAGATCAATTGTATCTCCAAATCCATGGAAACCCCTCTAATAATATCAATACCTCCCCAATGATAGTTTTCTAATCCCAGGGAATAATCATATAATTATCACAGATCTCCCCTATGGTATTTTTCTCATCCTGGTATCATATACCTCCCCTATTATAATTATTTAACTAAAGGTAAGAAACACCACCCATATGTTGTTTTTAATACATAGATAAAGACCAAACCTATAGTTGTTTTCCATAGAATAAATAAAAATCATCCCTTACATATTTTTTCAAACATAAACGAATACTTCCCCTATGGGAATGTTCCCATTTCAAAGCATCAAGTTCATAAGAAGAATTCTAGGAAACACAACAGGGAAACCACATTACCCCCAAAGAAAATATTGTAAAAATTGTAACACTGGTTGGAAAAATGCACGAAACCATCAACACTATCCATACCCAAACATAATACCTCACAAGGTTCAGTTTCATTTTGTCACCCACTGGGTTCCCATAGGTATCATTATGGGTGACAAACCCTTCTTGGGTTCCTTTTTGTCATTACATGGGCGGATGCACCTTAATATGGGTCCTTAGTCTCATGAAATACACTAATGTAATAAAACATCTCACAATAGACATCATCCACCTTAATTATATCATAAATAGAACACAACCTCATGGGCCACCCAAAACATGCCACATTGGAAATGGTTTTCAAAGATTCCTCATGACCCATCTAAAAATAATTTTGATCCTAGATCAGTACACTCTCCAAAACTAAAACTATGATACTTATGGTTGATCTACCTAGTCTAAACATACCGCAAGGGTTCTCACACAACCATCCAGGTATATTTATTCCAAGTCACAGGACACCAATACATGGAGGTTTCCACATTCTCTTAATAAAGGGACATCGGGCCATATCTAGACTAGTAACAACTAAAAAGGGACTAAATATCATAGGGAATCGTAATTTTATCATCATCATCGTCATTTATTTATTTAAATAAAAGAGGTACAAAAGAGAAACATCTTTAGAAAACCATGGAACAAAAGTTCCAAGGGTCCAGGAGACAAGAAGCTAAGGGGGTCTAAAATGGTGCAGCCCAAGAGCATCCCCACTAACCAGATGCTCCCCCTCATAAAAAATGAAGACAATATCTGAAGAGAAAATGATACTCTTCTTGTGGGTTGATAAGGAAGAAAGATAGTCTGAAACATTATTACCATCATTCCATGTATGGATAATGATGGTGTTGGGATCCATTAGGATTAGGCATTTCCTCATGATGTAAGAAATGGACCATGGGGTGGCGCTCTTACCCAGAAGGGAGTTCTAGATAATTATGGTGTTGGTTTACACTACACTGAGGGAGATGTTCCTCCTCCTGACCAACTACAATCTGGAGAGCATCGCAAGGGCTTCAGCCTGTAAGGATTCACCCATGATGAAGCTGGCCACCAAAGAATCCAAAAAGGTACACTTCATGTCGCAGATCACACCCCCCCCCCTCATGATTCCCATCATGCACGAGCCAGAAGTGTTCAGTTTGTGACCCAAGGAATGGGGAAAACATTGAACCCAATGCCCCTGCCTGTCGATGCCAGTGGGGAACAAAGAGTGATTCTAGACTGCAACCAGCCTCGTTGTGGGAGAATCCTACCAACCTTTACCCTGCTAAAATAGGTCCACCAGCAAAAATATCACCCTTTCCACCACCTCCCTTTAAGAACAGGTAGCCCCCTCGAAAACAACCTAGTTCCAAGTTGTCTAGATGCACCAGCAACCTGCTGCCAACACCAACACTTAAGCCTTCCACTCAGGTATCGGGCCATCTGTACCACAGAACCAATGATCAATGAAGGTGGTATGCACTTGTTCCCTATCAGTATAACCCCTAAATTCACCAAAGGATGACCAAATAGTGGTGTCCCGACCACCCAAGAAGAAAATTTGATCCACAATTTCCTCCATATTCTCCCAATAGTAGAAGCAGCATGAAGCCATTTGGATTCCCATCCTCTTCACATTGTCATCGATAGAAATTTCTTGATTCTGAATCCTCCAAACCAGGAAATTTAATTTTCTGGGATTTCATTTCGCCAAAGGGTTCCTCCCCAAGCATCAGTCAGGACTGAGGCCATGAAGACACTACGAAACTCCTTCATTGAAAACGTACCCAAGATAGAAGCAGTGAAAACACATATATTCCCCTAATTGTTGATATTAATAAGGTTGAATACATCATTCTCCTCACTATTCATAACATCCACAAAAAAAGGTTGGATATATACTGGCTAGGTGGAATGAAATGTTTGTTACGAGATAGCTTGGGAATCCAAGATGTGAACCAGACCAGTCATGGTGCCAGAAAGAAATCTCCCCTCTCCCCATGATCCATCTGGAGTGCAGAGGAAGGGCTTCAATCAAATGAGAAACCGCGACCCATAAAAGGGATACATGGCCAGCCTGATACCCCTCAATCTCCTTTGCGTCCAAAAACCTGCCACACTGTGAGTGGCCCTCGATCACATCCCAGGAAAGATTAGCATCCATGGCACACAGGGTCCCCGAAATTCTCTTCATGTTGATGCCTCCCTCCTCAACTGTATTGGAGATTCTCTCCCCTGAATCCCAATAAATCTTTCCATTTGAATGAGCGTCCCAGATAAAAGAAACCAAGACCTTTTCGATGCTTCCAAGAACTCTCTTGGGAACTTTAACTATGGAAAGTGTGTGGATAGGAATTTAATAAAGGAAGGTATTAACCAGTGTGACCCTACATTTGAAGAAAAAGAACTATATTTTCCAGCTAGTAACATGACCAGTAATGCGAGCAATAATGTAGTCTAAATGCCGGATCTGCACCCTTCTCGGTGAAACGGGGACACCGGGTAGGTCATTGGGAGAGAGCCCTGCTTCATGTTCAACCAGTTGCTAAGGGATTTTCTCCGGGAGTCAGATTATTTCTTTCGTGATGAAGAAGGTTATCTTGTTCCAGTTGATACACTCCCACTCTAGTTGAATTAGTCTTCCAAGGAAAATAGCTTGATTCCAAAGAAACTAGTAGGTTTCCAAGGGCCCATAGTGGCCCAATATGCCTTGTGTTTCCCATCTATAGTAACCTAAATTAATTAAATAAATAGTTAAATTAATTATAAATTTTTAAATGGATTTAATTAATTTAAAAAAATTAACTCATATGTTGATTGCCTAAAGGTGGTGATACCACATGCCATAATGAAAATAATCAAATCCATAAACCATAAGGTTTATACATGGGGCCTCCTAACTCAACTGAATATCCTTGATTTATTTAAAAGATCCAATGTATATTTTAAGGTATACTTATGTTCATCTAAGATAATTAATTTCTACACCAACCACATAGGATCCTTTCTCAAACCGGGACACCCAAATAAATTAATTTGATCATTTAACATTAATTAAAAAAAATTAATATAGACTACTATAGCTAGGGAAAACTCATTGAGTCATTGAATCACTCTAAAATGAAGTCATGAAAGCTGTGAGAGGCTCTTAAAAAATTTCTTTTATAAATCTAGGTGCAATACCTATGTCGATGAAACATTTCCACAATTACTATAATTTTATTTATTTGTTAAACCTTAAATAAACCCATGGCATGACAAACCATTGATGAAACAATAAACGATGAATGGATAATCTCATCACAGGAGATTATCTATCTATTATTCATGAATGTTTTGAAGGAATAAGTAAATTTCACCATTATATTATGAAATATCCATTTTTAACCTCAAAAATCATTTCCCAAATTAGCGTGCTGAAGGAGGAATAAGCATTGATGGATATGAAGAATTTAATACAGTGCATTCACGTTGTAATTAACATAAAATTTCACCCAATATAAGGGAGAAGGAAGGGAGGAATAGGGGTGTCCATTAGGAATGGGTTAATCTGAATAAGGGAGGAAGAGGGGGATACCCCTATTAAATATCGAGGGGATAGAATATCCATTTCCCTCCTTAAAATACCCACTGAATAGTTGGTGATGCCTAATGACTAGACAATGATTTGTTTTAGTTTTTTGGTTTCTGAAACCCCTCATTATCTCTCATGTATTCTTTGATCCATCAGGACACCACCTGAGACTCATTAAATATATAAAAGACCTATTTTGGGGAGTTTTAACTCATATGATTTGATTCAAAATCCCAATTCTCAAATAAACCCATCCACCAAATTCAATGATTCAAATTCCTTTTGAAAATTTAATCTATGTATGCAAATGAGGCATTACATAGTTTATAAAGAACCTAACAACCTATAAAATGATAAATATAAAATGAATTAATTTGGGGGAAGAACCATCTAGTAAAATAAGATACTAGAGACACCATGGAAAATTCAAGAAAGTATAAAGATTGATCTTCCACTTCCATTCCAATCCAGAATAATTTAGTCCAAAAAGATCTATGAAGAAGAACTATATAGATAAATTATGGAAACATTATATAAATTATATATTAATATTCACCATATTGAAGAACATAGATTGAATCCAAAGTATGTTATATTTATTATGGAAATTTTCACAAAATAGTAGAGGCTTCAAGGATATGCAATAATTAGTTTGTGAAGTAGTGTCTCAGCACTAATTGCACAATAATTACTGAAAATAATTTAACATCCAAGGAAGTTTTTTATCCATTATACCATTGGAAATTTACCTTTTTCATATTCTTTGTATTATTATTGTTCTTACCTAAATGTAATGTCTCACTTAGTTTTTACATCTTTTCAGATAAGTGACTTGAATCCCAAAAGAGGGGTGGTAAAACATGCAAAACCATACACTGTATTTTTAGAAGGAGTGTTGGAGGATATGTTTATGAAAATCCAAGGTATTATCTTCAAAATAGAATTATATATATATAATTTAGTATTATCGGATCCAAACACAGTCAACCATCATTTTAGGGAGACAATTCTTGAAGATATCCACGATAATCATTAATGTCCATGTAGGAAAATTATACATAGAATTTTAAGACTTCACAGTACATTTCAAAATATTCAACTCCATGAAACAACATTCATCTGGCCACTAAATCTTCCACTATCCCACTTTGAAGAAGATGAAACAATTTAATATTCAGTTATTTCTCCTTAGATCTTGACATTAGAAGAATACAAAAATACAGAAAATTCCATAGAGGAAAAATTTATCCACTATTTTAAACAATACATTTGATGATTTTAAGATGAGGTAAAAATTGAATACCATTAGGTATTTAGTTATTTATTTAATGATGTGGAAAATTACATATAGTCATGTGTGAAAAAATACAAACTATGGTGGTAATAAACCCAAATATGATGTCATCCCTATAAGAACCCCCAAATATAGAATTAAAACCTTAACTCTTGGATTTGAAGTATATTTACCTAATAAAGGGAGAAAATGTACCTATAATAATTTATAATAACTTTTCCCAAAACAAAAATAATAAATTTACTTATATTTTTAAAGGGATTGTGCATGAAAAAGGGTGTATTTTAGGTGATATTCTAGACATTACCCAAAAAATATTCTCATACAAAATTTATCTCGAAGGAGACTCCAGATAGTTTAGGAATTACCAAAGGAGGATAAATGACACCACAATAGAGGAAGAAAAACATTATAGATAATTTATTAAAAAAAGTCATTATTTACCCAATATCTGACTCACATTGGGCTATCCTAGGCTATGTAGTTTCAAAGAAAACATGTTTGAAAATTTTAAGAAATGATGAAAATAAATTTATCCTTATGAGAATTCATAATAGCTGGAGAGTGTGTGTTGATTATATAAATTTTAACCAAGTCCCTAGGAAAGATAACTTCCCCATCATTTTAATTGATAAAATTCTAGAGTGGTTGGTAGTGAAATCATATTATTTCTTTTTGGATTATTTTTTAGAATATTTTTAGTTACTCATTATCCTAGGGGGTTAGGGGAAAACTGCATTTCCATGTCCCTTTTAAACCTATTATTAAAAAAAGATGAATTTTAGATCATTAATTTCCTTAGTTACAATTCATATGTGCATGGTTAGTATTTTCTCAGACCACATTGATGACTTCTTGGAGGTATACATAGATTATTTTAATATTTTTGGTAATTATTTTGATCAATGTTCAAGAAATCAAGAAAATGTCTTGAAAATGAAAATAAAAATCATGATTTGAATTTTTAAAAGTTTCATTTCACGGTGGATAGAAGAATAGTATTAGTAAATTCAATCCCATAAAAAGGTACTAAGGTGGAGTTATTAAAAATTGAAGCAAAAATTTCTTTGACATACCCAATTTGTGTCAAACAAGAATGATCTTTTCTAGGAAATGTAATGTTTTTCTTGATGTTTATCAAGGAAATTATTAATGTATATCTACCTATAATTTGTTTTACATTAAAAATATTATTAATTTTATTTTAATATTGAATTTTAGGGAATCATTTTATATACTAAAAAGAAGATAACTCACCCATATTGATAATTCTGCCCAATTGGGAGAACGCTTTTGTGATGCGATGTGATGTTTAAAATAATGTTGTGGGGGTTATGATATCCCAAAGAACTATAGGAAGACCACATGTATTTTATTACTCCTTAATATCATTATATTCTTCTAATATCAACTGTAAAACTATTGATAAATAGTTTTACACAATTATTTTTTCATTAGATAAATTCAAATCTTATTTTTATGGAATAAAACTCACATTTTTTCAGACAATGATTCTCTTAAATACTTAATAAAGCTGGTAGATGAAAATATGTGTCTATTTTGGAGCATTATGCTACTTCAAGAGTTAAAAATGGAAATTTAGGACTAAAAAAAGATTCAGATATGGTACCCTAGCACCAGATTATATTTCCCAACATTGATGAAGTGAAAATTACAGATTAGGACACACTGAATGACCACCTTCTTGGAGAATGATTGTATTTATTTGAAGTAGAAGTACCCTAGAATATATACATGTAATGTTATTTTTACAGTTACAAGGTACCATATCATTTTAATTCCCATAAAATTTTAAAACTTAAACATGATTCAAAATTTTACACTTGGGAAGACCTATTCATGTGGAAAGTTTATAGTGATCAAGAGATAAAGTGATATTTGTTTTATAGAAAAATTTAGTTCAGTTTGAGTTTTATTATACTCTTGAATGTATAGGAAATAATGGATTACAAATAACTATAATAAAATTATTAGAATATGGAATTTATTGGACCTCTTTCTTTAAATATTCCATTGAGTTTTGTAAAAAATGTGAAAATTCCAATTTATTGTAAATATTTTGAAGAGATAATAAATGAACCAAAAACCCATAATATTTTGGGAAATTTTTATGTTTAGGGAATAAACCTTATGGGATTATTTTCCATGTCTTTTGGTAGCTCTTTTATTATTATTTCTGTAGATTATGATTCAAAATGGGTGGAAGCTAAGGCTACTAAAACAGATAATACCATGTTTTAGTGTTCTCTTTATAGGTATAGCAATTTTTTCAGTTTGGTATACTAAGAGAAATCATCAGTGATTAAGGGAATCACTTTTACAAAATATTTATAGAGGATTATCTGACAAAATAATGAGTATGTCACAAGGTATCCACCCTATATCATCCATAGAAAATAGATAAAATGAATTTTTAAATTAAGAAATCAAAGGAATTTAAAAAAAATCTGTTAAATTAATCGGAATGACTAGATATAATGGATGGAATAAAAATTATAGGGTTAGAAAGTAACCAAAACAAAACCTTTAATAATAACACAAAACCTATTGGTTTATAAGAAAATTTAACATCTACTGATAGAACTAGTACAAAAAGAATATTCGAATGTTAAAGAAGTGAAGTTGGACACAGATAAATCCAACAAAGAGAAAAAATTATTGTTACAATAGTTGGAATAAGTTAAGAGAAAATAAATTTAGAATTTTAAAATCTATAAGGCAAGGAAAAGAGTGTCTCATGACAAGTTGAGTCAAAAAAAGGTGGAGGCCAAGTGATATTATACAATAGAAGAATAACGATGATTCTAGGTAAACTACATTCCAAATGGGAAGGCCCTTTTATAGTTACCAATGTATCCCCTTTTGGGGATGTGAAGGTTTTTAATGAAGTAAAACACAACCCATTCACTATTAATAGACATGGGTGGAATCTGTATCATGAGAATCTACCCCAAGAACTAGTAGAGGAGATCAAACTCCTCCAACCTACTTGTCAATGAAGATCATTATTGTGTATGTATCCTCATCATCTGATTGTATTATTTGATTACACTTAAAATGTATTTACATGTTAAATTAGTTTTAATACATTGAGGATACTACATCAATTATTTGTGTGGCATAAAACCATTTTATTTTAATACATTTTTAAATGTTCTATCTTTTTCTTCTTGTTCATACATTTTATGACTTTTTTTTCAGTTTTAGTATTTTTTTGAAACCATTGAATTTAACTGTAATACTCTTAAAATCTATTAATAATTCCAGCTGTTAGGAAAAAAATTTGATTCAATTATTAACTTTAGATGAATTCATATATAATATTTTTTAAAATTCTAAATAAATGAATTTCATGGAAAAAAAATTAATTTTTTATACTAAATCCATGACATACATGAGTATATTTTTATGTACATACCTATAAGGATTCTAAACCAAATATGATATTCTCATCAAAACACTATAATTACTGATATAATGAAGTCATTTTTGAATAACTATAATATTCTAAGTAATTTAATTATGGGTGTATAACATTAAAGGACTATGTCCTTTAAATTATTAAGGCTTTATTTTTAATTAAAATTACACTTTTACATTGGAGTATTTTAAGTCTATCTATACATTAATCATTATATCCCATATAATACATAAATTAATTTTTATGCATCCACATTTTAGGATAAATATACCTTCATACATTTCTCTAGAATATTTTTCATCCCAGGCTTGCCCTAAAATCCAACCACTATTTTGAACTGGAAAAGTCCCTCTATTTCCCTAAAAAATATGATAACAAAGAGAAATATAGACTAGAATATAGGATTAAAAAATTCCAAAAATGGTAAAATAATGAATAAATGTATGAATTGATGTTGAAATTCCATAATGGGATACCCTACACAAGAAGATGGAGAGGTGTTCAGAAGTCCATTGGTGTTGGAACCTTCTGGCATATGCTATTTGGAGGAGATGGTGGAGTAAAGTACTAAAACTATGGGATTTTGGCCTTTGATAACATCATGTGGATAGGATAATACTTCCTAATATGGGTCTAGTTAGGTCCCATACTTACCATAGAAATTCCAAGGTCCCTATATACATTCAAGAGCAGATGTTGGGAAAAAATATTGAAACCTAAAGAAAGAAAAAAATGATGGGAATGTTTCTACTACTAAATTTATGAATGGTGTGGGATTTCCATAGTGAATTAAAATTAGGGAATATGGGTAGTTGTAAGAGGAATTTGAGGAATAATTCACTCTGAGTAGAAACTAAACATCATGCATTGAGATTCTATTTAGATCCAAGCCTCCTCCTTCAGCATCAATAGTTTTATAATCAAATCCCACCCACCCTTAGATAGAATTAAATACTTGATTAATCATTTATGATATGTAGAAGTACTTAAATCCTTTAGTGGATATTAATAAATTCATGAGGAATATGATGAAACATGTATGGAATTTGAATGTGAAAAACATTACTAAAAAACATATTTGAGTGTTGAGTGAAATATTCTGAAAAGGTATGTAAAAATGTTAATGAGGGAATAAAATAAGTGAGACTCAATTAAATGTACTTAGTGGAAAATTGTAATAAAGATCATTAAAGAGGCATGATAACATGAGGTCTTCCACATCGTTCCCTAGTTTACTCTACAAATAGAGAGCACGTTGATTTTCCACATGACCTTAGGTGTGCCTCCCCATATGCTATAGGATGGTAACTAGTAGTAGGGGTCTAAGATGGTATGGTGAGGGAACTATACCCCCATATTAGTGTGCTCAGTAATACAAAATCACCAAAAATCATCCACAAGAGTAAATAATTATAGTTAATGGAATGAATAATAATCAAAAAATATTATATCATATATATTAAAGACTTGAATAGCCATTACTTACATAAATGGACAACCTAGTGGGACAATGACATGTTCATATGAGAATAAAAGTAAATAAACAACACTTTTTAGGTCAAAAAGGTTCCTAGATACCCTAAGAGGGGGGGTGGGTGAATCAGGGTATGGATGTTCTTTAAGAAATTTTCCCTACCCCATTGGATCTTGACCTCTTTATTATAAGGGTCAATTTATTTTCAGTTATGTTTTTACATTGATCTATCTTTTCTTTTTTATTTTATGATGATTCATTGAATGTAATGTAGGAATGAAATCACACAAACACAGATATTTTAACTTGGTTCACCCTCCCTCGGCTACATCCAAGGATCATACAATGGTAATGTGTCGATGTACCAAATCCACAAATTATTACTACAAATTAGATGTTTGGGCTAGATCAATATTATGCCCAGGATCACTACCTTTACATGGTTTTGGGTCAGGTCTCTACTTTTCCAAGGGTCACTCTCTGAGTCCCTTTCTCTGGCTCACTACTAGTGGAAGGGATCACCATCTTCTTATTCCTTTGCTCAGTACTCTGAAAAGGGATCCACTCATAGTTTATGGACTTGTAGGTAAATTCATTATCACTAATTAATGTATCCTCCAATGTATGTAGATGCTCTATTGATGTACTAATTGCATCCACTGATGAAAACCACTTTACCACAGAAGTTTTGGGGAATATACAACATTCGTGAAACCGTGGGAGGTCTTGAGTGCAACATTAATGACTTGTATGAAAAAATTATGATTTTTCACAGAAAACTACAACTTATGAAAAATATTGTGGAAAAAATATTTGCAAGAAAATCCATTCTTATACACAAATCCCTTCTTACATGAAAACCCCTTTTATATATGAATCCCTTTTCATGAAATTCTTATGAGATTCAGAGATCATATTGTCTCTAAGTGTTAAGCTAATGAAATGATGGGGTATCCTCCAATATATAGACTCATCTAACCCTGCACACAAGATCCCAATGCATATTCCTACAATCACATAAGATCCCATCCAAGCATGTATAACCCTATTTGACGTTTTATTGGGCGCATAACTCTCTTTCGAGAAAACTCTTCTTTAATGCAAATTCTTATTGTTCTCATGCTTCATTCCTTTTTTATATTTTGATTTGTTGATCATGAAACATTTCTTTCTTGAAACAATCCAAACCACCTCCAATATTCTATGCAACTTTCTTTTCCAAAAACACATTTCTTCATTCTCATGATTTTGAGGCCAAAAATTTAGCGATCACTGGGAAATTATGCCACCATGTATATGATTTTATTTATTATAACCAGAGAGTTCATTCCTTTGTCTTGGATCATTTTCATCATATTTTGTCAATAATCTCTCTGGAATTCCCAATTAATCATGGAAACCATCTTTGTTAAAAAACACAATCCAACAAAAAATGATTCTACATTACTTTGAGGGGCTCTTCCCAATAATCTCCCTCATTATGTTTCTTTACAACATTTCACATTTGGATACATCATTAATGATTCTTTCATTTTCTACCAAAATTCTTGTATTATGATTCATATAGAGATCAGTGACTTTCTCAACACACACTCTTATCCTACATGATCCATGCTCGGCGTGAGAAACAATATTAGCATGAAAATTTCGTCAATGAGTGACATTTTTCCTGAAACTACTCAACATATTTCATCATGAACTCAAAATGTCATGATATGTGACTATTTATTAATCATATATAGATTTTTCAGATTTAATAATTCCCCAACATCACTACTCCCACTATCACCTTTAACTCCCCCTATCATGCTGCACAACCTAGAAGCTTCTCCCCTATCATGATTAAGACATTTTCTCCGCTTTTATAGCCACAATATCCCCCTTTTTCGATGAAGATGAAGGTGAATACTTTGAGTTATAAAATATGGTAAAGAAAATATATCATCACATTTGGAGAAACACCCCATTCCTCGAGGATAGGGGGTCACATGTCCCCACTTTTTAATTGTGTGGGGTCAACTGAACACCTAGACCTAGTTGTTTCCATTCAAATTCTTCCTTGGGTAATGCCCTTGTCAGAATGTTTGAAACCTTTAGTTATGTGGGAACATAATCCAACTTCAAAATCCTTTGCTCTACATTCTCCTTGATAAAATGATACTCGATTTAAATGTACCTTTTCCTTGAATGATGGAAAATATTTTTTCATTGATTTATAGTACGTTAAATATTGCAATGGATTTGGATCGGAGACTTCACTTAAACTCCAAAATAATGAATCCTCTCCTTCATCCACAATAACTGTGTGTATGCTTGAGTGTCCATAATATATTAAACTTCTGTGGTGCTCAATGAAATGAAATCTTTTTACATGTTTATCCAAGAAATACACAATCTTCCAGGATTGAATGCACCACCTAATGTTATTATTCTATCATCAGCTAATCAAACCCAATCTGCATCTGTATATCACAATAACTCATGTGGATATTTTCCATTATACGTAAACCAAAATCCACTATACCCTTGATATACATAAGAATTCATTTTACTACAAGAATGCATCTTTCCATGGGATTTTTTTGGTAGCGTGTTGCTTTATATATGGAGAATACAATATCTGGTCATGTTGCTATTATGTAAAATAGACTTCTAATGATTTATCTATATTGTATGACACTAACCGCTTTTCCTTCATCATCTCGTGACATTTACATTCGGGTACCCACCAGATTCATTATCTACATTTAATTATCCATTCCAAATCTTCTCAAAACCTCCTTGAAAAATTTAGATTGAGAAATGAATGTTTAATTCTTTCCTTGAGTCACCATATTCATTATTTTTTTGAAATAACCATTTAGTCTCGATTACATTCTTTGGCATTCGTGCTGATATAGATTTGACGTCCACCTATTAAACGTAGGTATCTTCATTTGAATCATTAGTAGATACTTTTACTCCCCTCGAGTATCTTACCTCTTCATCACTTTTATCAGACAAATGGTCCATGTTTCATTGAAGCCTCTATTAAATATACTCTACTATGACATAATTCCATTCAACTACTTTTCCAAGATTCTTGTGGAAACATTTTTTATATTCTCTCATAGCTTATTAGTTTCCTATAAATAGTTAGCTAACACCATATCATCATAGAAAAATAGATAATCATGAGGTACACTAATGTTTCTACTTTTCCTCTAGTTGATCTTCTTGATCATAAACATTCATCCTTTATATACCATTGAGATATTGCATCTGATTAAGAGATAAAATTCTCCCACAATGATAATAAACTCTTACCTTTTTTAGGTTCACTATTTAGATGCACAACCATTCTACTTCTCGTGCATCCTTTATTCACATGTGACTGTAGGTTTGAGAAACTTATCTTGCTCAATAACATTTTCCAGTTGTATCTACCTTCAATGAGATTTTCATTGGGTGAATTCACCACCTAGCAATGAGACTTCAACAAAACCCTTAATCTAACTGAGTCTAAAATCAGTGTATGAAACATGAGATAATTTTAATAACACCATCTCTATCTGTTGCACTCAATTACATTAATACACCTCAAGAATCCATAAAACATTAACTCATTTGGTGTAATTCATCTAGATTTATTCTTCTACACTAGTAAATTATTTTAATTAGCTAACATTCTGGGGCACATGACTTCACAACTTTTCATATTTTGACGCCACTTCCCCTAGGATCATATATACCCTTGAACCAGAAACACATGAACATTAGTTAATAGAATTTATACACATAGATAGAGGATAATCTCTAGAATCATCATGAAGAGGATTGTGGTTGATCATGATTGATCAACCCTTTGATACTTTATTACAAAAAATTGTACTATTTGTGCGCTAGTTCTAACTACCTAGCCAAATTAAATTCTTCTATCCATATAACTAAGAATTATTTACCCACATGCTGAGTCTTTTTCAAATATGTAGGTTCTGTAGGCTTGGCCTTTCTCAACATTTTTTGTTTAAACCCACTAGAAAAAATTTTCTTCTTTGAAGTTCCATCAAAATTACATTTCTCATGATTATTTACCAAAGTATGAATCTCTCCATTGGTCACATTCTCTTTCTTCTTCCTCTATTGGATGGATATTTCCTATATCATAACTTATCTCATGGTGGCATGACATGTTAATTTTTCAACACATTCTTATTGTTTTTTTCATCAGTTGACCAGGTCTCTACACTATTTTGTGTTATTGTTGGGTCATCTACTAAAAATACATTCTTCATACTCTCAAAAAGAGTTTATCCTCCCTTTTTAATCATGGTTTATTCACATTATTCCAAAGAGAGAGATTGTGATTATAACAGAGGAGGTGAGTGAAAATTCTTTCATTGATCTCATTTTATTTCCCATGAGTTTGTAAAAATATTTTTCAAATTATCACATTATCTTCCCATATATGTTTTCTCATTATACACCATTAGAGTAGGGGATCTCCATTAAAGTTTTTTTTCCTTCAATATTTTTATCCTTCTTCAATATCTTGATGAATTCCAATGATTATAACATACAAAACATCTCCTATTATAAAATTCCCTTGTATCATAGTCAATCGATTGGGATGTGGATACATCATGAATTATTTTTCTCTAGAAATTCAGCTGTTGGGATTCTTGAAACAAATCCATGGTGTGTCCCATTATTCTATAATAGTATCATTTCATGGATACATTCATCTGAAATACTCTTATTTAAGATTTCTCAAGATGCTAATTTTTATTCTCATATTTAGAAATATTTCTATCTTCACAGCATGAAATATGTTCCAAATACTCTAAAAAATCATGATGTATGACCATGAATCCCATTGAAAGAACCCATGATATCGTTACTTCCTGTAAAATCCTTTTTAAGCATGTTTCCGGTATCTATAAGAATTTTTCTATTTCTAGAACTATTCATCACTCTAATCCTATCATGAATGGGAGTGGATTCATCAAAACCAATTCTGATTTTTTGAAAACTATATGACCATTGAGATGAGGAAAATTGTTCTATTTCTCTTCATAAATAGAATATTTTATTTTTTCCTTTCATCAGAACCTACAGAAAGATAATCAAATATTATATGAAAGGAATTCATCAATTTAGGCTTTCATTTGGTATTAGATATCTCCACATCCTTATTTACTAATTATTTCTCTTCTCCCAATTATTAAATCTTCATATCCCTTGATTCAATTCATTCATTAAGTTCTATCTTGATATTCTTCCCCCTACTCATCTCATCTTCAAATTCTAGTGTGATCTTATCCACCATATCCCTTTTCTCTGTTATTTTAAATTTTTCTTGAGAAACAGAATCATAACATCATGCACTGTCTTTTTATATGATTTTGGTCTCATGAAATAGTTCAGATAGCTATGTAGTAAGATAATCATTTCTGGATTTCATATTCTAAATTTCATCTGACTTCAGATTCACTCCATTTTCATCTGCATTTGGTTTTTCTATCTTTGTAGACATATTTTTCAGTCCTTAATCATGAGAATCATTCTTCTCCCTAAGATCAATATCCACATCTATTAGCCTTTTATTTTAACCTTTTAACTTATTGACCTTAATTTCTAGTTCTTCTACCTAATTATATTGAGACTTTTTTTCCTCTTTTAATTTCCATTCCAATTCCTTTGTCATTTATAAATCATCAACTAATAGCCTTATAATAATTTTTTCATCTTGATTAGTTCAAGTATCAATTTTAATATTTGGATCATCACTCATTCCTACAACATCATTGAATGAGTAATTATTTTCACTGTTTGATTTATCTAAATAATTTTTTTATTCACTACATGATTCCATCAAATGAATCAAACTCTTTCCATAAACACTTCCACTCTAAGGAATACCACTGTAATTGTTATTCTTCTTTGATTTTCTTCTCTTTGTCCTAGAATGCCGAGACAGGAGGTAAATGAAACTCCAATTTCTGAAATCAACTAATCCAAGTCATAGAAAAAAATATGATAAAATAAAAAAATGCATTTTTAGCAATTATTAGGTCCAATAGGGGACTAAATACCCTGAGAGGGGGGTGAATCAGGGTATGGGGATTATTTAAGAAATTATTCCTACCCCATGATATCTTGATCTCTTTATTATAAGGGTCAATTTATTTTCACCAGTGTGTTAATATTGATCTATATGTTATCCTTTATCTGATGACTATACTTTGAAAGTAATGTATAAATGAAATCACATAAACTCAGAGATTTTTACATGGTTTACCCTCACTAACCTACATCCAAGTAGCATAAAACAAAAATGTTGTGGTATAACAAATACACTAAGGATCACTACCAATTCAATGTTCAAGATAGATAAATTATATGCCCAGACTCACTTACTTTAAAAGTTTTAGGGTTATCTCACTGCTTTACCATGTCTCACTCCCTAAGTCTCTCTCTGACTCAATACCGATTGAAAGTATCACCGTCTTCCTCTTCCTTTTCTCACTACTCTTGGAAGGGATCCGATCATAGTTTATAGAAATGTAGGTCCCTTAATTTTCAATAACGAATCCATCCTCCATAGTATGTAGATGCTCTATTTAAGTCCTACTTTCATCCACTAATGAATACCACTTTACCATAGAAGTACTGGGAAACATCAATCTTTCATTAAACCTTGGGTTTTCATGTGTGCACCATTAATGACTTGTGCACAACATTAATGCTTTGTTGCAAAAAATACCCATTTCCAGACACTATTGTAGAATAATATTTTATGCACCAATCCATTCTAACACACAACTCCCTTCTAACGAAAAAACCCTTTCTTATGTGAAAATCCCTTTGAACTCACTTCTTACACGCTTTAGAGTTGGATTCTCTCTATCTGTCGAGATAATAAAATGAGGGGGATTACCACCTATCTACAAAACCAATAGACCATCATGAAATATCCTTATGCTTCTTCCTTTGTGTGATTAATATCATCTACGATAATGTAAAACCCCTATTTGATATCACATTGGGAGCATAACTCTCTTTCAAGGAAAATCATCTTTCTCACAAATTCAAATCTTTCATGTGCTTCATGAATTTCAATATTTTGATGTGTTGATCCAAAAACATGCCTTGCATGCAATATTCAAAACCACCTACAATATTCCATGCAATGTCCTTTTTTAAAAACACATATCTCCATTCTCCCCATTTTGAGTCCAAAAACATTATTGAACATTGGGAAACAACACCACCTTGTATACGATATTTTTATACCACATCCATAGCATTCATTCCATTTTCATGGATCTTTTTCAATAGATATTTTCAAAAATATCTTCATATATCCCCAAATAATCATGGAAATATTATTTTTTAACAAACACAATCAACACAAAAATGCTTGAATGATACCTTGAGGGTTTTTTACCAATAACACTGGACCCCAAGCATGCCTAGCCAAAATCATCATAAAATATAATTTCATTCAGTAAGTACTATTAAACCATGATATTATATGACACGACCTAATCCTATTCCTTCAGACATGTGAACATCTACTCTATTACCCATGTGAAATGGTGGCATGTGCTAGGTGTGAGTACAAAAATCACTAGGGAACCACCAATGCCACCCTGTACAAAGCAAATAGATGTAGTTTCTGTGAACTTATATTACTCCAATGAATAATAATAACTGTAATAATAACTTATATAAATAAATTAAGTATCTGAGGTATTACCTCGGGCCTGATGGCCAACCAAGACGACCGTACATACTTTTCTAGTGTCGTAGATGTCTTTGCACATGCAACATCACCAAAGGGGTATATCATTCCTGTTACATGATCACCCAGACTCTACAACATTGAATATAAGGTAGAATACCAGTTATCAACCTGATATCCTATATGCATGGCATCATATATGATCCTAGGCAACATAGACATAATAAACAATTTTTGAGTAACTATTGGAACCCCAATGACATATCGATATTCCAAATTCCATCATGATGTCCTATTCCTATGTCTCAATATGTAGTAAATCCAAAATTGGAAACTAGAAAGAATTCAAAATGGGGTAGAAATTATTCAATATATAAGGAATACTCTCATGATCTCAGATGATAAATCTACACCCATCAATCATTACCCCAATAGCCTAATCTCAGAAAGCTCTCGGAAATGAAATCATGGTGCATCAACCTAATCATTGGGAGTATCCTAGTAATTTATTGATGTAATCATCATCAACCTTAGGGGTGTCTCAGAAATCCAGTTCATAAGGAAATTGAGGCATCTTAAAAACCTACGGAATCATCTAGATCATAGAGTACTAGGATTACTTAGTGATACTCTAACTAAGATGGGGTTCCAAGATTCACTCAAAAACCACCTGTTTTTTAGGATAAAGGGATGAATATGGGAGACACATATAATTATTATAGTGATAGCATGGGTTACTGGATCATAATATTTCTAGGAATACAAGTCCAAAGAATCATTAATCACTTTTGATTTAATAATTAAATTATAGATAATGATAATTTTTATTTATTAAGTGGTTGATAACAATATTTCGGGAATCCGAATTGGTATATACATTTTATTATCCATCCAAACAGACATGTATAAATATAAATATAATCACAAACACTTAAATCATATTGATTTATCACATACAAAATTTGGAATAACCAATATCTGATATAATAGATTAGTAGGGCCTGGTCCTTATTGACCCTTACACCCATTCTGAAACATAGTTGAGGGTGGAACATCCCTCGTGTACAATAGGTTCATTTAAAATCATCTAGGTCTGACCAATTAAAAAAATTTGGAAGAAATATTTGATATTTAACTTGAATCTGGGGGGTTTTCCAAATTCCTGAACCCATCATATTATGATACTAGCCTTAATGGTCATGTATCTTGATCCATGCCTTAGGGTAATACCCTTGGCCATTTGTTCCCATCAGCATCATTCCTATATTAGGGTCAGAATATTAATGTGGAAACATAATCGGGGACCCCTCCAAGACATAGCCCAAGTCCAAATACCTTATCAAAGAGAAATAATGAACTTACAACACACCCTATAATATTAAAATACCTTTAATGCCTCAATAGAGCTCAGAAATTATTCTTAGGGTCATGAATTACTCTCAAGTCTGACCATACTAGTTTTTGAAACACCACCTTCTTAAATAAGGTCATGCAATCGCCTAAGTCTAGGTGAAATGGGTCCCTCTCACCAATTCACAATTTAAGGATCCATGTTGTGGTCCTTCTCAATATAATGAGATGGTTTATTAGTAAAGTAATGGTCTATGATGATTGAGTAATTAAGTCAGTTCCCAAGGTACAAAGGTGTCCCCTAGAACCATGCCCTATATATATACTAAGGAAGTTGATTTTTTAAACCATTTAACTCAATAATTTAATCATTTTATATAATTTCATTGAACAATACATTAATTATGTGTCCCTCTCCACTAGTGGTAGAATCGGATCACATCATGTAACACATACGCATTAGAAAATTATATAAGGGGAATGTAAGAAAGACCACCTACCTTATTTTGATTCTTTTCCATATTGGAACCATGGGGTGATGGTAGCATTCAAGGATCTTCTAAGCTCATACATTCTCTTCATTGAGAAAGTTGGCATGTCCCAACATTCATAGCCCATGTCTTGAAGAAAATCATAATAATTAATTAAATATAACAATTATAAATAAATAAATTATTACTTTCCAACTCAACATAAAGGAAGAATACTAACAAAATGCCTCACAGATTTTGGTTGTTCATGCGACGGGGTGTCAACTACCCCTAACACACAATCAAACCCAATAATATAAAAATTACCAACCTTTGTTTCTATTTTCTTAATTAAAATATTTCAATTTAAATTTAAAATCAGAGAAAAATCTATAACATGACATAAAATATCCGAAGAGATGAACCATCAAGTACGGATGACATCCTGGTTCACCCTCTCCCATGGAAGAGAAAAATCCTTAATGTACTCAACTAATTCCACCGTGAATTGGTGGAATTTGAGAAAACCATAAAATGGGAAACCAAAAATTATCAAAGAAGATACGGGAAGGTCTGAATTTCATATCAAAGTCAAATAAACACCTCAAAATGCCATAAAATGGCGTCAAAACACCCCAAATCAATGAGGGGTCAAAGGTGAAATAGGGGAGAGAGCCCCTTGGCTACGCGGGGGAGAGGGAGGAAGAAAAGCGTGTTTACCCCTTTAAAAACATGAGGGATAAAAGGGAAATTTACACATTTAATAACCATATTGAAAAGTTTTTGTCTTCAGTTAGGGGAACTACCATAACATTTCCTACAGCATCCACCCGTCCTCTTCTGAGCCTCCTCCAAGCTCCCTAAATAACTCCTAAAGCTCCCACTAAATCAAAAACATTGATCATGAGGTTATTCTTACATGAGAACACTTTTCATAATTTCTCTTTTAAATTGTCTTGAAAACGTATTTAAAAATTAAAATTTTTCTTGAAATTCAAATGCTCATCTAAATATGGGATCTTAAAAAGTTCAGTAGATTTTACTTCTCACCCTCAAGAAGTCACAGTGGGAATCCAAATAAACATCCCCACCGAACTCATCCAAGAATTGTCTAATCAAAAAGATATTTTCTATCTATAAATTTCCAATGTTCTTCATAAGTTCCACTTTGAACAGATAACACTTAACCCATCAATCCTAAATTCAACACTCGTAAACTCTATTGGAACATCAATATGACAATTACCCAAGTATGTCAACTTTGAGACACGACCATGCTGTCATATGATTTATCAACCAACCTATAGTGAGTCCACATATATGTTCTTGATTTTAATGAAAAATTTAGATCATTATAACTCCTCCCTTGAAGTGTCCTACCAAAATACACCCCTATCATCCTAACTATTAACCTAACAGGATTCTCTACTCACAACACAAAATCACCCTTGAGGACGTCACTCAACATCCTCGATTTCAATTAGAAATGATTAAATTCCTATCAAACAATATCAAAACCTTATCTTTCTAGATTTTCCTTGAAAATACCAAGTTGATACATCAAATGTTTCTATCAAATCCAATAAAACTTTCTCAATGCATTTTTCAACTCACCACATCCAATATTATACAAAAAACATGTCTGGACTTCTCTAACAAACTCTTTATGGAAAAAACCTTCATAACCCCTGACACGTCTCCAATTAAGTAGTCATGATTCCTTTATGCATGGTGGAATCCCATTGTCATCCAATCATGATCATCAGAGTCCATGTATGGATCTTACTTTATGTCCACATCCTGATAACAAGTCAAATAATATCATGTCATGCTTACCACGAGCACCGAGGGATTTTTGATTCAACACCTCTAGATTGATACAAAACAATATGAGCTTAAATACCATGATCATAATACACTAGATACCTTATCCAAACCTACACTGGACATTCACCTAGGAATATAGTAGTACTTGATCTATTTATACATCATGTTTCAAAATAAAATACAATTGTTGAATAATCGGTCCCTCACTCTTATGATACTTCTCACACGAGGGTCACATACAGGTGGTCAACATCACACTCACCCCCATAGGAGAATCCTCATAATCACACCAACATGGAAAGTTCCTATTCAACATAAAATATTCCTCTTCAATCATCAGACATAAAAATTATCATGGATTATTCTCGCTCATTCCTTAGTGTTAATGTCAACCTGACTTATCACCCATTTTAGATAAGTGGAAACAATATCCATGGTACTTAGTGAAACATAATTCATAATAGGGTCACCACCCATTGGTTGTTCGTCGTGAGATTATACCCATAGATTCATGCTGGTCCTCTCAAGACACACTCATCTCATTCTAGGAAATATTTTTCATTAAATAACACATGACACCATATCTCCCTGACAATATGTGTCCAGGCCTAGACTAGAGTCAACAATCTCATAGAACCGGATCCATTTTAAGAAGACAACACTCATAATTTGGAAATTCAATTATCTCATTGGAACACTGGGTCATAACTCCCACAAGTGTCTCATTAACTACCATAGACCCTCAGAACACACATGACCATCACCAATTCCATGCCTAAATGGTACAGTGTGTAACCAACACACCTTATGTATAACTCCCAAACACAATTGAAAAATGATCCTATACCACCCAGACACATAAGATTACTGACACACCTATGAGATGTGTTTCATAAAGGTTAAGATGATTGTGGTCTAGGACATGTCAGTCTCAACATTCCTGGAGCTCCTTGGGAATTCCTCTTTAAATTGGACACCTCACTTATTCCATGATCCATCAATCGAAATTATACCACATGATGTTAATATAGCACCATAGGTTCTCATACTCAGTGAAAATCATTTAAACCATACCCACACACTTATATTACACTCTATGTCATTCCAATTATGATCTTGAAACCATGATCTAGCCACGATTCTAACTACACATCACTAGTCAGTATGCCCAAACACCCAAATAGTCCTACCTATGAAGTTGTTATCTATACCCAAGAACCCTAGGTGATTCCTTATAAACCTAAGGCATCATGTTTTAGAATATATAAACCCAAAACTCCTCCAATGCATCAGTCTTATAGTCTAAATCATGTACTTTTTCTTCACCTCAAGGGAACCCACCATCCTTGGCTAACTTCTCTCATGGGTTTCCCTTGATCAAATCGAATGTTGAGTCACTTAGGTCAAAGTAAAACTAAGGGTCTCTATCACCACCACCTTGAAACACCTATTAGGTCTCATGTTAGGGCCTCCATGTCCATCCACCTAGCCCATAGGCCAAACTTCTCACCACGTTCACATCTCACATGATGAAATCCAGGATCCCTTCTCAACCCAATGTATCTATTTTCTCAAACACCCACTCACGTGGTCTAATGTCTAATTAAATAATACAATGGACACCAATAATTGATAGAAAACCCACATATAGGCTATATCATATTTTTAATTATAATGAAAAGGAAAAAACCTCATCTACTACATGACATCCAATGTGCATGGCTACTAACTCTAAAGAGGTAATTCCAAATACTAGTAAGTGTAATATTGAACAATAAAGACCAAAATATTCCTAAAATGGTTTATTTATATCAGTATTTAATTGCATGTTATAGAGGAAAACACCTTATATGTTTCAATTTAAATACCATTTAAGTACAACCAATTAATAAACCGAAAGCGAAGCCCATTAATAAACCAAAAAATTTAAGAGAGCATTGTAATTCCTTAAGCATTTAATGAATTTCCTATAATGAATCACCCTACCAAGAATTGATCAACTTGTAAAACCCTCTTATAGGTTCATTCCCATGAGGGTTACCACCCACCAGTCAAATCAAGACTTATGTAATGAAATATTCATGGATGATCTATAATAAGGGTAACTGGAATCCACATTTATTTTAAGAATAATTTCATTGCATGGTATGTGGAAAAACATCATATAGGTTGGTAATAAGACAATAAATAACCAAATATAACAACAATAGCATATGAGGAGTCCAAATATTAGGCACCTATGGCTACCCCTCCCCACTAGGCTCACAACACCGCTTGTGCACAAGGAATTAATCATCATCCTAGTCATGTAATTTCTCACCGTAGATCAAAATGACCATTGATTAGAAGATAATCCATACAAAAGTCCATAAAATTGATTAGAATTCAACTTGGTACATATATAGTGAAATTATATATGAGTATTTGTTGACCCTTTAAAGAACCAAACCTCAGTCATCAGTGAAATTACACACTATAAGGGCTATAGCATGTGGATACTATGTTCCCAAAATAATAAATGGTATGACTCCTTCCACTATAGGAAAAGATTTTAAATCAATCACAAGGATATTTCTGATGGTCTAAGAGATATAAATACATAATAAATCAAAATATTCTATAAAAAAGTTCATTATTCGAATAGAAAATAATACAAACTACGAAATTGAAATCTTTGAACACACATCCCATATCCCTGGTAACCTATAATTCTTATTAGAAAAAATATTCTCGATGCACTAGTATTATTTCAATAACATTCTCTAATACATTCATATTACTCTTATATACCATATAAAAAATAGTAAAACAATTAGAATTAACTTCTATGATACCACCTTTTCATGTCCCACCCTGATACACTATGTAATTTCACCAAATCAGTTTTCCACATTACCTCAGGAATCACTCCGCATATGCTCAAGGTTTCTGACTAGAAGTGGGGGACTAAGATGGTGTGGTTGGGAGACTACGCTAACATATAATATGGTTCATTAATAAAAAATCAATAAATATCATTCACATTAGTAAATAATCAGAGTACATAAAAATAATTACCATCCAACAATAATACAGGATATGCAGTAAAGAACAAAACCACCATTCCACACATAAATTTACAACCCATTGGGCTGGTGAGATATACATGCCAAAATAAAAGAAAATAAAATAAAATGGATCCCTGAAATTTAGAACCTAAATCAATATAAACTCTAATTTCATCTGAGTAGTACTACTCAATTATGTAATCCCCACCCTTAGCCAGACCTATTCCTACAATCATGTGAATTTTTTCTCAGGTACCCATGTAAAATGGTGGCTTGAGCAGGGTGTGAGTACAAAACTCAGTAGGTAATCACTACCATAACCCCATAAAAACCATAAAATATAGATTATGTGTGTGATAATTATTCAATTTGATAATAATAATAATAATCATAATAACTATTGAAAATTAATTGAATAAAAATGGACAAAACTTTGGCCTGATGGCTCTGTAGGATGACTCTACCTACTTCGTCCAGCACCAATGATGTCTCTGAGCACGCTACATCGCCACATGGGGATACAAGTACAAACCCCAAGATCAGTCATAATATCCTTAAAAAAATATAAGGAAGAATTCTAGGAATTAGATTTATATATTTAATGTAAGGAATCGAGTGACATCCTAGTCATACAACTCAAGCCATTTTTAACCAATGGAACCCAAAAAAGCATATTGTTGATATATATTCTAGTCTAATGTCATATTCCTAGGTCCCATTACATATGTAAAAAATGTTTTTAATGTAGAATTAATTCCTATGGTGATGACCCTTACAAAATAGATATGGAATACTCACCTAATATGGGATGATAACTTGACACATATTAATCATCGGCACAACATCATATTCCCAGACATCATGGTGAAATGAAATCACGATGTGTCCACCCAATCCAATAGGGCATCCCAATCATTAAATAAGATGATAATCATCAAAATTAGGGATGTAAAAATATTTTAGTGCTTGGGAGAAATAAGTCCACCTAAAAACCTCTGGAATCATCTATATCCTACATTCTATGAATCCTAGGTGATACGCTAACTAAGTGGGGTTTCCAGGGTTCCCATAGAAACCTCCTCAATTTCCTGATATTTTTAGGAATCCCAAAGAGAATAGAAATTCAGGTAATGATAGAATTAATTATTAGATCATGAGATAACCATGAATATAAGTACATACAAGCATTAATCACTTTTAATTCAAACATTAAATTATTGTTAATAACCTTTTCATTAATTAAGGGTTGGATCCCCATTTTTTGGGAGTCCAACATGATATACACTTAATTATCACTCATAAAGACACACAAATATAAATATACATATGAATGTATACATTTAATTCATATTAATTTGTCACATTCAGGATTTAAAGGAACCAACATATCATATAATAGATAGGTTTAGTTGGTTCCATGGCTACCTTAGCACCCAATCATAAAACTATTTTACTATGGAACATCTCTCAAGAACTAGAAATTCAATTTGAATAATATGAATCCATCCGATTACTATTTAGATGATAAAATAGTAGATACATAACATGTAGTTAGTGGGTTTGAAAATTCCCAAACCCATTTTATTATGATGTTATCCTTGTCAGATGTGCTACTTTATACATGCTTTTGAAGAATTCCCTTGGTCATCACTACACATTCCCAACATTCCCTTAATAGTGTATGAACATTACCAGGGAACCCTAATTAGGGTCCCCTACAAGACATATCCCAAATCCTAATACCGTCTATAAGATAAAGAAACCCCTTAACAAATGCCTTATAACACATTAGGGCCTTTAAGGCCTCAATGGAGTTAGGTGTTTGGTCTTTGGTTCAGGAATGAGTACCAAGGACAACCATACAAGTTTATGAAACACCACCTTCTTAAATATGGTAATGATCTCACTTATGTCTAGGTCCAATAGGTCTCTCTCATCCATAACCAATTTAAGGATCCTGTCAAGGTCCATTTCAATATAAATAAATGATTCATTAGTATGTTCACATCCTATGATGGAAAAGAAATGAGATGATGCCCAAGGGACCCAAGTATCACTTGGAACCTTATTCTATATACATTGACTAAAGAACCTAATTTATTTTAAACAATTTAACACTTCCATTTATGTAGTTTTAAATAATTTAATTGCACAATACATTAATTATGGGACCCTCACCATTAGTATTGGGAATCCAACACATCACAAAACACACATGCATTGGAAAATTACATATAGTACATGTATGAAAGACCACATACTTCATTTTAAATATTTGTATATATTGTATCCAAGGGATGGTAGAAGGTGACAAGGCCCATCCAAGCCTTTCCAATCTCTTCATAGAGCAACTAGGCTAGTTTCAATGTTATGATCCCCTGTCATAAAAACAACCATAATTGATTAAATATAATAATGATTAATAATTAATAAATTTCCTTATTACTCTATATAAACTTAAAATACTAACTGAATGTCATATTATTTATAGTTCTTAGAGAAATGGGGTGATGACTACCCTCGATGCAACCCTAAACGCAAGACTAGAAAAATCCCTGACCTGCAACACCAATTCTCTCTTAAATAAAATTCAATTTTAATGAAAATTTAGAGAAAAATAAATGGACGATTCCACCATGGTATGATGGAATCAAATCTAAAATCCATAACCATAAATCAAAATATTAGAAAAGAATATATGGGATGGTCTAAGGAGTGTAGAAAATTCAATTATTTTCCTAAAAATGTTGAATAATGGCCTCAAAACCCCCCCAAAACAAAGGGGGTCAAAGGGGATATAGGGGGAAGAGGCCCCTGGCCGTGTGAGAGAGAGGGTGGATGAAAATAAACTCACCCCATTTAGAAACTTGATAGGGAAGCAGGTTAATTTCCCCCTATAATGATCCTACCAGTGAGCTGGTAGAGGCCATCGGCTAGTCGGTGGCTCTATGAAGTGGTTGCTTACACTACTATACACCATCGATGAACTGGTGGTAATACTACAATATTAGTTATAGCATCCACCCAACTCCTACTGAGGATCCTTTGAGCCTATGGGATGACTTCCCAGCCTCCAACCATGTTCCAAAAACAACATTTTTGGTGTTCCAAGCCTCAAAACACGGTTATGAACCCATTTCTAAAATCAATCAAACAACTTATTTGAAAATTCAATTTCATCTTGAATTTCAGAATCCTATCTGGATTAGAGATAATATAATAACTATGGTGATAAAAAATGAATTTACATTGGAAGTGATTGAATTTTCCATTTTTAATCCTTTAAAAACATAATAGTCTGGGGTCCATGGTTTAAGAGTGTGTGAATTCACAGTTCCAAATCTTTCCTATATTTTTTAGAGTATTTTCATGGTTTTCATCGAACAATTTTATTATTTATGGTGTAATTTTAACATATTTTAATTATAGTATAATTTAAATATTTAGTTGTCAAATTGATTAAATCCTAAGTTTGATTTTTGGAAATTATTTGAATAAATAATTTATTTAACATGTGATATTTTGATGATTTTTTCAAGATATTTGAAGATATTTGGAAGAAATCAGATAAGATCTGGGTGTTTTGGGATTACTACAGAAAACCAACTATGGCTAAAAATTATACAAAGTCCTCGATCTAACACACAAATAATCAATCATACATTTACTTTTTTAATATTTATCATCCATTAACTGAAAGAATAAACTTAGGAAAGAACGATATTCTCAACCAACCACATGTTGATCTGAATTACTATGTGTTCACTAAAAAACTAAAAGTTTGTAAACTAACCTTAGGAGGAGTGAGTGTACATTTAATCTATTGAAAACTAGTGAAAATTAAAAATGGTCATAATGGGATTACCAGTGTAACAAAACTAACAGTATCATAGATAATCAACCATATAAAGAAACTTGATCAAATAAGCTTATCATCCATCGACCGTAATACCATCCAATTAAAAACTTTTTGAACATGATACATGGTCTCTTTCATTCCTCATGGTCACTTATCCATCATGAAATCACTCTCACCATGCGGTCAATCTATTACTTTTAACCTTATGGTCGATCCAACAATTTTCTAAAAAACAACTTATAAATATCAACCATTGGTCATGTGAAGGATCCATGAAACCACATAAACTTTCAAATGAACCATTATGTAGCCAGATCGACATTAATGTGATATTTAGGATACTAATACATGGATATATTCATGCATAATATTTTCATCAAACCATAAATAGAAATCCTTAGGTTTCCTGGAAGATCAAATCATGAAGGAAGAAATATCAATAGAACAAAATAAACTAAAAAAGATTTAAAAAAGAAGAAGATAACATAGGTTTGAAAAGTTTAAAGAGAAGGGGTCCATGAATATATATATGAGAATAAGTAGGAATGGTGGATAAGGGACCCATGGTACCTAGTCATGATTTCATTCCTAGGAATTCTCAATCACTTTTTTATCCTATTTTATTTTCTAATTTCATTTATTTCATAACCCCTCATTCTTCCCCTTTATTCATTGCTTCACTTTGAATGGGAGGTTAATATTTTGAGTGACCCAGGGAGGGAATTTATTCCCTCGTAATTATATATTCCTCATTTGTTATTAAATAAGATCTCATGTATTATTAATTGATTTCAGTTATTTTTGAATGTTTACTTCATTGAATACAATATTGTTTAAATATTAAATATATTTTTATATTATTAATTTGGTTGATAATTGATAAAATATGTACTCTATATATAGTTTTTTAAATAAATATTATTTATTCGGAGGGGAGTTTCTAAAAACCATTGGTACATGTGTGGGTGTTTCAAGTTACTCTTCGATTTCCTTGGAACACTAACACCAAATTGGGGTTTTCCTAGGTGGTTTGGAAGTATAATGGAGACATACATATACAAAAAAAAGGAGGTTTCCAAAAAATATTTATCACCCTGATATTTTTTGTTTATTTTAAATGAATTATAGGTTTAATATCATATAACACATGAAACACCAAGCATAAATGAAACATGATATATTATTGAAATACAATTATTTGAAAATGATTATTATAAACTAACCATTTGATTGACCGGTATGAATATGAGTAATTTAATTATAATGTAGATGTAAAAAAAATTTCATAATTAAAATTTAATGATCAATTCCTTGGAAATATGTAATCAATTATCGATGATAATAATTAAATCTTATATGTTTGAAAATAATTAATTTTTTAAATGGGAATTTTTATATAAAAATATGTTTTATTTATATTTTATATTTTTCTTTTAAAAGATAAATCTATCTTAATTAGAATGTTATATTTATTGAAAAATTATTTATCATACATAAAAACTAATGAATAATTACTCGTACATTGATTATTAATTCCTTATCAATGAAGTCAAAATCATATGATGATACAAGAGATCTTTTTCCTAAAATTATCCTTTAGTGCACAAAGTATATATTCCTTAATAAATAAAATTAATATTGATTGATTAATGGTTTTTATTAAGTTAGTTATAATATATTTAATAAAATATATAAAAATTATTTAGTTGTTTTAACTTAGCAAGGCATGGGAATAAATTCAAATTACATTTCAAAAATAAATTCTTTTTTTAATATTTTTAAATGTTGTTTTTCATGAATAATATTATTAATTTATTCCCCTTTTAAAAATTGAAAAATTTATTTTATAAAATTATATTTATTTTTGTATTCAACATATTGAATTTCTCTTAGGGATAATTTTTGATATTTTTCAAAAATGGTGGAATTTTTATTGAATAGAGATAAATATCATTTTTATAAATACCATAAAATTTATGATATCATCACGGTTTAATCTTGATTTAAAAATGTATAAAACCTTTTTTAGACTAAATATTTGTTTAATATGTATAATAAATCATTTAAAAATAGTATTTATAATTTTTACGACCATGATTTACATTTTTTCACTTAATTATATTTAATTCTAATTAAAAAATTATTTTTAGATCTTTTTATTAATTTGTGAAGTTGGAATGTTCAATTTATTTTTGTAATAGTTATAATCTCAATAAAACTCAATTTTCTTAATAATAATTCAATTAATTTATGTTAATAACAAAAAATAAATATTATTTGAACTAAATAAGTAGAATATCATTATTTACATAAAAATAGTTTTTTCTAAAAAATGTTTTTTAATCATTTTGTGAGATTATATTAGAATTAATTTATACCACTTAGGAAAATTGAATCCTTAAAAATGGATTCTGTATTTGGAATTTTCATGTTAATATATACTAATGAGATTAGTTTAATTTTTTTCATAAATATTAGTTACCATGGTAAAAGTCGTTTACCATAGTACTGGTAAAAGGGTTAATGTGGGGGTTAATTTAAGAAATAAGGCTTCAGAAATCTCCCTTACTTGTGTAAATACTATTTTTTATTGTAATTCAACCTTACACTATCATATATTTTTAATTGGGTTTCCTTGTGAAAATTAATTTATATTATTTTAAACTTATAAATATTTACATGTGTCACTCCCATCACTTATAGAAGAGCACTCCATCTCCTCACTCCTCCACACACTTTGAGCACTATAAACTGACTAAGGTAAAACATACCTCAACAAATATCTCCCTAGGTGTTATAGGTTCTGTTTCTAACTCCCTATGATTTTATGAAATATTTTTTTCCAAAATAAATTTAAATTTTTTCGATAGATCACATTATATGCAACCCTGAGTTATAACAAAATGCGACAAACTATTATTATTTTTATTTAAACGTGATCATTATTACCTAAACATTAAAAATTGTGTAATGAATAAAAATAATTAAATTTTAAATATTAAATATAATGGTTTTATATAAATAAATTATATTGATAAAAATAATTAATTTTTTATAAAGTATTTATATGTTTCAAAAATAATATTTTCTCAAAAAATAATTTATATATTTTTGATAAGTATAATAAAATTATCTTTTGACACTTTTAGAAATTTTTTTGATAAAAAAACATAATAAAAGAAATAATTGTGCCAAAATTAACTTATGTTTAATTTTTGGGATTTTTTTGAAATGAGTAATTTTTCGATGAATAGTAAAACAATATTGTTTTTATTAAAATCTGCATTTTTTATAAGGAATTTTTAAGGTTCATTTTTTAAAAAAGGGAAAAAAGTAAAATTACTTCAATTATATTTCAATTAATCTAATTATGTTCATTGTAATCTTTTTCATATTGAATTTTGATATAAGTTTTTTTGATCATTAGAACATTTTCTCTTTGTAAAATCGGTTTCTCATCGCATTAGTGGGTTTAATTTTAAATTAAGTTTTCTCAATTATGTTAATTTAATTTAGAAAATTGGATTCCATATTTTGAAATAAAATCATTTAAATTATTTAATAAGCTCAAATTAATTAATGATTATAATGAATAGTAAAAATAGTAAACATTATTTATTATGGTTAAGTTAAAAATTGGTTTACCGAGGGTCAAACTAAATGGATATTGATAAAAATGACTAAAACATGTCAAAAATAGTTTTTACCTCCATATTTATACCTTATAATGTCTATGTATTGAAAATCACCTATTTTAGTGAATTTTTCCTTGTAAAAAATATTGGTATTCCTTTTTTTCAAAAATTACAAGTTTACCACTCACCTCAACTATAAAAGGCCATTGTACTCCTCTTATATTCATAATTCAGAAAGCATTTTATTTGGCCAAAACCTAATAAAATGCTTTCCTTAATTCCCTAATATCATCATATAAGCCTTTTTTTGGTCCTAAGAGCAACCTAGGAAGGATTTTTTTTCAAACCAAAAGTAGTTGACTAAATAAGATGTAATGTCACTAATCGAGCATTTTATTTTATTTCATCATAAACCTCTTTATATTATTATTAAATAATGATAATAAAATAACCATAGTATATTCTATATAATGATTTTTTTATGTTCATGACCTATATCCATCTATTATTCCATCAAATGGGATTTTAAATCATCATTTGTGTGTATGACGAACTACCGCCTCGTGAACTGATGTTATTAATTTTCCATAACCATATCTCAAGTATGGATATAATTATGGATTAAATATTTATATATGATATATATTATATTATTATACTTTTTGAAATATAATTTCACATATACTTCCTTAGTTTCTATTATATGGGAATACGATGAAGTTTCTTGTTTGTACAGAGGACTACCACCTCACTAAGCAATGTGATTTGTTCATGGTTTACATGGAAGGTAATAAGGATGGGTTTAATGTAAATTTGTGATATATAAGAGATAAAAATTATTAATTATTTATAATAAAAATTTCAACTTTATTTATTTAAATACATCAAAAAAATTTAAACAACATTAATGCGTATGTACGGCCTACTGTCTCCTTGAACAATGAAATTCATTTTCTATCTCTAAAATTTATGGATTACTTTATATAAATATATACTAAATATATATAATTTGAATATAATTTTTAAAATTATTGATATTATGGAACCATTATCAAAGTAATATTACAAAAAATAACAAATCAAAAATTACAAGAAAAAACATTTATTTCTAGAAAAATGTAATTAAAATGGGTTTGTTAACTAATAGTTAATAAAAGGTCACACGACATATATTGTATGATATATAAAATTATTATTATTTAATATATGTGTTATAAACATTTATTTGTTATAATGGACTTTTTAATGTGTAAGAATAATGTCAAGAATAAGGTAAGGTATTTTTGTCTCTATTTTTCTTCTTTTAGACATATGTTATATTACTCACCTGTATTCTTTTATGAGGTGTATATATACACTATTTGACATATAATATCATGAATTTATTTATTCTCATGATATTTTTTAGTTTCATTTAATTTTATTCCATCATGGGTCTTATGATTCAATGTTACAAAAGGGGTATGTATTTTATGATTAAATATCATTGTTTATCAGTATTGTTCTTGATTATGAATCCAATATGATGATATTTATTAGAAAACTAAGGTATATTATTCTAAAATGGTTATTTATGAAGACAACATGTTTTACCTTCATTTTTCTCTCTTTATATACTCAATATTTCCATATACTTCTTTTAAGAGAAAATTCATCTTTATTTCTCTCTTCAGTCAAAAAACATTTTCATCCATATACATGTTTTATAAAAATGCGTTCACAAATATTTTCATTCGAACCAAAGTAATTATAAAAATAAAATTTTAACCCATGTTTATGTTTCTGAAATGTTTATAAAAGGAATATTAATGTTGTTTCCAAACAAGGCCCATTTGGATTTTATAATAAATGTGAAAGGAATATTTATTTTAACATATACGGAATGAACAGAATTTACAGACATCATGAAAACTATTTTCTTTGAAAATTTATTTATAAATATTTAATTTAATTTCAATGAAATGTATTTCAATAATATTTAATTAATTTTTAATTTTAAAAATCTTATTCTGGATTAAATGATATTTTACTCATGAAACATCCATGTGATTTTTCATTACAAATAATGTTTTACCTAAGATGTATTACTTTGATGTTAGTTATTAATTACTAAGTATGTGATCGAAGGATTCCATTATTATTAATTCTCTTGAAGGGTTTCATTATAAATAATGTTTTTTATGGGCTATCTTTATATGAAATCATGAAATTATTATGAAACTTGATTATTTTACATAGGTTATGATATGATGAAATTTTTAAGAAACTCATTTACATTCATGTGTTCTAATATGATGATTTTTTATGATCTTGTTGAACATGTATGTATGATGGTGCGCCTCAACTTCCTTTATCACTATTGGAGTTCATGAAAGCTTTAAGACTCCTGGATCTAAACCTAGTGGATCGATTTACTCACCATCTACCTTCGGTGAACGATTTTGATCAGTTCGTGTTCGAATCTTGGGGGTTATGATATTGTGTGGTTGTGGGTCTTCTCGACAAATGCCACATAATGATTCACTTTGCCTCATAGAAGATTTGATTTTCATGTGGTCCAGTTCTCCACATACGTGTCTTGGTTTAGGGTTTTTCCTCTTTCATTGGTCTTATTATTTTCATATGAAACAGAATTCCTCTTCAACCGCAATCTGGGTTTCTGTCCCCGAACTTCCATTTCCTTTCCAAAACCCTGGAATCCTTCAGATGTTAGGGAACATGGATAGTAATTTTTTATGCTCAAGAAATAGAACTTCCTCTTAAATCTATCCAATTAATCCGCTGGTATGTGTGGAGGTTGACATATCCATGCCTCTGGTGAACTGGGTGTGGGTTGCTATTAGTGAAGAATTCAGATGAAAATATTCGATGTTCATCCAATCATGGGTGGACTTTTTCAAGATTTGTAGGCATCTGGGGAATCTTGATTCCTATTTTTGGGGTGAATTTAGCTGGGGGTTTGATCTAAAGATGGATAAATAGGTGTCAATGGATCATAAGGTAGGTAATGCAGTGGCTCTGGAAAGTCATCTTCAGGAAGTGGGAAGCCTTTCTCCCAACCCGAAGGACATGGAATCTTTTGTTTTCCTAAAGAGTGATTTAACTAATGTAAAACATACTAAGCAGGCTCCAATGGATGTCTTCCATGAATATGGATCCACCTGTAATGATGGATGGTATGTGTGTTTGAGTAACTCGAATACTGTAATGGGAAAGGTACAGGTGTGGGTATCATCTTATAACCTAAAGGATTCTGATATTTATAATAGATTGAGGCATGATCTGGCTGGCCCTTTAGTTTGTAAAGAATAGAATAGGGCTGATAGTGGCCACTTTCAGGACAATTCTGCTATGAGATAAGAGAAACTTAATGTGAATAATGTTTCCATTACTTTGGTGGTAGGAAATGATTAGAAGGTTGTTGTAGAGGGGCTGTTAGGAGATGATTCTTCTTTTTATAAAGTTTTAAAGTTGGGTAGTAGTGCTTTTTCCATGGAAGGATTACATGGGGTTGTTCAGGACATGACCCATCCAACCAATTCTAGGATAACATGGGGAGTTATACTAGTGACCCAATCTTCGGTTCAACTGAGAAATAGTTTTGAAGTGCTTGATGTGGAAGGATTGAATACAGATCAACGAGACCTATTCAAGGATAATGATAGGGTCTGTGAGAAGGATCCCAACAAAGATGGAAAAAATATTTATACAGGTGATCCTTTGAGCCCAAGGGGTAACAGGAGGTGGAACTACAAAGGGAAGGATTACTCCCCTTTACCACCTCCAATGGAGACGTGATCAGCCAAGAAGTTAAATTCCATGAACATGGACAGTGTGGCCATTCTCCAATGGAATTTATGTAATGTGGGTAAAAATTCATTGGAATTTCTCTTGATTTCGGAAGAAGTCATAGTTGAACATGTTCTACTACTCAATGCCTCTATGGAGGAAGCTGCAAAAATGATGGGGGAGGTCACTACAGGTGACTCTCAATGAGGATCAATACACCTGGATAGAAAAGCAAGATCTGATTCTCTTTGGGGGATTTAATAATGGGATGATCCGCTTTGAGGAGTACATCTAGTCCTGGGATAAACTGGCCTATGAGATTGAAGATCTGATAAAGGAAAACCCAAACACTCAAATAACCTATATATACTAGAAATTTTTTAGGTATCTTAAGTCTAGTAGTATTACATAATACTTTAATTGTTCTATTAGCTCCTTTTGTGGTTGAATTTCTAGTTCCTCACTTTTCCCTTAAAAGTGTTTGAAATAATAAAAATTTAATTTTTAGTCAATTCTCAGAGGTCATGTTATTTGATTCCATTATTATTTCTATCTTATGAACTAGAAATAATTATTCCATGAATCATGTTTATGATCTATGCATGGTAAGGTTTTCAAATGTTATTCTCATGTTCTCATACCCTTATATTGATGGCATGTTGATATATATTTTATATACACATACTACGAATCAGATATCGTTGTTTTTTATGTTTAACTTTACTAGGTTATGATAAATGTAATTAAATTTGATATTTCTATTAAGGGAGATAGTAATGAAGAACATAGTGGGAAATGACATAGCTCACATATGGACCAGTTGTTTGAGTGTCAATGTTTATAAAGGTATGTTTCCTAAATAATTCTAGTATGGTTCATCATGTTATGTAATGAAAATTAATATATTAATATATAATATTTATGAATAAGAAGTTTTGTATTGTACACTGGTCTGACTAAAAGAACAATCCTATAAGGGTTGAGGTTTAAGCTGAAGGAATATATCCAAGGAGGAGGTATAAGTACTGAACAAATTCTTTTAGGTTTCTTTCTTCTTTTACCACTATTAAATCTATTCTAAACATAATAAAATAATAACATATGTATCATCATTTTACTAATATTTTATTGTGATTATGGAAAAAAAATTATAGATAATTTCCATCCCATGGTAAATGAAAATGTTGCTTCTACATACGCGGGGATTACCGCCTCCATAATACAATGTGTTTCATTTTTCATCACCCATTTACATTGAAGGATATAAATATGGAATTAATGAATATATTTTTAATTTGTGAAATTATTTTTATTATTGAAATATTATATATTAACTACCATCATACCCTTCCATCTTTTGGAAAATGATAACGTTTCTTGTGTGTATGTGTGGACTACCACCTTGATAAAGTAATGTGATTCATTTTTAATTTCCCCCAAACATGGCTGGTCATAAAGTTGAATTTAATGGGAAAATATGATATTTATATTATTATAATTATTATATATTAATTTTAAACCTATATTTAATTTATTTCCTTTTCATCCATTAGAAAAATGAAAAATTCATTCAAACGTACATACGAACAACTGTCCTCATGAAATGATATACTTAATTTTTCATAACATTCTTACAAGGATAGATGTAAAAGTATATTTAATGTTAAAAAAATTATAATTATAACATGGTTAATATTATCCCTATAATAAAACCATGAATCCTTTGACCACATTAAATGCATCAATTTTAATTTGGTAGATTATGAATTGAACGACCTCTAAATGTCGAGCATAGACATAATCAACATTGTAACGTAGTAAAACATGGTAAAAATGAAATAAAAGGTATAATAGAAATTTAAAGACCATTAAATTTTTTTATCAGTTATTTAATTAATAAAATTTTATAACTCAATAAATTAAAAGACATATGTGGCAAGTTGGAGCATGAGAAAAGTCATTTTTCTCTAAAATGTTATATAAAATGATTTAAAATATTTTTCCTCTATGTCCATCTTATTTAAAATATTTCATGAATGTTCTTATTTTTACATAAAATTTTGTTAAAATTAAATTTCAACTAATTTTTTATTTCTTATATAATGTTTTAAAAAATAATCTATTTAAAGTTTTTTGAAAAAAAATTGTCATTATTTACAAAAAAATGGAAAATTTGTTTTTTCATATAAAACATTAATCTATTTTCACCCCATTATGTTATAAATTATTAATATTACTATACAAGTTTCTATGTTTTCTCAATATTGAATCTATTATGATTTATCTAGGCATTTTTTGTTTTAAATTGTTTTCAAAAGAAAAAGGATATTTCTTCTCATTTTAAGGAAATTAATAGTGTTTTTGATTTTGGATAAAAATGAAAAATTTTATTGTTTTTATGATTGAAATTATATATTTTATTTATTTTTCTCATGATATGGCTTCCCATGATACATATATCAAATTCATTTTTCAATGTAATTAATTTAACTAGATATAAGTTAATCAAAAGAGATATATTGGAATTAACCACGATGTTTATTCCTTTGTATATGTTCTTGTATGGGTAATTAAATGGTTTATTTACCAATGTAACTAATTGGGGTTTCAATTATTTATAGGTTTTTTAAAATAAATATTTTCATTAAATAAGGTAAGAAAATGATCTCATTATTAAAGGATAGTTTATGGTCTTCTAAAAGTGAAATTTTTGTTTTAGGTACATTTTTTAATGAGTTATCGTGTTTTGAAATGTAACTCTCTTGATTATGATTTAGAATTTATTCTTTCTAACAAAGTGTTTTATGAAAACTTTTTTCATTGAGTTTTATTTCCTGATTTAGAAAAATGATTATTTGATATCTATGTTTATTAAGTACAAATTAAAACATCATTATGTATTTTCATGAATTAAAATTGTATTAATGGGTTTCCTTTCTTTTTATATCCCTTAAGGAAATTGTTTTCTCATAAAAGTTTTAAAAAAATCAAAGTTCATATGTGTGTGTAGTTATTATAGCTTGTTCAACATTAACATATCTTGAATGAAAAAATTTTCTTCAATTAAATATGATTTTTAACATAAGAACGTATTTTTATGGAAAAACTTTACTTTGTGTGGATATTTAAACTATGTTATGTAATGGTTTTCCTAATTATCTAGAACTCAAAGACTAAATTATTATAAAAAATAAATAAAATGATATCCCTTTTAAAAATCAGGTAATTATTGGCTGATAAATTTTTGGGGTGTTATAGGTTGTATCGAAGGAAGGATTAGATAACTTTATAGGGTTAGATGTTATTGGTTGAATAAAATTTATGATATTTAGATACCATTATGGGTTTTTAATTCTATTCTTGGTAATAATTTTAAATTCATAGAAGACCTTTTTAGTTTTTATGTGATGTGAGTTTCAGATGATTAAGGAAATTTTTAGAGACATTTTTTTGGATTTAATAAAAATACATGATTGAGGTATAGATAACCATTTGGATTAATATTATCCCTGATGCTGATGTAATTATGGTTATGTGGGATAATGTTTAATCACATTTTTGGGATAATTAAATGATTATACTGAATTGAAAATTAAACCTTGTATGGAATTTTATTTGAGGAATAAATATAGAGTATTCTTTTAGAATAATACATGGTACTGTTATGGATTTATGTCACGGGGATTTAGGTAATTTTGGTAAAATATTAATATATTTTATAGAATATATTAATATGGAATATAAATTTTTAGTTTGTTAATTTATTAGTGATTGATGTTGTTTATAAATAAATTTAATGTTAACTTTTGAAGAATATTTGATTAAATATTTCTGATTTTTTGGTATCAAATTTGGATGAGAATATTTTTAGGAGTTTTGGGGTTATTTGGATATGGAAATATATAATGTTTAACTTTTTTTCAATGACATGGTTTGGAATATTAATGTATTATTTATTCGTAATAAGTTTTATTCATTTTGGATAGTATTTTATCTATTTAAATAATTTTTTAATAGATAACAATGATAGGAATAATTTCTCATTCCTTTTATGAATATTATGATTTGAATAATGTTAATTGAATGGTTTCAAGTATTAACAATTCATCATGGTTATTTTTTTTATTTAGAACATGTGATAAAGAAGAGGTGGAAAACTGCTTGATACATGAAAAAATGAAAAAAAAATATATAAGAAAATAAAGTAACTGCATTTTTCAATATTCTTTAACTTATTGGTAAAATAATTCCATAGTAAATAAGAAAAAAAATTATTGATATTTATTTTAAAATTATTTCTCAGCTATCATAATACAATTTTAAAAACTATTTTAGTAATATGACTTTCATTATAATAAATACATAGTTTAAGAAATATATAGGATGTGATATGTTTTCTATACAAAAAATATATATAAAATTTCTTCTCAAAATTAAATATAATCCATATTTCATTCCTCCTATGTATATTTATCCTCTACTCCTTAGAATTGATGTTGAAATTTTTTAAATCCTTTTTTCTTCTGACATGAGAAAAAATTTTGTGCATAAAATTTCATTAAGGGATGGAGAATGAACCCCCTTGTTATTTTAGTTTATATTTATTGAAATGAATACTATGTTAAATATACTCTACCACACAAAACACCGAGCATAAAATTACAATGATATAATAAAAAATATTATTATTTAAAAATGATAATTATAACATATCTGTTCAATTTATGAGTATGAATGGGAGTAACTGAATTATGAAATACATATAGAAAATTTTTCTTAATAAAAATTTAAAAATTATTTCTTATGATATAATTACCCAATATTTAATAATAATCATTATATAAGCTTAGTAATAATTTATGTTTACAAGGGGTGATTTTTTAAAAAAGAAACTTTTCTTTATATTTGATATGATTCATTAAAATAAATAAATTTCAATTATTTAGAGTACTAAATTTGTTAAAAAAATAACATATTTTGAATAAAAACTAATTACAAATCATTCATACATAGATTAACAATTTTTAATAAATGAAGATAAAACCATTTGATAGTAAAAATATATATTATTTAGAAACATGTTTTAAGTGTGTAATATATTATTCTCTTAATAAATTAAATATATTGCTATGAATTAATTTTTTTGATTAAATTTTTTTATAATATATTCTATTAAATAAATTAAACATCATATAATGTTTGTTCCTATGAAATAAATGAGAATAAATTCATTATGTGATTCGAAAATAAATGTTTTCTAAAAATTATTTTTAAAAGTTATATACATGGATATTATATTTATTTTCTTCCAATTATTGAAATTTTATTTTATAAAATCAACCTATGTTTTTTATTCATAATATATATTTTTCCATGGGGTTTGATGGGAATTTTTTTAAAGTGGTATGTTCTTAAGTGAATAATGGAAAATATCATTTTTATAAATACCATAACTTTTATAACATCATCATATTGTAATATTGATTTAAAAAATAAAAAAACATTTTAATCAACCTAAATATTAATTTAAGGAGTAAAATAAATCATTTAGAAACATTATTTATAATTTTATAACCCATGTTTGTCTTTTTGTAACTTATGTTATATTTAATTTCAAATAAAAACTATTTTCTTAAATTTTCATTTAATAGTGTCGTTAGATGCTTATCTTCTATTTTGAAAGGGTTTTAATTTCAAATATCCTTCATTTTTCAATAATAATATTGTAAATTAATGTTAAAAAACAATACTCAAGAGTCTTTTGTCCAAATTAGTATAACATCACTTTCTTCACATAAAAGAATTTTCTTTCTAAATTTTTTTTTAGGAGTGACATGTGCTTATATTAGAATTTATTTCCACTACTTATGGAAAAAACATCTTAGAAAATGGATTTTTTATTTCCAATCATCATTTTTATATTTTTTTAATGAGTTCAATTTAATTTTTATTCATAATTAATAGTTGCCATGGTGAAATTTTGTCACCACAGTAAGGTTATAAGGGTTAATGAGGGTGTTAAACTAGGAGATAAGGATTAAAATATATTAAAGGAATGTTTAAATTATACTAAATTATTATATTCTTTCCCTAAACTATATTATCTTTAAAATTTTGTTTCCTTGGTTCCACTCTCCATTGATTATATCTTAATATTATTTTAATGTTTTAAATATCTACAAGAGTGCCACTTCCGTCGCTTATATAAGGTAACCACCTATACTCACTTATCCACACTCATTAATAAATCTACGTAAACTATTATCCACCCAAATCCCTCTTCAAATACTCTACCAACATTATATACGTTCTGATATCACCACAAGGCTAATCCTAGTAGGCTTAATGAAGATATCCATGGTGGAGGTATAAGTCTTAATCAAATTCTTTCAAGTTTATTTCTTCTTCTACCACATTAAAAGATATTATAAATATCCTAGAATAATGATATTGGTTTAGTAAATATATTAAGATATAATTATTATTATTATTATTATTATTATTATTATTGGAGAAAAATTTTCTACCTCATTTCCATCCTACGAGATATGAAAATTTTTCTCGTGTGTACATGGGGACAACTACCTCCATGGAGTGATGAGTTTTCTTTTTGATCACCACATTACATAGAAGGTTATAAAGATGTATTTAATAAATATATATGATAATTACAACATTATTTTTATTATTTAAAGATATTCTATTATCTAACTTCATACCCTTCCATCGATTGAAAAATTATAACGGTGCTCGTGTGTACGTGTGGACTACCACATCGACGAAATGATTGGATTTATTTTTAATTTTATCCATAAATTTATAGTAATAAAGATGTATTTAATGAATAAATATTATATTTATCAAATAATAATGATTTTTAATCTTTTTATAATTTATTTAATTTTCATCCATTAGAAAAATTAAATCACAGTTCATGCGTACATACGAACTGATACCTCCATGAAAGGTTTTGCTTCATTTTTCTGGACAGCCTTACATAGATTTTTTAGGATTATATTGAATTTATAAATATGATAATTATATCCCATTTAAGATTATAAAGATAATTGAACCATGAACCCATTGATCGCGGTCAGCACACTAATGTTAATTTGGGAGATTATGATTTGAACAGCCTCGAAATGTCTAACATAAACTCATATTACATTGTAACTAAATAAAATTTAGTAATAATTCAAATAAAAGTCATAATTTTAAAGAAATAAACATGAAAAAGATTCTAAACAAATTATATAATTAATAATATTTTGTTATCTAGAAATATAAATGATGTATGTTCCATGTCAGGAGATAGGGTAACGGTTTTTTCTTTAAAATATTGCTTAAATTGTTTAAAACACTTTTTCATCCATGTTCATGTTATTTTAAAATTTTCGATTATTTTATTTTTTATAATAAAAATATCGTTAAATTTTAATTTCAAATGAATTTGAATTTATTTTCAAATGTTTTATATGTATACTCTTCAACATTTTTCAAACAAATTATTTTTTACCTTCTTTACAAAAACTGTGAAAAGAATTTATTTAATGTATATGGAATCGATGGATTATCTCGACATCATGGTCATTTTTAATTATTAATATTACTATAAAATTTTCTATAATTATTTAAAGAATATTCAATTCTCACTGATTTGGTATTTTTTTAGTTTCAAAATTCTTTCAAAAGATAATAATATTTCTTATTATTTTATGATAATAGAAAGTGTTTTTTATTTTGAGATAAAATACCAATTTTTATGAATTTTATGATGTAAATATAGTGTTTTATTCATTTTTCACATTATACGGTTCATGTAAAATATATATGATTGTGGGTGAGCCTGATATAGATCTTTTATGAATTCTTTACTGTGATAGAGTTAACTAGATATAAGTTACTCACATGTGGTATATTGAAATTAACATTGATGGTTATTTCATTAGAAGGATTATTTTGTGATTCATTATAAGTATACCATACCAAGATACCTACATGGTTTTTTAATTCATTATATGGGTTTTAAAAATAATGTTGATTTTATAAGGAAATAAAATGTTCTCACGATTAAATGAATGTTTATGATCTTCTAATGGTGATAGGTTAGTTTTTCAAGGAGTTTATTTCATGATTTGGAATGTTTTTGAAAGTGACACCCTTGATTATTATTTTCTAAATAATGATTATTATAAATTTTGTTAAAAAATATTTGGTATTTGAATTTGATTTCATGATAAAGTGAATCATTACATTATCACTATGTTTATTATATAAAAATAAAAATTACTTATGTGATTTCATGACTTAAAAAAGGATTAATGGGTTTACTTTGTTTTTATATCCATTAAAGATATTTAATCATATCATCCCATTTCTTCAAAAAAAAATCATATTGATTGCAGATGTGTTGGTATTATAGAACGGTCAATGGAGACACATCTTGGACGAAGAATTTAGCATGAATGAAATAATATTTCTAATATAAGAACATGTTTTTTGGAAAAAATACATTGTTTGGAAATGTCTAATGTGTAGTGTAATTGTTTTCTTAATTATATAAAACTATAAAACTAAAAGATCCTAGAAACATAAGAAAGTTCCACCCTTATTATAATTTTTTTAATTATGGGATGATAAAATTATATGGTGTTATAGCTTATTCAGAGCGGATTTTAATTAATATGAGATGTTAAGATATTATCGACTAATAGTAATTGAAGAGTTTCACTAGTGCAGAAAACATTTTTTACGTCGGTTTTTAGGCGACGTTAATACGGACGACGTTATAAATAACGTTTTTTACGTCGGTTATTTAAAACCCGACGTAACATCCCTAACATCACGGTGTTTATCACGTCGGTTCATATAATAACCGACGTGATAAATATGCGTGGGGGGGGGGGGGTTTATCACGTCGGTTATTTTCTAAACCGACGTGATAAAACGCCTGGGATATCGTTTATCACATCGGTTATGACATAACCGACGTGATTAACCCTTCCCTGGGCCTATTATCACGTCGGTTTCTTAAATAACCGACGTGATAAAAAGGCCTGGGAAACGTTTTAGCACATCGGTTGTCCAATAACCGACGTGGTAAATCGATTCCCAGGCCTTTTAGCACGTCGGTTATATTAAGAACCGACGTGATAAAAGGCCCGGGAACGGTTTAGCACGTCGGTTCTAGAAAAAAACCGACGTGATAAACCCCTACCGATTTATTTACCATGTCGGTTATTTTATAACCGACGTGAAAGCGATATATTTTTTTTTTAAAATAATTGCACTGCTCTCACCAAAAAGCAACCAGAAACCAAACAAAAAAATAACCATGCCAGCCCTCCCCCAAGCCCCAACTGAACCCCACCCTCATCTATACCCACCTAACAACCTGGCCAGCCCTCCCCCACCACATTGGAGCCCCACCACAACCCTTGGACACCCCCCCACCCCTTGGACACCCCCCCCCCACCCTCATTTACACCCCCACGACCCCTAGTACAGCCTCAAACACCCATTGGACACCCCTCCCATATCCCTTGGATACCCCCCACCCCTTGGACACCCCCCCCCACCCCTTGGACAGCCCCCCACCCTCATTTACACCCCCAAGACCCCTAGTACAGCCTCAAACACCCATTGGGACACCCCCCCCACACCTTGACAAGCCCTCCCAGACCCCTTGGACACCCCCCCCCCCCCGACCCCTGGACACCCCCCCGAGCCCTTGGACAGCCCCAAACACCCCTTGGACACCCCTCCGATATCCCTTGGACACCCCCCCCCCCCCACCCCTTGGACACCCCCCACCCCCTTGGACAGCCCCCCCACCCTCATTTATACCCAACCGGCCCCTTGGACAGAACTCCCAGACACCTTGGACACCACTCCCATATCCCTTGGACACCCCCCCACCCCTTGGACACCCCCCACCCCTTCGACAGCCCCCCCCACCCTCATTTACACCCCCCCCCCCCCCCCGAACACTAGGACAGCCCCAAACACCCCCTTGGAAACCCCTCCCATATCCCTTGGGCACCCCCCCCCCATCCCCATGGACACCCCCCCACCCCTTGGACAGCCCCCCCCCCCCACCCCCCTGGACACCCCCCGAACACTAGGACAGCCCCAAACACCCCTTGGACACCCCTCCCATATCCCTTGGGCACCCCCCCCCCCCCCCACCCCATGGACACCCCCCCCACCCCTTGGACAGCCCCCCCCACCCCCTAGACACCCCCCCCCCCCCCCCCGACCCCTTGGAAACCCCCCCCCCCCGACCCCTTGGAAACCCCCCCATCCCCTTGGACAGCCCCAAACACCCCTTGGACACCCCTCCTATATCCCTTGGACACCCCCCCCCCCACCACTTGGACACCCCTCCACCCCTTGGACAGCCCCCCCCCCCCCCACCCTCATTTACACCCAACCGACCCCTTGGACAGCCCCAAACACACCTTGGACACCCCTCCCATATCCCTTGGACACCCCCCACCCCTTGGACACCCCCCACCCTCATTTACACCCCCCCCCCCCCCGACCCCTAGGACAGCCCCAAACACACCTTGGACACCCCTCCCATATCCCTTGGACACCCCCCCAAACACCCACCCACCCCCTTGTAACCTCTCCCCCCCATACCAAAAATCCAGACCAGAAAAAACCATCAACAGTAGACCAAAACAAGAAGTAGAGAAAAATTAAACATTCACTTATATAGCATTCAAAACTTACACTGTCAACTTCAAAAAAAACTAAATCCAACCTAAACGACTACGAAACACACAATTACATTGACAATATTCAAAATTACATTTTACATTACAAACAACTAAAAGTCAATCAAACCTGTAAAATAATTTGACCACTCCACTTGTAAGTGTTTGATATCTTCAGCAGTAAAGGGTTGAGGGTCATCAAAAAGCTACAAAGGAAAAGGATAGTAGTCAACGTGTATAATGAATAAATCAAATTGAAATATTATGAGAAAGAGGAAATCTTACCAGGTCAAAACTCAGAACTGTCCCAGTTTGTTATTATTTCATACATAAATCTTAACATGTAATATCCGCATTCGATGATGCCTTGTTGCTCTTGACATTTATGTTTGAATGAGTGTAAATTCAATATATTATTTTTATGTAATAAATCAAAATGTACAAATTATAAATGGATATTTACCTTCGCATGTACATATTTGATCTTGAAATTCCTTTTCTTTGCGCTTTTTCGAAAGTGGACCCATGCCCTGTTAGAAAATAATACGAATGGGGTAAATTTAAAATTCATTATAATATATAAAACTATTGTGAAATTGAAACTTACGTTTCCAATATATTCTTAAAACTTTCTCGCACATCATCATGGAGAGAGCATGTCCAATAAAGTGCTTTCTCCCTAGGGCAAAAAACCCCTAACATCCAATGATCCCTGATAAAAGGAAATTTAACGTTAGTGGTTTTTTATGTTAAAAGATAATTAACTCTTTGAGAGGGATGTGTTTCATACCTCTCACAAAAAGGCATCATCCAACACTGTGTGATTACATTCTTTTCAAATCTATCAGCAATATAAATCATTCTTTGTTCCTCATCCAATGCACATGCTTCAGGGGAAATCAATTGTGGGTCCATGAATCCATATACATCTGTCAGCTCATTCCTCTCACAAATTTTATACAGATACCTAATACAAAGAAGACATAAGTATACATTTTTAATAAATATAACGCAAGGAAAAGTTGTTAAGACTTACATGATAAAAATTTTCACCACATTGATGCCCAACTTATCTCCAGTGACAAACTCCATGATATCAGTTTTCATAATCCCCACACTTAGTTCACGTCCACAGACATGAGCTTCCATTGTAAAGTCATAATGATCCGCCAACAAATTTGAATATCTTGACAAATTTGTCAATACTGCTAGTATCTGCATCTGATGTCATAGCTATCTGTCTTTGTTGTTGTCTATACAGTATTTCTTTACCTTTGAAGTATTCCTTTAAAAATAAATTGAAAAATATATTAGTTTTCAAATGATAAAACATTAATAAAAATATAAAATAAAAGATATAACATCCATACCTCTATGGTAATGAGTCGAAGAAGTCTGGATGGACAAAGTAAAAAATGGCCGATACTATGTCCAACTGTCGTCACCTAATCTGTAGGTAATGGTATCCGAGCTGATCTATCTATAATATCCTGTACAGTGACCCTCTGATTCTCTACCTCTAACTGTTGATGATGAACTGTATCTCCTATACAATATACCATCCCATATGAAACTATATGATGTTTAGGATCATCAACATACAACTCACAATAAGTAGGTAGCAGCGGCAGAGGAGGAGATCAAA